>CM071937.1:77197385-77427620 GCA_016081115.2 Rehmannia glutinosa
ATTTAATGAATTTAACCATCAATGATAATTATTGTTTTAAAAATCTACGATTATAAGTCCGGCCTCTTAGACGTTTTTCTTAATTTTTTTTTTTGTAATTAGGCCCCACTTAACCTCGTTCAAGTCTTGCCTACGCGCATAATTCTTTCTAGAACACTGATGATAAATAATTAGTCTTTGTACAATTGTACTAGTTAATTTGAAGTCATTTGGAAATAGAATATCAACGGGTTTATATGCCTGAGAATCTTAACTAATCCACCACTACCCTATTCCGGGGGAATGTGCGATTTACTATTCTGTTTGAATCTGGTACTTTATTTTCTCCCATATTGCGTCTTTATTTTACATAATTTTACCAGCTTTAATTGTAGTTAATTATTGAAACAATTAATTATTTTTTTGAAAAGAAACAATTAACTAACATGTATGGTTTATGTTTGTCCATATAGTTCTTTCCAATTGTCGATCACTCATCGGAATATAGAGATACTTATGGCTCATTCATCATGAGATAAGTATTTCTTATGGCATAAATACGCATTATTATATTGTATTCATAAACGCCCTTCACTTAAATTCGGGGCGGAGTTAGACCCGAATTATTGGGGGCTGAAAAATTTGGGGATCCTAAATCAATAAAAAAATAAATATTTAGTACTAAAAATTAATATTTTAAAATAAAATATACATATAAATATGGAGATTTCAAAATTTTTGGGGGCTAAATCAATAAAAATAAATATTAAATACTAAAAATTAATAGTTTAAAATAAAATATACATATAAATATGGAGATTTCAAATTTTTTTTTTTGGGGGGGGCTTTAATGCTAAGGATACGCCCCTCCCTGCTTAAATTACGAATTTAAGTTATTTTTGCGGTTTTTTTTTTCCTGAAATTTGCATTGTTTTTCCTTTGCTACCTAATCGGTTTGTGATCAAGACTTTTTCTTTCTTTTTATATATTTTCATTTATTTAAAAAAATATTGTATTCATCTCTATTTCTTTTTAAGTGTATTTATATTTAAGTGGTATCCCTAACTCTTTATAAGAGTATTAACCAGGATTTGAACCCTGTATCTTTCAGATTCTTTGAAATTTATCTCCTCCTATCCAACCAGTACTCCCAACTTATTAAAAAAAGTGTATTTATATTTAAGCCAATTTCTTATAGCATGTCGTACGTAAGTGAATGAGATAATTCATTAGAAATCGAAAGTAGATAGTATCATGGTGGAACTTAAAATTTATCTGTTTATGAATTGTATGTTGTTGAATATATATATAAGTGAGTAGCTTCCAAAAAAAAAAGTGAGTACAATTTGATATCTGAAAAGTTTTTGTCTTATTTAGTTTCTTAAATTCTGTGATAACTTCATGATTTATCTTTGTACAAGGAAGGTTAAGTAGTTAAACCACATATATACAACATATTTTCTTTAGTAATAGCCTATAAAAATATGATTTTCAGGTCTGATATTTATATAATAATATATAACAAGGAGACATTTTTATCATCATATGATACGATTTGTCAACTTTAAAATCACTTGATTTTCTGGAAAATAGAATACTGCCACCAATGCGAACATCACATATATAATTCTTGCCCGACAATCCCCTTTTCCCTTTTTTGGACAAAGGAAGCTTGTAATTTATCGATGATGTAAATTGTTCATTACAAGATTCTCTAGCGCCAAGATGGGAAAATTAAATCCTCCCAAACAAATTAAAGATGGTGTGACTAGAAAAGGAAAAATGAGCAAGCTAACGAGCAACACAATATGTTGTTTCATCGTTAAAAAAATATTACAATGAGAAAGACTATCAAGTAATTCCCTAATTTCCATTGCCTTTAATTTGTTCCAACATTACTGAGATCTTTTTCTGGATTAGTGAATGTTTGCACTGCGAAAAGTGAGTGTAGCTATTTGATTTGTAGTGAGATGGCGATTCGGAGAACTCTTTAAACCATAGTGGATCGGTTCAACTTCGCCGAAAGTAACCGATGCGGCCATATAATATGTTTTTCCAAAAGCCAGTAACAAGTTTTCCCCTCTTGCATGCATGATCTCGAACATCACTTCTTCTACCTTTTAAAAAATATAGTCTTATTCGAATTCTTTTTTGAAGTTGTCGAATTCGAATCTTCATATTCGAATTCGAATCGCGAATCTAATAAAAAATATTTGATTCTTTTACATTCTTAGTTCGGATGGTTTTGAAAAATTATGATCACCCCTAGTTCTCGTCCCATCTTAAACCAAAGAAATAAAAACATTACCCTCATGCATGATCTCGAACAACACTCCTCCCCCTCTTGTTTTTGCTTCATGTTTGGTTGTTTTATGCTGCAATTTTTTTTTCCTATAAGAAATATAGCAAAATCTAAAATGGGACATATATCGTCCTCTCGAAGGAATTGGACACTACCCATGCACGTGGCAACAACCATAGCATCGAATTACCTATAAAATTCCTAGCATCAACTCAAATACTAACTCCTAAAAAGAATATATGACAAATTAAATGACCAACACACTTTCTTAATTTATTTGTTTTTAAACCTTAACTTTTAGGCAAAAACTTGCATGAGACGATCTCACGGATCTAAATCCATGAGACGGAGTCCTTACACAAAGTTTTAAAGGTTTTTTTTTTTTTCATTTTATTTTTCTTAGGGTTTATATTTGTTTTTTTTAGGGTTTATTTTGTTTCTTGGGTTTATTTTTAATTGATTTGGGTTTTTAGGATTTTTAGTTTTTTTAGGGTTTATATTTTATTTTTGGGTTTATTTTTGTTTTTCGGGTTTATTCTTCATGGTTCATGTTTTAGGGTTTATTTTTGTTTCTTCATGGTTCATTATTATTTTTAAATTTATTTTCATGGTTCATGTTCTCAAGACGGAGCCCTTAGGAGGTCCGTCTCACGGATTTAGATTCGTGAGACCGTCTCACAAGAGACTTGCTCAAACTTTTATTGGTTCTCGTTAGGGTTGTAAACGAATAGAGCGTTTGATAAACCACTCGTGAATAAACTCGGATATTGTTCATTTATGTTCGTTTATTTAGTTAACGAACATATGATTAACAAATTTTACGGCCCGTCTAGTAAATGAATAGAGCCTCTAACAATTGTATACTCATTCGTTAATAGCTAGCTCGTGGACAAGCTTGTATAATGTTCATTTATAAAATGTCCATGAACAAGCTCATATAACTTAATTTTTAAACTTGAAATTTTACATATAAGTTAAATTTAAATATGAGGAAATTAAACATATACAATTCTAATATTATTGTATAGTTTAATTTATAATTCTATATAATATATGGAAAAGATAAAGTTACAGTATTAAAAATTTATCAATAGCATATGAAATATTAAACTTGAATTTGTTTACGAACATGTAATGAACACAACTCGTCAAAGGTAATTTTATTTGTTCATGAAGAAAATCATTCAATGTTCATGAACACTCAAAGACACAAACTTGAATACTTAACGCATCCACACACTAAATAATTTTATCAAACGAACACGAACAATTTTTTTAAAATATGAAGAGAACTTAGTTCGAGCTTGAGCTCGTATAAAATGAAACGAACATTTAACAAACAGACTAAGCTTGGCTCGGCTCAGCTCGGATTATTTACACTCCTATTTCTCATCCCATCTTATCATCCCATCTTAAACATAAAATTAAAAATCAAAGCATTCCTACTTTGTTTCTACAATAATACTCATGTGGACTGGGCTAATAAAATTATATGTCGACTTTGACGAAAAATTGTTAGTGGGCCTCTAAGCCCAAAAAGTGGAAAAGCTCATAAAATTTTGGATCTGGGAGTGAACTCTCCCCAGCTTTAATCGGTGAAATTGTTAAACGGTTCCTACTTCCTAGGGTTTATCTAGGCGCTATTTTTGAATTTCCCTCCCATTCTGATACGAATATCAAATTAATTTCTCTTCTTTCTTCGTTCTTTTTGAAAGAATTAACTTCTCTTCATGATGTGTTTGAATTGCGTTTCAAGCTCACCATGGGAGCGATTTCGATCACCTCTGATGCAGCTTCAGCTCAGAGCTCTCAGATGGGTGTTCCTTGGCTTGATTGGGTTTATCAAAACTTCCATTCATTTGTGACCAAATTTCAGATGAACCTGTGGGTAGACAGATTGGATAAAATTGGATACGGCTTGAAGAGCTAGCTACATTGGGAATATGAGCTTGATTTTGTGGCTGTCTGCCTGCTTCCTGGCTTTGGCTCTGGTATTATGTTCTAAACATCTTTAAGTTTTTAAGAAAATGGTGTAAATCAATACTTTGCAGATGGTGTTTTAAAATTACTCGAGTAACATATTACTCCTATTTGAAATATTGGAGCAAAATGTGTTGATTATGTTAATTATGACTGATGTAAGGTGAAAGGGGCTGCCTATGAAGATGCTAGGTTTTCTTCCTCTATTTAATGAAACCAAAGTTTAATCCAAAATTTCGACTTGTCTAAGAATAGATATATACTTATTTGTGTGTCTTTATGGTGGTTTGGTGGTGAAATTCTAGGATTGGAAAGATGTGTGTGTGTGTGTGTGTGTGTGTGTGTCAATCTTTGTTTGTGTCAAATGGAACTATGCTGTTTGTGATATAGAAAATTAGAAATTGTGCTAGTTTCCTCTGTTGTGCTGGTTGTTAGCAAAGAACAAAAACTGGAAATGTGGTTACTAACAGTTGATGAATATTGTTTAGAAATGTGTTTTGGATGTAATGTTGATTTTCTCTAGAAAATTTATAGTACTTAGCCGGATGGAATTTGCTGACAAGAGGTTGCTTTGTTTCTCTGTTAAAGAACATCTTTGAAGACTGAATCTCTATTTGTTTATGGATAGTACTCAGTTATTGAGGCACACTCATGTTTATTTTTGAAGCTACCATCAGTTACACTTGAACATTTTAAGATGTGTCACTGTCAAGCATGCAAGTTTTAGTGATCTGAATTCTTTTGCCGTTAAACATGCTTGGTTGACTAAAATTTTAGGGCAGATAGCTCGGGTTTTCTGTATGTGAATGAACATCTCTTATTTACTAGTTTTCTGCTCATTCCAGAGTTCAATGCAGCTTAAAACAATTTGGACATCAATGCTGGTAGTTATACTTTGATTTTTCGCAAATCTGATTGTTGTCATTGTGATGTATTCAAACTTTACCCCTGCATTGGCTTCTATATCTTTCCTTCCCTCATCTTTCATATAACTCATGCATATTGACAAGTGATCCCGTTTGAAAATAAATAGAGGATTAAATCATTAAACTCATTCTTAGATGTGCCATTCCGAGACATGGTGTGGTAACCATTTGTCGCGTAGATTTTCAGTAGTCTACATTTATTGAGTATGAAACTTCCTTTTGTTTTCAAATTTCAAGTGTGCGGTTAATAAATTTGTAATGATTACATATGTTGTCCAAACTTTTCTTGTCCAATTTGAAAACTATGTAGACCTTTGCTTCATCAGGGGCGATCCTAGTGGAAATCTCGCAAGATATTTCATCCTGAAATGAGCAAGCGTGAAGTATCCAATTTTATGATCGGTACATGCACCGTAATAAATGGACAACTGCTGGTTACGATTTTGATCCAATATTAACAAGAAGGCATTGAGAAATGAGGCAGCGTCTCAACTGAGTGCCTTGAGTTGTATATCTTGATCTCTCCTGGTTTTTCCTCCTCTTTCAGGAAATAGAGGTAAAACCACAAAACAAATAGGTGCATTATTTATTTTATGCATTTTATTTTTTTTTTTTTTTTTTGCTGTTGGGGAAGGGTGGGGTTTGGATCACCAGTGTAGTTAGGAGGGATGCCCAGCAACATGAATATATAGATCAGTTAAACAATGAGTCCTAAGTAATGTTTTAAAAACCGGACAAGTGAGCAAACTAGTCTTACTACCAGTTCACGATTCAACCTCCGATTTTAATCAAAATTTAATTAAATTCTTTGTTATATTGTATTAAAAATAATGTAAATATATTTTTAAATTGAAAAATATATAATTAAGCAACTTAAAAAATCTAATATAACCCAAAATTCAAATAATCACATAAATATAACAGACTGTCAAATTTAAATTCTAAAATTTTTGTATTATAATTCTAAAAAATAAAAATTTATAATAAATAAATCAAAAATCGATTGAATCAAGTTTTACCTGTTTTGGCCGGTTTTGACCTGTTCAACTCCTAAACAGTTTTTGGAGGCTAACTGGATTGTCCTCGACCACCTGTTCTCGGTTGAACTGGCCAGTCGGGTTTGGGTTTTAAAATATGGGGCCTAAGGGTGATTTTAACATTTTAATTCAATCAGCACAGTTAGTATACAAAATCTGTTTTTTTGCTTGTTATTTATTTTTATTTTCTTGGAAGGGTTTTGCTTGTTATTTTCTAGGAACTCTTTTAAGTTTATTTCCATATATTCCCATAAAATTGTTGGTGGTTCAACGTTTTTGGGTATGATAGTTGCATAGCTTGACTTAATTCATCAACTGGGACAGCTTTATTCTTTTTAAGATTTAAATTCATAAATTTTCTTTTGGAGTTTCTCCCTATTGATCCTTGGCCTAGTTTCCAACCACATCCAGTCTCTTCAAAAAGTTTTACTAACAGCCAAAAGAACCAGTGCATTTTTCTCCACTAGTTTGGAGATAAAGACTAAACATGAAAAATTAGGACTGATGTTATATATTTGCTATGCCATCAACAATGTGGCCATATGAAACATGGGGACAGAGTTTTCTGTCCTTGATTGTTGGAGATTTTAGTACTTTTTTTTCGTTTTTCTGTGTGTGGCCCTAATTGATAAATGGTGGAGACTTCTTGAAGCATTTTTCACCTTTCTATGCTTGTTATCAGTAATACTTGGATAATTACAAAAATCCCCTGAAGTTCGAGCTAGTTACAAAAACCCAGAGGTTTGTTTGAAAATTGCAAAAGTCCCTTTTGATTCCATCTTACATTTTCCCTTGATACAACAAATGCTAAGCCTTTAATCCCACTATGTGGGGTCGGCTATACAGATCATATCGCGCTATCGTTTACGGTCATAAGCCATATTTTCATTTATTTCTAAATATAACATGTCTTGTTTAATAGCTTCTTTCCAAGTCTTTTTAGGCCTACTTCTGCCTCTTTTGATTTGTTGAGTGATTCCCTACCTTCTAAACGTCGCACATGTGCATCTAAATGTCTCCTATAAACATGTCCAAATCATCTTAATCGTGTTTCTCTAATTTTCTCATCTATTGGTGCTACTCCCACTTTGTTTCTAATGTGTTCATTTCTTATTCTATCTAATCTAGTGTGTCCGCACATCCATCTTAACATTCTCATCTCTGCTACCCTCATTTTTTGTCTGTGTTCATATTTAGTCGCCCAACATTCTGCTCCATAAAGCATTGCGGGCCTTATGGCCAGTATATAAAATTTTTCTTTCAATTTTAATGGTATTTTACGGTCACAAAGGATAGAAGATGCACTCCTCCATTTATTTCAACCCGCTTGGATCATATGTGTGATATCTTTATTGATTTCTCCATTCTCTTCAATTATAGATCCTAAATATTTAAAACTCTTTGTTATACTCACTTCATGTCCATCAATTTTAACCTTTGTCTCATTGTTCCTGTTGTTTTTACTAAAGTGACATTCCATGTATTCTGTTTTAGCTCTACTTATAGTAAAATCTTTTGATTCGAGTGCTTCTCTCTAAACTTCCAATTTTGCACTCCTTCCCTTGTTTCATCAATTAAAACTATATCGCCCGCAAATAGATACATTCAGGATGGATTTTTGTAAGCAAAAAAATTTGATAACCCCTAACATTTATAAAATATTACGTTAACCCCTAAATCTAAGACAAAATCAAACTTGATGGATTTTCTTAAAATTTTGAAATATCTGTGGATTCTTTTGTAACTAGCCCAAACGTCAGGGTGTTTTTGTAATTATCCGTTAATACTTTTATAGGTCAAGGTACTATGGAAAGAGACATGGTGGAATGGAGGTATTTTTCAAATTGGACACTCAACTTCTTTCAAATAGTTGGACCTGATTTTTCACATGCCTAACACTTATATAGCACAAGCAAGTCATATCAGCACACAAATATAACCATTACAATTCCCTCAACAGTGACCATAGAAAGTGCTTTAAATTATTAAATCTCTGTCTTCTACCTCTTGTTCTCATGTTTGATTTTCTCCACATCATGATTCCATCCTACAATAGTAGTTTTCACTTGTCACCCTCCATCTCTATCTCATCTTTCACCCCACATCTTTTTAAATCTCATTGAAAGAGTTTGTGCCTTATCATTCATGAACATCAAATGACATAAAAACCCTTCTCAATAAAACATTTTACACAACTATCTCTTAGTGACTAGTAGTAGTAGTAGTTCCCAATTGGACTTGCCCATTAGTCTCACTCTTCTTTTCATTCAATGCCCTCAATGTTGACCTCCACTTAAAGAAAGTCCCAAACAATGTCTCCATTTCCTCGAGTGTTTTCCCTTGAGTCTCCGGGTATAAGGTGTAGAAGAACACCAATGCAATAACAGCAATCCCTCCGTACAAAAAGAATGCACCACCAATGCTTATAGCCTTGTATAAGGATATAAATGTCATCGAAATCACCCCGCTAGTGACCCGATTCATTGCTACTCCCATACTGCACCCTTGGGCCCTTAACTTCAATGGGAAAATCTCGGAGCTATACACCCACGTAATGGACCCATCCCAATCGAAAAACGCCACATACGATAGAACAAGAGCTATACATAAAGCTACGGCCCAAGTCAATCGTGATCCGAGTGTTCAATGATCGTGCCGAATCCTAAGCCCATTAACGATAAAATCATCCCCGCCACACTAGATAGGAGCAACGATGCCGTCCGATCTTGTCCAACGAACGTGGCCACCAAAATGAACATAGTCTTCGTAAATCCAACGGCCATCGCTATGTTGCGAGTAGCTTGTCGTATCATTTCTTATCCCCGCTTTTCAAATATCTCGGTTTGACAAAGACCACCGATCTATGCTCGCTTTCTTGGAAGAAATGTATTCCCACGCCGCACATTAGTATGTGGCGCACGGCGGGGGTGGGCCGGAAGAGGAGATCGCGCCACACTCCTTCGCCATTGTGCTGTTTGGTGATCGAAACGATGTCCTCGTCACAATTTTCTGGTATGCCAGCGGCTTCTTTGATGTCGGATAGTCTTAGTTTGGATTCTTGAGCGAGTCCGGGTTCTGTCGAGGACGCGCGTTTGGCTTCGCCTAGCCGGCCTTGCATGACGAGCCAACGGGGTGACTCGGGCATGGCGAGGACACCTACGGCTAGGAATATGGAGGGGATGGCGCCAATGCCAAGCATAAATCGCCAGCCTATGTTAGTTGGGAGCTTGGAGAAGGCAAAATTTGAAACATAACCTAGCAATATGCCTGTAAAACAAAATCATATATAATGAGCGGTCAATATTACCCTTCGGGGTTAGATTTACAAACAACTTTTTCATGACAAAATTTCGGGTTTTTAACGAATATTATAGTTTAGGAAATTATTACATAAATATAGTGAAATTGGGGGCCGTTAATTATTCTGCAGTAACGACGCTTTTTAATTTTTTTATTCCCCAATCGTTATCTCAGTAATGTAACGACTAGGACCGTTTTTATTAAAAAAACAAATTTTTTTTTTGGTTGTTGTTTGCATCAACGACTAAGCTTTAGTCGTTGATGCAAACGACGACCAACCTTAAAAAATTAACGGCCCCCAAATTCACTATATTATTGTAATAATTTCTCTCAACTATAATATTTTGTTGAAAAACCCCAAAATTTCATTACAAGTATGATGTAAAGGCAAAACTTAATTATTCTTCCGTCATGCCACTTTTTGCTCTACTTATTTGATACTATTTGAATCTCCTCAAAGTTTGTACTGGAACTGAAAAGGGACATTTTTCCATATATTTAGGATTTAAAAATCAAATGTAGATGTTTGTCAAACCTATATTTAAGTAGAGTGCAATCTTCTATTTGTTTCTTATCTTATTTCAATATATATATGCATCAATACCTGTATAATTTCTTCTGCTTTTTCACACACACACACACATATATATATATATATATATATATATATATATATATATATATATATATAGGGGAGGATCAAGTGAGACCATGTCTCTAGGTGAGACACAATAGACTAATCTCAACCATCCTCCACTATTAATCAATGAGTATGATTTAATGGATAAAAAAATATATTAAAATATTAATTTAATCAATATAAGGGTAGTAGGGTAAATAACATAACAAGTTAGTTACGAAAATGGAATCAAATCTCTTTCTCTCTCATATATCTCCCAATTTCCCCAATCTCACGTCTCTCTCTCTCTCTCTTTCATTCCTCCATTAACGCAAATAAAGAAAAACCGTGAAGAACTCGAAAATTACGGTTCATGAAAATTACGGAGAAAAAACAAAACAAATCGGTGCAATATTACGGAGAAATAACAAACAGTGAGTTCGAAAACTAAATATGCAACAAAACTCAACTAAATATGCATTATCCGAAAACTATCTATGCGGCAAAAAAAAAACTAATATGTAGTACAATATATCCAACTATGCAAGACGTCATAAACTATGCAACAAAATCAACTAACTATGTATTATCTAGAAATTATCTATGCATTGTGGAATAACTAAATATGCGATACATTATGTAACATCCCATTTTTATAATTTCCAAAAGCAACATCCCATTTTCATAACTAAATATACATTATATTGAACCTATTTATGCAAAAAGTAGTATAATTACATATGCGATCGTTATATTTAATTATGTCTTGTTTTCGTAAAACAATCCAACAAAATAACTAAATATGCATTATTTGATGTCTAATTATGCGATAAAAGAACCCTAACTATCTTTGAAAATAAAAATATTTGGAAAAAAATAGGTTCCTTAAAATCCGCCACAAAATCCTAAGCGTGTCAATTTCATCCCATAAAATCATTTGGGACCACTAAGTTGAATTACAAAATTACAATCTTATCCTTAAAATCAAAAAATTAGGAAATAATTAGAAAAACTGAATTAATCACATCCTTTCATTTTTAAGATCAATGGGTAAGATGTCGTACCCACACTCTCTCACCTAGGAGGGTGGTCTCATTTGAACTAAATCCTATATATATATATATATATATATATATATATTACTTCTGTCAATTATTTTTCAATGGAGTTAAGGACCAACCAAATGAGGCAGAAAATTATTGATGCCCACAAAAAACAACCAAGTATATATTATCGTTTCTTGATTGTACTCATTGATGAGTGTATATAGTATTAAAAATTATGTGCATCAAAGATTCAATTAAAAACTTCACAAATATTCCCGTCGGTAGGTCGTTGAAAATTTTAAGCAACAGTATTCCTCAAAACAAAGAAAAAGCTACAATAATGTCTGAATAATCATATTGCATTTCCCCAGGCCCCAGTGAAGTTTTCATGCTTATGTAAAAGACAGAACATTAAATAAAAACAACAGAAATTAAAATCCACCGGAAAAAACACAATTTAGAAAAAAATAATAGTATATATAAGAAAAATGCTCCAAATATTACATACCAAAATTGATGAACACTTCCGGAAAAGAAGTGAGAAAGCCCCGAGAAGAAGCCGGCGCCACCTCCGCCGTGTACACCGGCGCAATCATCAGCGCGTAGCCGACGCCTATGCCGGCGACGAAGCGACCAACCATGAGGAAAGCGTAGTTTGTGGCGAATCCCATAAGCAATGCTCCGGCGAAGAATATAGCTCCGGCAAAAACTATAGTATATCGGCGGCCAATCCAATCAGAGGTGCGGCCGGCGGCGGCTGAGCCGAGGAGCGAGTAGACGTTGAGAATGCCCATTATCACCTCTTTTTGGACATCGCTTATGTGAAGGTCTTTTTGGATATAGATTATTGCTCCACTCATCACTCCAATATCTGCATGTGGTAACAATATTTTGGATTATAGTAAAAGGGGGTTTTTTGGTAATTAATAAATTGATATTTCATATTTGTACATTATTGTCGGTGTAATTCTTATATGGTTTTCGAAAAAAATAATTTATGGTATGAATTACTCACTATTTCTTTGCTTTATCAACAGATTTTAAGGTACCCTTTTGGGAAATTGGGCGCGTGGATATTAAATTTGAAGGATTAATTACAAAAACAATTATTGAGATTTAGCCTAATTACCAAAAAAGTAATTACAACTATCGCTGACTTTTGTTTTTTGTTTACAAAATTGCACCCTCAAATGGGGTATTCCGTATTTATTAGGTAAATACAAACTTTAAAGAGAATATATTGGTGATTTTAAAGATAAGTATATTTTTTTTGTAATTAGATTAAACCTCAAGGGTAATTTTTGTAATTATCCCAAATTTTAAAGCAAACTCCCCTTATTTAGTTGGTTCAAAGAACTATTTAGTATATTTGCATAAGTGGAAAAATGCAAATTTAAATATAGAAATTACAAGAACCGTACCATATCCGAGTAAGATGGAGGTCATCGAAGCTAAGAAAGAACAAGCAAACGCATACTTATTTCTTTTGGGTTTCTGAGGCGGGTCGAAAGCGGGTATGGGTAAACGGGTTTGGCCGGAGGAGACACCGTATCTTTCGGGTTTCCCGTTGGCCATGAGAGGAGAAACTGAAGATGGGTAGGCTAATAGTAATGTTAGAGAAGAAGAGAGTTGCAACTTGAAGTATGATAGAGGTATAGGCAGAACTTTGGGTTTTGGATATATAGGTGGAGCTGGGGGAATCTATATATAGAGAGAGCAAGAAGAGTGAGGACATATTTAAGGATTAAATAATTATCAAGTTGAGTGAGTTAGTTGCACTTGCAAGAACATATGGTCAAAGATGAGTTTACTAGTCTAAGTATGATCAAATGCATGTGAATTACACTTAGGTAAGTATGTATCTGGTTGGTATTGTAGATGTTACACCTGATATACATATACAACTTACAATAACATAGCCAGACCACAAAGTAGGGTGAGCCAGATAAAAAGCTAAAAAAAATCATATAAATTATTGCTTAATTTTTTTATCTTTTTATTTCTTAAATAAAATTATGTAAAAATATATAAAGTGGGTTGCGGGCCCAGACTGACCCTCTATATCCGTTGACAAATTGATATTGCATCTACTGTTTACATGTCCTAATTTTATGAAAATAAAATACTTGTAGTTTATCCCAATACCAAGTGTACATACACCTATGTGAAATCGATATCATCGTATCTCGTGGAAGTTATTTCTTTGTATGTGTGTTTAGTGTCGATGAAAGATGAATCATGAACATCATAAATAAACTATGCACTTCTCCGGTGTAGCATAGTAGTTCGGATCGCCTATTTCGTATGAAATATTTTTTTATGTTTCATTTGTGTTAGTGCTAAAATTTACCAGGTGACAGTAGTGACATCTTTTTACACACGTGACATTCAACTGATAGAATGAAACATTGTATCAAATAAGAGATCCGGTTCAGGTCCACATCTATTCTTTAGGAACTTTGTATATGTATATATATGTGTGTGTGTGTTTTCTTTGTAAGACGTGGACTACATAGATTTGGGGAATTTGGGTACGTAAGAATTAAGATGTATCTTATAATTGAGTTGAAGTTTCGCATTTTTTTCTGACAATATGATAATTATTACGTGCATGACCGCGTGTGCATATCGAATCATACATCAACTATAAATTATTTTATTATTTTATACTTAATAAATTATTATATTTAATCCTGTTTATACTTTTTAGATAACTTGATAAGCATTTCACTTTATTAACATAAATTCGCAATTTTCACCACAAAAACATATAGTTCGGCATACTATTAAGTTTTTTAGTTTTTATTCACCTATAATTTTTCTCTGTGCATATAAACCATTTATAACTTGCACAACGTCTTCAACTAAAAATAGCAACCACGTTTTTAAATAAAGTTGTGTCTTTCAGCAGTACGTGTTTGTAGATATTCCAAAAGAGAATTTTATGCCGTGTCCAAATTTAACAAGTTCTTTCAATTTCAAACTCATGAGGTCTTATATTCTAAAATGATATTTCATCTTCTATTTCACTGCAGGATGATTGTCAGTTGTCATGTGTATAAAATTATTTTATTAATTTTCAAACATAAATTGTAGGTCTTTATAAGACAAGTGATAACTAAAAAAGCACGCGGAAATCATCGAACTGTGAAAGGAAACAAAATATCAATTTGAAATAGAAGATTCAATCCATTCTAAATGTATGTATCTCGATGTCCACATTCAAAAATGATTGAGGTGTTGATTTTACATTGTGATTACAACGGAAATGCCTTCAACAATGGCCTTACAAAAACAAACAAAATTACAACTTGAAGCAAAATCTAACTATTACAAGTCTTGAATGGACTCCAACTCCGAGGAAGCATGAATCGGCAAAACTTGAAAAACAAAAGCCGAGTCGAGTAGAACTCTATCCGCAAGACAAATACGTCCCGGCTAGTGCTCACGGTATGACGTAATGTCCCCAAAGATAAAACGGCTTAACCTCCTCTTCACGTATGCAGAGCACCATCGACACAAAAGCTCCTTTCGAACTCGAAGGAGCAAGAATCGCTTGCTTGACTCGGAAAAATGCGAGAAAAGGAAGATCACGGCAGAGATGTGAGATGACGACGGATGTGACGACATTTGGGATAACATCCTCGGACGAGAATAACTTTCTCGGAATATTTTCTAACTTTCTCTCTTTCTCCCTATTTCCCATGTTCTCTTTAATCCGAATATGAATGCAAGCTAAGCATATAAAGGCTGCAATTCCCAACACTTGGAGGAGATTTAATGATAGAAAATGGGCAATTAAAACCAAATGTAACTCCAAGAGCTACAAATCACATTATGACCACTATCTAGGAGTTACAAACTCCAGTGACAAACATAAACCTGGACACCTCCAATGTCCGGATACATCGAGCCCAACACTCACTTGAATTTGGGCCAAGCCCATTTTCGAGTGACAAACTAATCGAATCGGAACCCGGCCCAAAGAGTCGGGTCGATCTAAGGCCTATTTGTGATCATACACTTGTGTTATAGTATAACCAATCAATAACACCTTCTAGTATTTTTATACTAGGATAAACTATGCCCATTCGCGTGGCCAACTTCGTGTATTAATTTCTCATTCATTACCCAAAATTTGGTTTTGAGAAATACAAAATACTACGAACATCTACTCGAAAGGTAGATTAAAAATTCACAATTTAATTCCTCCGAATTAAATTCTTAGCCACCTGAAAATTTGGTCAAAGTCGGACGACACCCACTTTATCAAAACCAAATTTCCAACAATCCCCACATGAGTGGAAATTAATGCATGCATGAATGCGGAACCAAAACCAGTCCTCAAGAGACAATCTGCATCCTAAAGGTAGCTTGTGGCTTTGAACCTTCCGTAGTTAATACTATCGGGTATCTTTGGCGGCCTAGTGGATGTAATGCCTTGAACTATTCCTCCACGGTGTATACCGAGACAATAACATTAACACAAGAAGGTCTCAACCCCTCTTGTTCTCACGTTTGTGTCCGTTTCTGGACATGGACACCACTTTGGATTCATAAGTGTTACTTTGAAGCGGCCCTCACTTCTCACTTATATAGGTGATCTCTATCCGAGTATCTGCCATACTCAACATCAACGAGGTGTAGGAATCATTAAAAGTCAAAGTAACTTAGCCTCACCACAACTTGCGGGTGTTCAACACTTGGCATTGCTCTCTAGGGATGGGTTGAAACATTGTTTCCAAGTGTTACAACTTAACCTTCATAGCTTAGTTTTCCCATTGAACCAAGTGCTTGGGATCTCCGATCAACATGGTTGGGTTACCACTATGATGGTTATTTTTACTTTGTGGACTTTTAAGCCCATTCCTCTAGCAATTTACTCAATTGATCTCGACTCAATCCTTCCGTCAAAAGGATCTGCCAAATTATCTTTTGACTTTCGTGAGTCAATGACATCACACCATTTGATATCAATTGTCTAACGGTATTATGTCTCCGACGATATGTCTAGACTTACCGTTATACATATTGCTTTGTGCCCTTCCTATAGCCGCTTGCTATCGCAGTTGAATCGTCATCGAAGGCACATGCTTCCTCCAACATGGAATATCTTCCAAATAGTTTCGAAGCCACCTGCTTTTCACCACTTTATCCAAAGCTATAAACTCGATTCTATGGTGGACCGAGCTATACACGTTTGTTTCGTGAACTTCCACGATACCGCACCACCTCTAATGGTGAATATGTATCCACTAGTGGAATAAGAATATTTCGAATCTGAAATCCAACTAGCATCGCTATACCCTTCAAGTACAAATAGGATATCTCGAGTAGTATAGCCCATACTCCAAGGTATACTTTAAGTATTTTAACACCTTGGTTAACGCTTTCCAATGCTCGTGGCTTAGATTGCTCGTGAACCTACTCAACATATTTACGAGGGTAGGCCAAGCCTGGACGTGTAGAATTTGTAATGTACATCGATCGCCTATAATACGTGAGTATTCCATCCGAGCCACTAGTTACTCGCTTCATTAGCAACTGATTTCCACTTAAATCAATGGCGTCTTTGACGGTGAATCGTCAAAAGCATTGAATTTCTTGAGCACTTTCTTCACATAGCGGGATAGTGACAAGATAATTCCATCAGAGTCCTGCTGATTTTTATCCCTAGGATCACATCGCATCCTCATATCCTTCATGTCAAAGTTTCTCTTCAACATTCTTTTCATGTATATGATAACATCATGACTATCGCTCATGATTAACAAATTGTCTAGGTATAGACAAACTATGATAAATGCTTCCGATGTCCCTTTGACATATACGCATTTATCACACTCGTTGATTTTAAACCCATTTGACAACATCGTGTTATCAAACTTAAGATGCCATTGTTTTGGAGCTTGTTTGATCCATACAAGGATCTTATCAACTTGCACACCTTCTTTTCTTGACCGGTGCAACAAACCCTTCAGGTTGTTCCATATAGATTTCAACATCTATCTCTCCATTCGAAACGCTGTCTTGACATCCATCTCGATGAATCTCTAGATTTCCTCGTTCGGAGAATAAGTGTCAAAGAAGTCATACCCTTCTTTCTTGTTTAAAGCCTTTGGCTACAAGTAGTGCTTTATACTTATCAATAGTTCCATCTGCTTTATACTTCTTCTTTAGGATCCACTTACATCCTAAAGGCTTATGACCAACAGGGAGATCAACCAACTCCCACGTATGGTTTTGCAGAATGGACTCGATTTCACTATTGATTGCTTCTTGCCAGAGCGGAGCATCCGGACTACTCGAGCCTCTTTAATCGAGTTCGACTCACCATCTAACATCGAAATCAGGTCCAAAGGACTTAACCACCTTTGGCCTCTTACTTCGTCTTAGTTCTTCACCACTCGGTGTTGAACTAACTATTCACAAATGTGACAAAGAGATGTCGTACGGATGTTGTTCCGGATGTTATAACATCCGAAGCAACACCTTCCGCAACATCTCACAGGTAACATCTACACTCTTTCCGGATGTGATAACACCGAAGTCACACCTCCAAAGAACATCTGAATACGATCTTTTCTTTAGACTTCCATCTATCTTTTCTTTACAAGGATAAATATTCTCAAAGAATATAGCATTCTTTGACTCAATTATGTTACCAATCTGTCATTTTCGGATTTTCCACTTATGTACCATAAATCGATATGCACTATTGTTAAGTGCATAACCAATAAAAACACAATCGACCATTTTAGGACCGATTTTAACTTGCTTTAGTTCGGTATAGCAACCTTAGCCAAACACCCCCACACTTTAAGGTATTTATACGAAGGCTTTCCATAATTCGTAAGAGTCTTATCTTTCCATTTAAGTGGGATTTTATTCAATATGTGGTATGTCGTTAAAATGGCTTCCACCCACATATTCTGAGTTTCTATGTTCAACTCCGGATTACACGAACTTAAACAACTCATGGTCTTTTCATTAGCATTAGAATGCTTTCCGATGTTCTAAAACCATTAGAACCTCATTCCAACAATATCGTTAGAACCTCGTTCGAACAAATTTTAGAACCTTGTTCGACAATTCAATTCGAACCATTTTTACCGAGAGTGTGACCTTAGATGTGGTCACATCTTCGACAACATTTCGAGATCTCACTTGGTTAAACGCCTTTCTGTTACACCACCCTTGGCATCACCTCAAACCATACTTAGTCTTGTGTTTGCCTCTTTGTAACAACACTTTTGGCAACACCTTCGCAATTGTGGTTCAATGTTTGCCTTAGATGTTACCACATCTCGGACTACATCTTCTCATCACATCTAAATCGCAACTTAGTTCGAAAGCCAAAATTGTGACAAAAAGTGTGGTCATACCCCCACAATTGCTAGATCCGTTAGAATTCTTAAAAATTATTCCAACACACTTTTCTCGAGTCTCTAGCAAGACTTTCATGGATTTAGCTTCAGGCCCACGATTGCCACTAATCCAAATTCCTTCCAGATTATGCATTTAGGAATTCATGAAAATTTTCCAACTTTGTAACAACATCTTAACGATGTAAACCATTTGAAAATTTTCATTTAAACGACATCCCTTCAAAGACGAATATCATGCGGGTCGTTGAAACTTTTAGACTAGTTTCAACACATTTTTGATTCTTGGAATCATCCATTTTTAATCCAAAATCTAGAAATAACGAACCTCTTGGAAATCACATCCTCATTTCGTATTGTTTTTCAACATATGAACATTTTGGAAAACATCCTCGGTTCATATCAACCACACAATACATACGAAAGTGTACAACTAAGTCTTTTAAAGAAAAAGTTACGGCATAGGATATCACCATCCTAGCCCCATGCTTTAAACGCAAGCGCGTTTTCAAGAATAACTACAATTCCGAAAAAACCACCGAAGGTCTTCTGTGATTCATCTCCAAGCGTAGGTTTTGTTTCTCCTCGCCATCGTGAAGGTCGTTATTTGTCTTGTGATTGTTGGAAATTTACAAAGTGAGATTACAATGGGAAATGCCTTCAATAATGGCCTTACAAAAACAAAACAAAATTACAACGTGAAGCAAAAATCTAACTATTACAAGTCTTGAATGGACTCAACTCCGAAAGCATGAATCGACAAAACTTGAAAAACAAAAGCCGAGTCGAGTAGAACTCTATCCGCAAGACAAATACGTCCGGCTAGTGCTCACGGTATGACGTAATGTCCCCAAAGATAAAACGGCTTAACCTCCACTGTGTGCAGAGCACCATCGACACAAAAGCTCCTTTCGAACTCGAAGGAGCGAGAAGCGCTTGCTTGACTCGGAAAATGCGAGAAAGGAAGATCAGGCGAGAGATGTGACGACGATGATGTGACGACATTCGGGATAACATCCTCTGGACAGAATAACTTTCTGTAGAATATTTTCTAACTTTCTCTCTTTCTCCCTATTTCCCATGTTCTCCTTAATCCGAATCTGAATGCAAGCTAAGCATATAAAGGCTGCAATTCCCAACACTTGGAGGAGATTTAATGATAGAAAATGGGCAATTAAAACCAAATGTAACATCCAAGAGTTACAAATCATATTATGACCACCATCTAGGAGTTACAAACTCCAAGAGACAAACATGAACCTGGACACCTCCAATGTCCCGGATACATCGAGCCCAACACTCACTTGAATTTGGGCCAAACCAATTCGAGTGACAAACTAATCTGAACCGGAACCCGAGCCCAAAGAGTCGGGTCGGTCAAAGGCCTATTTGTGATCATACACTTGTGTTATAGTATAACCAATCAATAACACCTTCTAGTATTTTTATACTAGGATAAACTATGCCCATTCGCGTGGCCAACTTCGTGTATTAATTTCTCAATCATTACCCAAAATTTGGTTTTGAGAAATACAAAATACTACGAACATCTACTCGAAAGGTAGATTAACAATTCACAATTTAATTCCTCCGAATTAAATTCTTAGCCACCGAAAATGTGGTCAAAGTCGGGACGACACACCACTTTATCAAAACCAAATTTCCAACATGAGGTACTAAAATTTGCCCCATTTTATATCTATATTGACATGAAATTGCATGAGTTTAAATATGTAATATAATTTTTATTTTAAATAAAATTCATTGGTCCATATTTTTAAAATTATTTTATAATAAGATTCAATTTCTTAAGATAATTTTTTGTTATTAAAATAAGGTATCGCTTTCTCCTTGAATCCAAATTGGATATCAGTTGTTAATTGTGATCACTATCTGCAACACAACAAGTGGTTAGGGGCAATATGGGGGTTTGGTATCTCATCCTCGCCTTCTAAAGGATTGGGACATAATCGGGATGGGGCGGAGTGGGGTCGGGTATCCCCATTTATGTTTTTATAATTTAAATTATATAAATTCCATATTTATATATTTTAACAAATATATATGTTATATTTTATATGTTATATTTGTTAATACTTTTAGAAATTATCATCTCGTATATTCTAGTATATTAAAATGTCAAATACTAGATGATATTTAAAAAATATATATTTTTCATATATATACATGTATATATATATATATAATGGTGTTGGGGCTAGGATGGGGCGGAGCGACCTACCTGTCCCTGGCCCATTGACATAGTGTGGGCGGGGATTCCCTGTTGGGTTCAAGGGTGGGGTGTGTTTTCCCATTGGGTTTAGGATTTTTTGTCATCTCTATTGATATGTAAGAATTCCATACATCTATAATGAGGTTGAGCACAATATTTATAGATTTTAAGAATGAATTATTCCCTCCGTCTCAAATATATAGTCCACTATTTTTTTAGGATGTCTCAAATATATAGTCCACTTTTCTATATTTAATAGTACTTTTTCCATTCTTTTACTATTGTAAACCTATTTAATATGCATTTTATAGTTTACACTATTCATTAAATAAGGGTAAACCTAGTAAATATTTAGCATATTTGTAGTTTCCAATACTTTTCTTAATTTGTGTGAAAAGTCAAAGTGGTATGTATTTGGGACGGAGGGAATATTATCTTATTTTTCTCATTGTATAGACCAGTTAGGCTCGTATCGTTAGCCCTCATTAAAAGAAAGATTGTGTTCGGCTTCACCAAATTAATATTAAGGTTAAGGACACCTTTGTCCACAATCCAGAAAAAATACACTTTACTACGCTCGGGGGCTTTTTCGGACTTTTTACGCTCCCCAGCCTTTTTCTAACATTTTTACCCTCAATTTTCCGGCTTTTTTTACGTTGTTGTTCAAGATTGCTTCGAACATGTTTCATATAATAAAATTTCAGTGAAAAAATAACTTGTGCACCCATTTAAATAATTAATTTTATACTCAATATTATAAAAATCAAGAAATATACACATAAAACAATACATATTAAAACCAAATAAATGGAAAAAAACATAGAAACAACACATGAATAAAAAAACACAATTCAATTTTTGATCAAATGCATTGAAAACGTCAAAAATATGGAAACATCTAACAAACAACATAACATTGGAAACTATATAGAAACAATGTAGAAAATACAACATGAATAAAAAGAGCTTAAAAATAGGTAAAAACTGCATTGAAACATTAAAAACTACATGGAAACAAAAAATAAACATCAAAACAATATGGAAACAACTCAAAAACAACTTAAACAATATAGAAAATACCACATGAACAAAAAGAGTTTAAAAATAGGTAAAAGCTGCATTGAGACATTGAAAACTACATTGAAACAACAAAGAAACGTCATAACAACATTAAAAATATTATAGAAAACAACCTTAAACAACATAAATAATAGATAAAACAACACATGAACAAAAAAAAAGCAAAAAAATAGGTAAAAGTTGTATTGAAACATCAAGGCTTAATAGCAAAACATGCCCTATAACTTAGGCCATTTTGCATTTTTGCCCTTTAACTATTAAAGTTGCAATTTATGCCCTGGACAATTTTGCCCTTATACAAATAGCAGTTTTGGTCCATTATCTTTCCAAAGTTAGCAATTCTAGCCTGTAACTTTCGAGAATTAGCAATTTCAATCCTTTCATACCATAGCTATTTTCAATAAACACAAATTTCATAGATTATGAAAATTTACATTTTTTTACGATACCTATTTTGTTCGTGGCATTGTTACACCTACTTAGATCCAGTCTCTATTCGAGGTTTTAAATGGATCATGTCGGGTTTCCACGACTTTAAAACTCAATAGGACATACTTCGCAAAAATTCTCATAATACTAATTTGATTTGAGACTAAGATTTTGTTAAAACGGATATAGTCCATCACGACCATATCGGGCCCAACATGCTTCCGTAAAATTAATAAATCCCTTAAAATTCATACCTTATTTGACCGAAAACAAAGACCGGGTGAGATGGTTCGCAACACCACCGATCGGAAAATTCGCTTCCTGAGTTGTTTGACAAACAACTTCTCACAGTTCAACCTCACCCTCGGGAAGATGATCTCGCAAGTTATCCGACTCCTTCAACAAGCTGACTTCAAAGCCATGATCTTGGTTCGTTTCCTACTCCGGCGTATAAATAATTCTTAACCGGATGAATTAATGGAACACTATGAAGACATGTTGAAGCGAAAAGCCTTTTTATTAAGAACTTATTGAAATATTTTACATTAGTAATCTCCTTTTGGGAGGAGAATACTTAGGTTTAGCCTCTCATATCCGAGGCTTGCACTCGAAAATACATAAACTTAAAAACTAAAACACTCAACTAATACAATTTTTTCACTCAGATTTTATTATAAGAAAACTAAGGAAAATGTTCGATGTCCTCGCTTCCTTCAAATCTTACATTTTATAGATGTAAGTCCGGACTTGAAGGCGGACTTCAAATCTTTGTTGATACTTATGCGTCCACCGCTTCGTCATATCCTACATTATTGCCTCGCCACTTGGTTTTTCTTTTTCTTCTGTGACTCACCCCCATGTGAAAGTTGTCGGAGAATCTTCTAAAAGTTGGTTTGCGTGGTCCCAGGAAAACGCGTTTTGTGAGCTGGACCGACTGTCGTCCTTTCCAAATCTGGTCTTGTCGGTCGGGTTTGGGTGAAAAAACCTTTCCCAAACTCAGGTTCATTCCTTCGGGGCATGCTTGATGATCCGGTCGATCGAAATCGGCCAACATGCGCCATATTACAGAATTTTCTGTAAGTTTATTTGATTGCCGAAATCTTGTTTTCCCAGAGAATTCTTCTTTTGGTTTCAAGAGTTCCTCTGCAAATCCTTTGGTTGATCCGATCATCGAATTCAAAAGGAAAGATCCATTTCTTGAATTTTGGAAGAACATGAATGGATATTTGACCTTGTCTATTTTAGTTAGACAAACCCAAAGACCCCATGCTCGTCCTGCGGTAGAAGCTTCGTCTTGAGAAAATGCTCCTACTAACACTTGGTCCTTTTTCCTGAAGCTGCCTTAATGTATTTTAAAGCATTTCCATCCGGTCTTCTTAGCTTGATGAAATGAAAAGCTTCATTAAAGCTTTTCTTTGCTTTGGTTCGAAAGTTGCAATCGATAAAATACGATTCCAAAATATCAAACTCGGGATACTTGCCTCGAGATATCAACCATTGTTTTCTCTCGGGTTAATACCTTGTCTTGTAACTAGTTTCTCCCATTGCCGCCCGATATACCGCATAGGAGAAATCTTAATCTCATCGCTTTGAACCTTATATTTGCCTGTTCGTGGCCTAAGATTCAACTCTCCCTCTTTTACCCCGGAGGTCTTTGGGTTGACTTGAAGACTCGGGTTGTGACACCCTGAGCTTCAACATTCGCTATTACGGTTTGTACACTCTCGGGGATGCATCACCGCAACACTTGTGATTATGGTACTTGAATCCATAACCTCCGGGTTAGAGCCCCGTACTCTCTCGGCCCGTTTTGCATCGTAGGAGATGCGGCTGGAAGAGAGGCCTTGCAGCATAAGAACAATTGTCCTTGAGCGAATCGGCATGCTCGTATTTGACTAGAAACGGATTTTTGTCGTCACCACTGTTGAAGTCGTCCCGAAGAATCTACGCATTGAGACATAACGTCCCAAAATCTCGTTCTAGATTCTCCAGCTTTTCCCGAGATGTCTTACTCGTTTAAGGACCTCGTCGAAGAACGCGTCCTTCCATCTCGTGTCAAGAAATCCTAAGAATATTTTCATGAGATTTTATAATGACAATATCATAATCATAATATTGACATTCACTTGCCATCTAAATGTAATCGAGCCTTTTCTGGTTTTGATTCAATTTTATTTTTCGAAAAGCCTTGACATTTGAATTATCAATTTTTAAAGTAAACTTTTTAGCCGTAAAAATAGAGGCCATTTTTTAAAAGCCTTTCTGACATTTGCAAAGAATTCTTTCTCGTTAATATGCCATCTGTTTGCTTCATTGGGTGTGAATAAACCGCTACAATATCGGCATGACACTTCCTCGTTTGGTGTGACCTTAGTAGAATCATTGCCCACCAATCATCACCGGCATTTGTGTAAAGAACCGTTCGTCCTCGTCTTGAGGGAATCGCAAGCTTTGGAAGCTTTCTACAAACTTCTTTAAGTTGCTTAATTCCTTCTTGATGTTCATCTTCCCATTTGAATCTCGTCTTTTTTTAAGCAATGGGTCACACCTTCCCGTAATATACCGATTGTTAATGAGACATCCCAAAGAAAATTAACAACTCCAAGAAAACTCTGAAGTCGCTTCTTGTCTTTCAGTGTATCTGAAATCCTGTATTTTTTCCACAATATGATTACGTAGAATAATTCCAGATTCATCGATTTCAATTAGAGGAATTCAATCTGTCTTGTTGCGATTACGCCTTCTTTTCCAAAGCACTAATCCTTTTTTGTGACAAACATCTGAAAATATTTCCAAATGTTTGAGATGCTCCTTCATGTTCTTTGATGCGATCAGAATATCGTCGATATACACGAACATGAAACTGAAATAATCTTTGAAAAGATTATCCATCTTTCTTTGATATATCTGGGGTGCGTTAGCCAATCCATAGGCATCATGTTCCAAATATAATGTCTCTGTGGTGTAGAGAAAGCGTAAACTTCTTACTTTCTTTCCTCCATCTTAATCTGGTAGAATCCAGTTGCAATCGAACTTTGAGAATATCTTGGCACCTTTGATACAGTTAACTAGATGTTCTCTGCTTGGGATGTAGTATCCGTCGAATTCCAAAATGTTATTAATCCCCTTGTAATTAATAACAAGTCTTGGCTTTCCTCTTTTGATTTCTCCATGGTTTTACGCCTAAGAATTCTGGATCACTGTATGGAGAAACTCCTGGTGAAATCAACTTAAGGTCAAGATGTTCCTTAAGTATTTTCTGCATATCCTCCCGATCCTCCTGGTTCATAAGGATTGGTTTGAATCTCACGAACTCGTACTCCTTTCCGGGTTTAACCTTTAAGGATGCTTTGAGCTCATTCTTGTCCCACCATGCCAAAGGATCTTCATTATAATTCCTTTGGATTTTCTTCTTGATATCCTCGAGTGATATTTGTTCTTCAATGGTTACGTCACTCTGTGGATTCTCCATTAGGCTCATCATCAATTCATCAATAACCTCTGGAGTAACTCGTTCTTCTCCTTGTACTCTGAATGAATACAAGTTATTATCCCAAAGCTTCTTATCCTTTCGAGAACCAAATTGTCTATAGGATAATAAAGCTTCACCAAATTTCCTTCGATCCGCCATTTTTGGATTTCGGAGTTTGGCTTCATCACCACGCTTGTTGCGAAAATTAATAGGCATTTTTCTGTAAAATGCTTCCCGCAGTCTCTGGACAATGATCTTATGATCACATAAGGTTGTGAAAATAAGTCTTCTTGTCTCGTTCTCCTGTGTAAATCGCTTGAATGTTTGTAGGAAGTTGTTTCCTAGCAAAACATCTCGCACTCAGTATCATGGAAATAGATTGGTGGTGTTTTCACCTTGTACCATGGGGTACCGCCTGCGACTCCGATCATAATTTCTGCTTGTTTAATTCCTCTGTTAAGAATAAGGATTCTTTTTGAGAAATCTCTTCTTGCAATAGCTGGTAAATCTTCTCCGATTTCTTTAGGAAAGACATCCGCTGCAAAGATATTAAAACCTCAATCAATATAGGCGGCGAAATACTCGGCCTTGTATTCAGATATAACATCCCGATAGAAATGTATATGGAGAATGGACTAGTGGTCATCCGATTCTGTATCTTTTATCGCCACTGTGAACTCCATTCCATCTTGTAATCTTTCCCAGGTTTATGATCCTCAAGAAATTCAATTCCCCGTATTAATTGCTCTCGGATTTTCCTGCTATTCCCGAGATAGTCACTCAATTTCACCTATCTTCGGCTTCCTTGATACCTTCCAACTATAGGTTGTTGGAATATCTGAGAACATCAAAAGGAAAAATATTATCCTTTTGAGTGATGTCGAATATTACTTCAACCTCTCGCCACCCTTCCCGGACATTTCAGCTCTCCTTCTATTTTAAAGACATCGGGGATGCACTCAACTCTACTTGGTCTCCTTTCTTCCCAACGGCACGCTACTCACCATTCTCGTCTGCTGAAAGACATCCTTCTCAGGCTCAACTCTTAGACTTCGACTTTTGTTGAAGATCGTTGATCTTGAATTATCATATCAATCTCCTTTTATAGTTGGAGATTCAATGATTTATGGTAGCACTACCCTGGCAAAGTCCTCAAAGATTCTTGGGACTTCAATAAAATCCTTTCTCAAGAATACTTGAATGATGGGTATTCGAGAGAGCATAGGAAATCTTGTATGTAATCGAGTAAGGCCTATTTCCTTCTTTCATCAAATCGTCTCTTTTGAAATCTTGATGAAGGGTTAGGACTTTCTATTAAAATCTCAATCTCCCAAATTGTATGCAATTCTTGGGTAAACATTAAATGCTAATTTTCTTGCATACAAATTTCTGAATCGCTCCAAGGCATGAATCCTTGAGATGTGAGATTCGCTTGTCAAGAATAGCAAGATTGAGTGGCGAATCTATTCCTTCCTTGAATGTTGCTTAATAATGACTCTTATGGCTCCGATGTGAATCCATGAGAGTGTATTTGCAACTTCTCTTTTAACTCTGCTTTTGATCTCTGTATTTCTAATAGGGACCAACCGCATCTCGATCGAGTTAATGTAAATTCCATCGGAATAGCAAATTTTCCGGTTGTTACCCTATGAATAATTTGGTGTTTTCATTCTGAAACCAATTTTATCCAATGCTTTTTCCATAGCTCCAATTGTAAATCCATCATAGACTTGAAGCTATGGATCTTCCTTCATGATTCCCATAAGAGTTTTATGAGAAACCGTCGTGTGAGAAAGGAATCTGACATATCCTCCCGATCGACTGTCTGTTGAAGAATTTCTTCTTCACTCACGATTAATTTGAGTCACTTCCATCGCCAGAATAGATCTCTTCTTCATAGATGCTTTCATCCGAGGGAATATCCTCAAACCGATACACTGTATTAAATCGATAATAGACCTTCTTCGATTTCTCGGTGTGGCCTCGAACTATCGACTCCTCGTTTTGATTATGCAGGCAATCCATTGAGATATGCCCTCTTGCTCCGCATGTCCGGAATTACGATCTTTGAAACTTTCATTTGCTCGTGTGAGCACGCCCGAAAGTTATCCATCCCACAGGTGTTCTCGCTTGGTACTTGCTTGATTAGACCCGATGAAGAGGCTCGCTCCCTTGCTCAGGTCTTTGGTCTTTGCTCCGTTTTGTAACCCGGGCTTTTTGTTTTGACCAAAACCTTCTAGGTCTCCATGAAGACCTACTTCTTTTCATTTATTCTTCCTCGGCGGTATGGATGGCTTCGCTCTTCTTCTTTTGTGTCGGCTTGGTTGACCTCCCACAATTGTTGGGATGTCATTATCCACGCAACATAGGAACCGCTTTGTTAATTCCTCTTAATCTCTTGTAATTCTGTCTGTTTGGTAACACCATTCAAATAACTTGGTCTTTAGGAAAGACATTTTTAAGCCCACGATTTCTACTTCGCTCCATCCTTGTATTCCCCGATAAGCATTTCTATCTAGGGACTCGGAATCTTAAGCGAGGAGAATAGGCAAAATGCGGCTTCCTTTTCTTCAATCTTGGATTTCCACCGTATTCGGTGAACAACTTGATATATTCGTCAATATGACAAATATCATATAACCCAGTATAGAGGGTTTGCTTATATCTCTTTCTTTTTCATCCTCTAATCTCTCGAAATAACCTGTGCCGATGAACTGGATTTTGAATAGTTTTGCCATACCATCGACAATTCCTTTAAGTGATTAACTCTAATGTGGCCGAACTTTTTGTACTAGCATCGGTCATATCCCCTGGCAATCTTCACCGATCCTTCAAGACTCATTTCAAGGAGCAAAATGAATGAATCCTTTGTAAGATCGAGGTTCTTGCTTAAATTCTCATAGTCAAGCCCATTCATCAATGAGAACTTCTCTATTTTTAAAATGCGGGATGTCCAGTTTAACATCAACCCATATGGATGTATTGGGATGAGGTGCGATCTTCCATAAGGCGTCGATAAAACATTCGGCCTTCCAAAGGGTTGTCTAGTTCCCGCAAGAGGGTTTCGACCTCCCGTCCCTGAAAGTGGATCACTTCCGGTTGTGAAATCCCGGCGTGTGGCATCCTTTCGTCCCGAGCTCCATGATTCGAACCTACTTTCTTCGACGTTAGGATTAACGGGTGGTTGTGGTGGAATTGGTCTTCCCGCTGGATCATAGGTGACCAATGTTCCATCTCTCGTGTTCATCTTTAAATCTACAATTCCTAATCCTGCGAAGGATTACGCGAAGGTCATGTAGATCTTTAAGATTCATTTTTTCCATATCCATCTTTTTTAATTTTTGATGGATTTTCCTTTGATTAGAGCAATGAGCTTCTCTCATCTCATCATCTTTCGTATAACTTCGGTTGGTTTCCCTTTTTGATGTAAATGGTCTTGTCCCGAAATCTATACGCTTCTTTTCTCGAGGAAGAACTCGCTGTCCTCCAGGTTCTTGACTCGTTTCGAATATCATGAAGGAGTTCAAGAGTTTTCTTCGATATTTCACCATCGTCTCCATCCGTTTACGGATCGATGAACTTGTCTTTAGTAGATGAATATGGCGGTTGCCATAATGCACCGTCTTCTGGACTTCTCTAAGATCTTCTGGAGAACTTAGATTTGTCCAGAAAGTATCTCGTTCCACTCGGGTACTCCATCGGGAATCATTGTTCTCGGGAATTTTCATGAACCGTTTCTTGAAGGTTCATGAAGTGAACATATAGAGTGCCGAGTTGAGCATCCGAAGCGCTATAATATTCTGCTCGCATTTTGCATTGCCTTAAGGTTTCCCCGTCGGCTCCTGCCTGTTCTTTTTCTTCATGTTGGTATTCCCGATATGAAACCTGGTCAAGTGTTCTTGTGCATACATCGTCAATATTTGACGATATGTCTGCCATATGGTGTACATCTTGGACAATTGTCCGGATCCATTTTCTCGGAGAAAATCTCCTAACCAATTGTTAATTACATAAATATAATAAATATAACCAAAAGTTCTTAATAAACCTGGGCTCGATACCATTTTTGTGCAAAACACTTAGTCAAATCACCATATGTATGAATAAGGGTATAATTGGTATTATGAAAATATACAATTATTCCGCTAGACCAATTTTTGCATCAACTCGAGACTTATATGACACCAATTGCTTTTATAAAACTTATAGGACCAATTTTGCGAACGTTATAAACTTAAAGTGCATATTTTGCAAAACTTGATAAACATACAGAGCATATTTTACAAACCCGATAATAAAAGTCCGAAAATGTAATTTACCCCAAGTTACAAGATAGTTTCGCAATGAAGCCAAACATCAAAATAACATAGAGACAACCAAGAGAAAAATATAAACAATATGGAAACAACCTAAATAATATATAAAATAATACAGAACAAAATAAATCGAAATAAACGTTAAAATGTATTTCCGAAATTTCTCCTTAATATTATTATTTGGGCCTAAATTAATTGGTCGTGCCATCATCAAATGGTATAACTCTATTGACTATCAATATCAATAATGTTTTTTTTCATTTCTCGTAATTTTTATATAGAAATTCCGTATCAAGTTAAAGTATTTTTGTTGAGAAAGTGCATGCATAATAGGCAATAGTGGCTTTTGTTTTTGTCCGCATATCGTTTCATTATTCTTTAGGATGGCAAAATCTCCGTGGGGAATCATTCTCGTTGGTACCCGAATAAAATAGGACGGAAAATTCTCGATTAATTCGGGGATGGAAGCGATGAGAATTCCCGCTTTTCTAAAATTGGGGATGGAGCGGGAATGGTATTTATATCCCCGCTCATCTCATCCCCACCCTATTATCCCCATTCCCGATTAAATAAAATGGGGATCCCCGTCCACGTCCCTGTTCAAATATATATGTATATTATATGTGTGTATGCATATATATTATTTATATATTATTGATATTAATTATGTTTATATTTTTTATTTTATTAAATCTTAAAATTAAACCTTAAAAATTATGTGTTTTATATTGTAATGACTTTTTATTTTTAAGATTACAAGACTTTGTATTTCGAAGATTGTCGTATTTAACTTAATTTGTTAAGGTATTTTATATTGTGGAGTTATTATAAGATTCGTGATTCATGATATTTTTATCTATTTTAATTATTGACTATTTTAAGTAAAAAAAATATTTTTATAATTATTTTAATAATAAATACAAAATGGAGACCCCAATTCCCTGGGGGGAACCCGTTCCCGAATGGGATTCCCATTCCCGTGCAGATATCCAAAATGGGAAATGGTACAAGATAAGATTTGAGATGAGATTCGAGACAGGGATGGTATGTCGATACCAACCCCGTCAGGCCATTGCCATCCCTATTATTCTTTTTCCTTTTCATGCTATTTTGGTAAACCAGGTGTAATTAAATAACCAAACAAGTGATGCATTGGGGAGTATTTGTACAATATTTCTAATTTTTAAAAGTGTTTAAATGTAGATATATTGTTGAGAAGTGGAAAAGAAACAAAAGTGTTTGGTATTGATTTGAAAATAGAAGTGAAAAAAAAGGTTAGATTGTATGGTAACAGTTTCACCTTGACTTATCATTAAAAAGACAAATAAACAAAATTATTTCTGGATTGTACAATGGAAATTGAGAATAGAAATTTCAAAATAAATTTTATGTATTTATAAAATACCAAAAGCCCTAAGTTTGTACTGGATAATGATAAGGTATGATGGTGAGTTCTATTATTGAAGCTCTCCTATTTTTTAATACAATTTTTAAGTCAATTTAGTCAACTGGAGAGTGACTTGTGGCATTAATAAGCAATACAGCTGCAATTTTATAAGGAGTATACAATAATAAAAATTTTATACCATGTCTGTGGTTGGGGATTGAGACTTTAATGTTCAACAACAATTGGCCCCCTTTGTACATTGGGATTATAGTAAAAAAAAATGAAAAAAATGCGAAATATATTTTAATACATTATTAAAGTCCTCGTTGATAAATAATAATGTTTAAAATCTTCTGATGTTTTTGTTAATAATAAAGTGATTTATTCTCAATTTTTCTCTTATTTAAATTGAATTAATTTGCTTTTCTAGTTTTCAATATAAATATATAATTTAATTGGATAATATGATTTTATTGAACAATTTATTGAAAATCTTTCCACATAAAATATTATATCTGCAGAAAAATTAAGTATTTGTATTGGTATAATCTCAAATTAATGATGTACATGAAGAAACAATTTGTTATATAATCAAATTAAAAAAGAAAGTGGAATTATTCCAAAGTTTCACGAGCTATTTATGTTAAGTGTCAATATAAGTTATACCTGATTTCAAAATTTGTGACCATGACATAGTTAGTTCTCCTCTCGTTAGGAGTCCGGTCACCCTTAGGGGTCTCTCGTTAGGGTTTCCCTTCCTTCCTCTCTCTATTTCTAGTGGTCTCGTCCGGAGTCTCTCTTCGTTTTGTCTCCTTTTTCTTTTTCTCCTTCAGCGTTTTAGGCTTTTGTTTTCGTTCTTTTAGTATAGGGTTTGTTATCTCGGCCTTCATTCTTGTGTCCCTCTTTTTAGCTATCGATTCTAGATCTCCTTTTTTTTCCGATCTTTTTCTTTCTTTTTTCCTCTCGTTTTTTTTTTTCTTTTTGTGGGCTAGGGTATTCTATTTATTTTTGTCTTTTTCAATAGGTAGGGTTTTTGAGTTGAGTTTGGCTTCTTATCCGTCTTCTCTTGCAGTCGATCGCAATTGCCATCCATCCATAAATCGATGAGATTTGTTAGGTCACATAGGGTGGGTGAATGGAGGAGTTAATCGAAAGGAGGTAGAATCGCTGAGTCGATTTGGATATGCCGAGTTAACGGAATGAGTTGCCTTAGTTGGAACGCTGGGGCTCGGAACCCACCGACTGATTCGGGTACTTAAACGCCTTATAAATCGAAAGATCCCTCGTTTGTTTTCCTTATGGAAACCAAACTCGCTTTGATCGAAATTAATGAAATTTTTAAGGATTATGATCCGGAGGAATGCATATCGTGGAGTGTGATATATCTTCGGGGAGGTAGACGAGGAGGTTTGTGTATGTTCGGAAAAGTAATTATGATTTTAAACTATTGTCGATCCTTGCATCATATTGATGGACTAATTGATGATGGAGTACGGAGTTGGAGATTATATGGAATTTATGGATGGCCGAAGCGATAGTGAGAAATTTCAAAGTGGGAATTACTAAGGGACCTTGCGGAGTCGTTCATTCCGAATGGCTTTGCATTGGCGACTTCAACGAGATTCTCTATAATTTGGAGAAAATCGGAGGCCGAACAAAAGATGGAAAAAGATGGAGGAATTTCACAAAGCTCTACAAGACTCTCAACTAGACGATCCGCTACGATGGTTTTGCATTTACATGGACGAATGGTCGGACGGCAAGAATAATATCCAGGAGAGACTCGATAGGTGTGTCGGGAACCAGGAATGGATCACTCTTTTCCCCAATTACAAGGTGTCTCACTTACCAAGAGTAGCGTCGGATCACCGTCCAAGATAATCGATTGGAACATGGTCCGAGGAAGGCGACAAAACAAAGAAAACCGAAACGAAAAATTTTTCGGTTTGAATCTATGTGGTTGGATGACACGCTTGTAAGAAGGTTGTTGAAAAGGCTTGGGCAATTGGAGATGCAGGGACCGATATTAAAAGGCTTCAAGATAAAATACAACTTTGTAGTTCTAACCTCATTATGTGGAGCAAACACATTTTGGGAATGTGACTAAACAAATAAAGGATTGTGAATCCAAGTCGAACAGGGGAAAGCCGCGCTTAATTCGGATGTCGACATAAGGGATAGGCAAAGGATGAAGAGCATTTACGTGATCTCCATCTTAAACAGAAAAAAATGTGGCATCAATGAGCTCGGACCAATTGGATAAAAGTCAGGGACCTAATACAACTTTTTTCCACAAAATTGCCAACGGAAGAAAAATCGTAATAATATTGAAAAAATAAAAGATCAAATGGGAATTAGATTGAAAATAGCCGGATAATCGAAGGGATGTTCATGGAGTATTACACCACCCTATTTTCGGCCGAATCTCAATTGGAAATGGATCGAGCGCTTGATGCGGTCGACCCAAGATGACGACGAAACGAACAACACTCGGACCCGACCTTTTGAAGTCGACGAAGTTATGGCGCCCTATCCCAAATGCATCCTACCAAATCTCCGGACCTGGACGGTATGCCCGCTTTGTTTTATAAAACATTTTGGTCTATTATTAAGTCTCGACGTGCTCTCTATTATCCTCAACATTTTAAATGGCCAAGCAAGTCCTCATGACCTTAATAATACCTTTATTGTTTTAATCCCGAAAAAAAAAGCCCGAGTTTGTCACGGATTTTCGACCCATTAGTTTGTGTAACGTTATTTTCAAACTCGTCACCAAAACTATAGCGAATAGACTTAAGCTTGTCCTACCTAGCCTTATTCATAACACACAATCGACTTTTGTCCCGGTCGCTTTATTATGATAATGCTCTTTTGGCTTTTGAAATTTTTCATGGGATGAAAAATAATACACCAAGAATAGGGGATCTTTTGCTTTCAAACTGGATATGTCTAAAGCGTACGATAGAGTCGAATGGCTTTTTTTACAAAGGGTTATGCTTAGATTAGGAATTAATACTAATTTCGTCAATCTCATTATGAAGTGTATTAATTACAGATCTTTCTATCTTTCTTAATGGCAAACCTGGTTCGAAATTTTCCCCATCTCGTGGGCTCACAAGAGACCCGCTATCCCCATATCTATTTTTTTTTGTGCGAGAAGCTTTTCGCCCGATTCAGAAAGCGGAGCTTCATGGGAGAATTCACGGTATAAAAGTTAGTAGACATGCTCCGAGATTTCCCATTTATTTTTCGCAGATGACAAAGATCATCTTCTTGACGTGCAAACGAACGGGAAATATCAGCTACTCGACATTATTGATATCTACGAGAAAGCTTCAGACAAAAATCAATCTCGAAAAATCTGAAATTGCATTCAAGAAAGGAGTTATTCATAATAAGAGGGATCGGTTGGCACATTGTTTGGGGGTCGGCCTTGTTGAGAAGCACTAGATTTATCTAGGTATACCGGCGGTGATTGGACGCTCAAAAAGGAAATATTTTCCTTAATCCTGGATAGGGTGAGAAAAAATTAAAAATCGGAAGAGCGATTCTTGTCGACGCCGAAAATCTGTTCTTATTAAATCAATCGCCCAAGCGATACCCATGTATATGATGAGTTGCTTTCGTTTACCTCAACGGATATGCCAACAAATAAATTCGATTCTTAGTAACTTTTGGTGGGGTCAAAACACGACGAGAATAATTCATTGGAAATCTTGCGGAGTTGTGTCGTCAAGTTGGAGGGTGGTTTGGGTTTTAGAGATATTCACTGCTTTTAATGATGCTATGTTAGCAAAACAGGGTGGATATCTTGTTACAAAAATGGGACCTCCTTCTTTCCAAAGTTCTTAAAGCTAAGTACTTTCCTCGAGTCTCTTTTTACATGCTACTAATGGCCATAATCCCTCTTTCGTTTGGAGAAGCCTTATAGCGAGTCGAAGGTGCTTGAGCGAGGTATTAGATGGAACATCGGAAGGGGAACAAGTGCGCGGTTTGAATGATCCGTGGATTCCGGAAATCCAAAGTTCATGCTCATTAGGATGCCACCGTATAGAAATGAGGAGCTCACTTTGCTTCTCGATTTTATATCTCAAGAGGCTCGTTTATGGGATGTGGTTGCTATTAGTGAGGTATTCAAATCCGTCGGATGCGAAAGAAATTCTCTCAATCCCTATTCAATCTAGAAGGCGGAGGATCGGTTGTCCGGCATTTTTCGAAGGACAACAAATACAATGTAAAATCAGATATAAAATCGCTAGAATCTTGCGGAAGAAATCAAGTGAACCCTTCTACTTCATTCTCGGATCGAAGCCTATGGAGATGGTTATGGAACTTGAACATACCACCAAAGGTCCAATTTTTCCTCTGGAAGTGTGTTCAAGGAATTATACCATCGAAAACAGAGCTTCGAAGGAAAGGGATGGAGTTAGACTCGATTTGTACTAGATGTGGAATGGATCTGGAGACTCCGGAGCATGTATTGAGGGATTGCAGTTGGTCTGAATTTCTATGGGATGTGTGTCCCCTTCGCTTAAAACTCCCATCGGTTGAGAGCAGGGGAAATTTGAGTGAATGGATTGATCACATGAAAACAACAGGAGACAAGGATGGGCACAATCTATTTGCAATGATGTTGTGGATTATATGGGAAGCCAGAAACCAGTTAATATTCCAAAATCAGAGAATGGAGCAGCAACAATATATTGAATTAGCTATGGGTAGATTAAGAGAATTTAATGAGATTCATAACAGCATGGATAATCTACCTGGCAACAAAATGTAAGAATCGGACTCGCCGACGCAAGGGGTGGTAAAAATTAATTCGGACGCTTCGATAATTCCGGGGCTCGGAGTGATCATTCGTGATAATCTTGGACGGGTGATCAAGACGTCAACAACTTTTATCCCATCTGAATACGAATCGGATGTCGCGGAGGCTTTAGCTTGTAGAGAAGGATTAAAATCTGGCGAATCTTCTACAGATTAGTGACGTAATGGAGACAGATAACCTCAAGCTCTTTCACGCTCTCATCCCATGTGGAATATTTATCATATTTCGAAACATCATGTCCGACATAGTTGAACTTTTATCATCTGCTTAAATTCCAAAGCGTGGGATGTATGATTTTGTAAATTGTCATATTTATTGTTTTCTTAAAAATGATAAATTATATTCTTAATTTTACATAATATTTCGCATGGTGAAAAATTAATAGAGAGAAGATTATAAAATAAAAGTAAAAGGCCTAACATACTCGTGAATAAGAAGAAAATACACGTTGATTGTTCTTTGAAAGATATAACGTGTGAAACAAAAGTCTGCTAACATTGTTAGAAGGCATTTTCCTAAATGCCCTGCTTTGAAATGTTGCCGTCAAACAATATTTCATAGGAAATGGTTATATGACACCAATGTTTTACATAAGTACGCAAGATCAAATTTAGACCACGATCAACAAATTTCAATAACTAACAATAAGTATGCTTAAAATATGTAAAAATACCTAATTAAATTGATAAAAGGAGGTATATTAGTCCAAACCAATCAATCATATCCCATGAAATTAGGGAAATTATACACAACAATATAGATGTTATATTACCTCTAAAATCATAGCAAAATTATGTAATATTTGTAAAGCGACAAATACAATGTCTAAGCAACATATTTGTCATGAATAAGCAACACGGTTGACATACAAAAGCAACAAAAATACATATATACAAGACATATGACCTATTTAAATCAATGATTTGCATCCATCTTAGCAAATCTGTTACAATCTCTAATCAAAGCATGAAAAGAAGGATAAAATCGTATATTAACTTGATAAAAATGAAAATCGATACAAAGAGTCGATTTATAGAGTGCAAAATCTATAACAAATTAACTGCTATAACTAACCAATGTAACAAGAAAAACTAACTTAATGTAACAAAGAAAATATTAATTTTGATGATCTTGACACCCCTACGCAAGTGGTGCATGGATGTCGATCATGCCCATCTTGAACATGAAATGACTAAATAAATGAGGTGCTAATGGTTTGGTTAAAATATTAGCTATTTGATGTGCGTAGGTATATGTATGAGTTTAATGAGGTCTTCTTCAATCTTTTCCCGAACAAAATGACAATCTAGTTGAATGTGCTTAGTTCTTTCATGATGGCATGGATTGTGAGTAATGCAAAATGCCGATTAGTCATTGCTCCGTATAGATAAGTGCGGGATGATTGTGTTGGATTTGAAGATCATCAAGTAGATATTTGAGCCACTGAACTTCACAAGTGATTGTGGCTATAGCTCTGTATTCAGCTTCTGTTGAGGATCTGCTAACCGTTGGCTGCTTCTTGGCTTTCCATGAAATAAGGGAGTCTCCTAGATAGATAGCATAGCCACTAACACTTCTTCTTGTGTCTAGGCATCTTCCCCAGTCTGCATCAGTGTATCCTTTAATGTGTGTTGATGAATCTGAGGAATAGAAAAGACCTTTTCCTGGATTGGTTTTAAGATATCTTAAAACTCTGTGAGCTGCAGCCAAGTGTAGATTAGTAGGACAAGACATGTATTGAGATAATGTTTGTATACTATAAGAGAGGTCTGTCCTTGTGATTGTTAAATACAATAATCTACCAACCAATCTTCTATATTCAGATGGATCTTGAAGAGGTATACCATCCTTGGCTTTAAGCTCAATTTTACTATCCATGGGAGTGTTGCATGGTTTACAACCAGTATAACCTGTTTTTCGATAAGAACATCCAATGCATAGTTTCTTTGACATATATTTATACCTTTCTTGGATTTTGCCACTTCGTTGCCAAGTATGTATTTGAGAGTTCCCAGATCTTTAATAGTAAAAGCTACATCCAAATGATCTTTAATGTCCTGAATCTCTTTGAGATTATTCCCAGCTAGAATAATGTCATCTACATAGACACAAAGTACAATTATTGATAGAGAAGAAGATTTAATAAAGAAATAACTGTCTGATTTTGATTGTTTGAACCCATGTGTGAGGACACATGATGTTAATTTCTGAAACCATTGTCTTGAGGCTTGCTTCAAGCCATAGAGACTCTTATTTAGCTTGCAAACTCAAGTTATCTGATGACAAGAACCTGGTGGTGGCTTCATGTAGACTTCCTCATCTAAGTCTCCATGTAGAAATGCATTGTTAACATATAATTGATGTAAGAACCAATTGTGTGAGGCTGCCACTGCTAGTATCAATCTAACAGTTGTTAACTTAGTGACTGGATAAAATGTGTCAAAGTAGTCTAGACCTTCCTTCGAGTGTATCCCTTTGCTACTAATCGAGCCTTGTACCTTTCTATTGTGCCATCCGCTTTATACTTGACCTTGTATACCCATTTACATCCAATGCAATTTTTGTTGGAGGGTAATTATGTGAGAGTCCAAGTATTATTCCTTTCCAAGGCCGAGATCTCAGATTCATAGCTTGTTGCCATTCGATGATTTCCTAGCCGAGAATATGTTTTGGTTCGGTTATCTGATCGATAGAAACAATGAAAGCTTTATGTGGAGCACATAGTCATTGAACTGATATAGAATTTGCAATGGAGTATTGTTTTCCTTTCTTTGAGAATGTTAGCGTAACTTGTAGGTTGGATGGATGAATGGAGAGCACAATCATAAAATTGTAGGTATTGAGGTATTGTTCTATGTCTAGTGGATCTTCTAGGAATGTACGCAGGTGGATTATCCACTATTGCATCTGCCTGGACATCGATGTCAATCAATGTTATTTTCAAGAGTATTAGGTGCAATAGGAATACAATTTTCTGCAGCTTCAATAATCTGTTATTTTCATCGAAAAAGTGCCTGATCTGCAAATGAGTGCCTGTGATCTGCAGCAGGAGAGTGTATGTGATCAGCAGCTGAGTATATGTGATTTGCAGCAGGAGAAACTATAGGAACATTTTGCTGCTCATAAGAACTAAGATCAATATTATTATGAAAATCTTGAAACAAAAGAAGAGAACAATTAGTACTATCATCACTTTTGATTTGAAAAGGAAAAATATGTTCACAGAACTTAACATTCCTGGAAACAAAAAACCTCTTATTTGCTATATCATATAATTTGTAACCTTTGCGACCAAAAGGATATCCAATGAACACATATTTTGTGGCTCTAGAATCAAATTTTGTTCTATGTGTAGACAATGCGAAGCATATGCCAAGGAACCAAATACTCTAAGATGAGGATAATATGGGATTTATTAAATAAAAGTTCAAAAGGAGATTTGTGTTGAAGAATAGGTGTAGGCACCCTGTGATTATATGTGCTGATTATATGTGCAAAAGAGCTTAGGCACATTCATCCCAAAATGAAAGTGGAACATTTGATTGGAACATTAGAGCTCTTGCTACTTGCAATAGGTGTTGATGTTTCCTTTCAACAATGCAATTTTTGTAGGTCCCAAGGGGTGTGAAGTAAGGTTTAGAAGGGGGGGTTGAATAAACCTTACCAAATTTTGATTTAGTCCTTTTAAAATAATTCAACAGAGTTGACTCAAACAGCTATGTCCTTGATGGACAGCTAAGTTGGCTTTTCAATAAGTTACCTCTCAACAGACTCGATAGAGTGTTGATAGTATAACTCTTCACGCTCAAGCCAAATACTTATACTTAACTTGGCTGATTGGTTTTTAACAAAAAAAAACTTAACACCTTTAGATTTGTTTTAAGTTTGTTTTTAACACTTGATTCTTAGCACTTTGTTATAATCAATTGGATATCAAATATGATTCTAACAAAGATATAATGTAAATATACGGAAAGTAAATTTCTTTGAAAGTAAATGACACAAATATTTTATAGAGGTTCAAGATGGGTTAATTCTTCTAATCATCTCTTCTCCAACTCCTGGAGGAATCCACTATGTAACAGTCGGTTTACAAAGCGGTGAATAGTCTGGAGAAAGCCTTGATCACACAACTGGCTTCTCTTGTGACTCAGCTTCTTCACATGGCACCTGCATTACTACTTCAGCTCACTTCTCAAGTTCTTGGAATTGATCACGAAGCCCTCCAACAAACTTGATAATGGTTCGACCTGGAACCTTTCTACAATCCTAGCTTGGATAGTAGACCCCTTTGCTTCTTCAAATGTTTCCTCTTCAACAGATTTGAAGTTGTCTTTCCTTCACTACTTGTGTTGGATTGATTTCCTTCGAGTTTCAGGCTTGAGGATTTGCTTGCTCGTTTATGAGAAGATTGCAGGTTAAATGCTTGAATATGTTTGCTTGTTCGTGGTTCAGTAACCTCTTCTCAATAACTTCCTCAGCTTTTTTATAGTGCACATTTGAAATTTTGCCCATTGAAGTGATATGCTAATTTCAAATGTCACTTTTGTTCGTTGGCTTGTCTTGTTGCGATCATTGATGTTGACATTTTCTCGTATTAAATGTCTTCGCAAAGATTGCAGTGCCGACCGACACAAGGTGCGGTGTTTCCCATTGGTTTATTCCTTTTGCACAATTGGGACTAACACTTTAGACGACAACTTTGACATATTACTAATTTAAGTAATATTCCCGACTTTAATCAATGGATCTAAGTCGATTGTCTTGACTAGATGTTGTCTTTACCCCAGTGACTTGAGTCGGCTCTAGTATTTAGATAACTCAACTGTCACTTCAACTTCGAGACTTGGCTTCTTGAGATGACTTAACTGATACTTCTTACGATGTTCCTCACCGACACTCCTTCATCGAGTCCTTGACTTCCTTCTTAACCATACTCAGCTAACACACAACAATGAGTCTTAAATCCAAATCCATGATTGACTTCTTGTATTTCTTGGTATAGCTAACTTGACTCACTTTTCAAAATTATCTATTACAAAACAAATTACAAGGAAAATGGGGTGCCAACTTCCTAGTTTAAGTTTTACATGGTATCATCAAAATCTACTCAATAAATTTCCTAACAATTTCCCCCTTTTTGATGATGCCAAAACTTAAAGTCATACAAAGAAAGTAAACAACAAAGATACATACAGACAATGTAGTAACAAAGAATGTATGCTTAAAATAGATCTTTTATTGATCATAGCATTCGTGTCCTTTACACAGCTGCTTAAAATCGGTATCAGAGCAATAAAAAAATGATACTTGTCAAAACATGGTATATCTAAGCTAAGACAAATAAAGAATGAAAATTATAGGGAAATTCACTAAGCTTATTACAGAAGACTTACGTAGATATATTTACAACAAAAATACATGAAGGGGTTTGCAGCAACACTTCAACGCCTTTGTTGCTTCATTCCTCTTTCTTCTTCAGTTCTTCTTCTGTCAGCCTCAACTCTCTTCCTCTTTCTTTCCTCTTCTTCTCTTTTCTTCTTTTCGTAGGCCCGTTTGGCAGAAAGGTCATCCCTTTGCTCCCTTTCGAGCCATTCTCTGGTTTACCTTTGATTTTCTTCTTCTTGCCTCCTTGCAGCTTCAGCGTTCTTTCTTTCAACCACCCGGTTGACAAGGTGATCATATCCACTTTCAAGAGATAATGCCTTTCTTCTCGTGATCCACATACAATACATCCTTTGATTTTGGTCGAGGTTAGGAGCCTTTTCCTCCACCACTCCTTCCTTTTCCCGACTCGGATCTTCCACCTCTGGCGTGTATTGTAGTGGAATCTTCTCGCTTCACCGAGTGACCGACTTGGAAGTCTATCGCTTATCAGCTTCTTTGCACAAGGTTAATCCTTTCTCCCAGTACAAATCTCAGGCTTGAGACAGAGTCATTCCTTGGAAGTCACCTTATGACTCAAGTGTCTTGAACTCTTCAATCGATCTAGCTCGATCCATCATCAAGTATTGCATCCTCGATCCTTCCCTACCGGTAGACCGCCATATTGTTTCATAATCTCTTGAACGCGAGCATCATGTTTTTCATTTTCTCAAACCCTCGCTTCAATGATCTTCCTTTATCCGCCATTGACACAACAACGTTCTCGATTGGTAGGGTCACAGGGAGTTTGCTGAGGATGGAGGCAGTAACATGACCTTGGCTGAGGGGTTTCACCGTACATCAATTGCATTGAACTTCCTTCCCCTCACCGCACTTTTCTTCTCAAATGATCTTTCTTCAACCTTTCTTCTTTAAAACCCTTGAGGAGCTCCTTTTACCCCCTTTTTGGCATCATCAAAGGAGAGAGGAACCCCATGGAACATACCTCCAAGAATAAAATCCAGTCTGCTGATCGTGGAGTTGTGCTTGGAGTCTGTTGCATCATATGTGGCCCAAAACTCTGAGCGAGTTGCCTTAGACTCGGCTGTGACTAGCTTTATTTCAGCCATGAGAAGGAAAATCAATTTGTCATTCATGGCTTTCTTGAGTCTTAGAATTTCATTCTTGTGGAATTGTTGCAACACTCCATTTCTGTCTTGTGAGATCTGGTTTATCCTTTCTCAATATACTCCTTCATCCTTTGCTAATCGGGAGTTATCGGCCTCCCAGGCAGGCATTCTTCCATACAGGGCTTTGAAGTATCGTACTTGCTCGATTCTCATTACAGTCTGCTGTTGAGTCCATTCCCTAATTCGCACCATGATCCCTCTCAAGTCAGCTGTGAGAGTGGCATCACGATTGTCCAGACGTAAATCCAGAGAGGCCTGATGTCTTTCTATCTTCTCAATCTCCTCACAGATCTTCTTAAAGACTTGACGAATTTTAGCTGTCTCGTCCGATTCAGCTGCTGGCCATTCTGTGTCGAAATTGAAGTCTGCTGGAACAATTGTGTCGGTGGGAATGATGGGATCTTCTCTGATCGTGTATCTCCTCAGTTCAGCAGCTGTCTCTTCCTCTAATTCAGAAAGGTTCTTGGAGAAGGGAAACAAGTCTTGAAAGGCATCATCGCGCACATATGGAATGTCATGTTGAGTTTGTGCCTGCGATGACTCAGCTCCATGTGCCTCTCATGCGGCGCTTCATCGGCAAATCGTCACGCAGGGGAGCCTCGTGGGTCGGGCGATGGAGTTATTCTTCTGCAACTGTGGGAGCCAAAGATCAGATGACTCGATTCCAGCTGGGGCATTTGTGATGTTTTGCCTAGTGACTTAGCCTTCGCTGTGTGAACAGCTTCCTCGATCTCAGTAGATTTTTTTAAGTGAATTACCCGATCCCCTGTTGTAGCATCAGCGTCATCGGATGATGATGAGACTTGTGGGGTTGGATCATCATGAAAATTAAACTTCATGCGTGCCATTTTCTCACTGATCTGGCTCTGGTTTTGAGAACATCCTCAGCTGTGTCCGTAGGATTTGCAAGTAGAGTGGACTCAGCTTCATCTTCTAATCCCTAAAATGATGTATCTATGTTTTCTTGGGAGTCATGAAGAGCGCTTATGTCCTCTAAATCAGCGTTGTTTAGTGGAGGAATGTTCTGTGCATCTTGACCTTTACCCAGTGGAAGTCTCAAACTCCCTTTGGCCTTCAATACCCTCGCAGACTCAAGCTGCTGCGAGGCCTTCAATATTCCCTTTCGACGCCTCAACTGTCTTAGGGTCTTCGATATTGGCATCCATAGGAGTCTCAACCCCTTGGATTGCACTTTCTTCGAGCCCATAGTGTTAACTCCCGGGGCTTCACCATCCTTTGCCTCGATCGTGATAACCTTACTCCAAGGGGTGTGAGTGTAAGGTTTAGAAGGGGGTTGAATAAACCTTACCAACTTTTCGATTTAGTCCTTTTAAAACGTTCGAGTTAATACTTCACACTAAGTCCTTGATGGACACTAAGTTAGTTGATCACAGAGTTAGCCACTCAACGTACTCGATTGAGCTATTGATAGAATAACTCAAATTGCTTTGACTAAAACTTAACTCGATCGTGATATGTTTTCATTGGAAGACTTAACACCCTTGAATTTTGGTTTAAGTTGTTTTAATACTTGATTATAACACTTTGTTAATTATCGATGGACAACAAATTTATCAAGAGATATCAAAATAATGTGCGAGAATTAAAGTCTTTGAAAAGTAAGTGACACAATAAATTTTATAGAGGTTCAAGATGGGGTAATTCTTCTACTCCTCTCTTCTCCAACTCCTGGAGGAATCCACTAAGTATTGATCAATGTACAAAGTGGTTATCAGTCCAGATGCAAGTCTTGATCACACAGCTGACTTGATCCTTTGGGACTCGATCCGAGATGCCTTGGTCACACAAACCGCTTCTCGTGCGACTCGGCTTCTTCACAGGCAGGCAGTGCTGCGCTTTGCTACTACAACCCACTTGCTCAAGCTTCTTGGATTTGATCACGAAGCCCTCCAAAACTTGAGACTGTTCGACCTTGAACCTTTCTACAATCCTTTGTGGAATGTAGACCCCTTGATTCTTCAAATGTTTCCTCTTCAACTGATTGAAGTCGTCTTTCCTTCACAGGTGAGTGTTGGATTGATTTCCTTCGTAATGTAGGCTTGAGGATTGAACTTGAATGACTTGAGTAGGTTATACTTTGAATAATAGCTTGAAAGTTCCAGGTAACAAGGTAACCTTTTCTCAAATAGATTCCTCGGCCTTTTATAGTGTTCTTTTGAAAATTTGCCCGTTGAAGAGATAGGTTAATTTTCAAAAGACACTTGTGGTCGCTGGCTTGTCTTGTTGCGCTTCTTGGAATTGACATTTCCTCGTATGAATGAGTCTTGACTTTTTCGAGTTCGACACAGTGCAGAGCTTCCCATTGTTTATTCCTTTTGCACGCTTCCTCGGGACTGAGCACTTTAAGAAAGGCAAGATGGAAGTATTACTTGTTTAAGTAATTTTCTTGACTTCGTAACGGGTCTCTTTCATTGTCTCGACTTGACGCATTTCCTTGACTTTCCAGGTGACTTGAGTCGCCTTCCAATCATTGGATGACTCATCCGTCACTTCAACTTGAGACTTGGCTATCTTGAGTTGACTTGATGACACTTCACTCACCGCATCTCAACCGCACCTTCGAGTTCCCCGTCTTCTCTTCTTCTTTGCCACACTCACCGCCTCACAATGAGTCTTCCTTCTAGTCTCCAAATGACTTCTTGCATATTCCGGCATAGCCGACTTAACTCACTTCGACCAGCCCTATCTATTACAATGCAATTTACAACAAAAATGGGGTACCAACTTTCTATTCTAAGTTTTACATGGCATTCATCAAAACCTAAAAATTAATTTCCCAACAATCGCAATCTGCTATGCCACTCCCAGAGAATCGGTCTGCGAAGAGTTTGGGATGACTCTCCGACCTTCCAACAAATATTGCTCGCGCATGGCTTTTTATTCCCGAAAAGCCTGCGATATCGGACTTCTCGTTGCGCAAAGAAATGGGATCCATATCCTCATTCTTTTATCGTCTGTACTCGTGAAGATGTTCATGGGTGTGCTCGTGAGTACTAGTGAACATGCACATCTTGGACTTTTTCCGGGGCGCGGGCTTGCTCCCCGCCTTTCTCATTTTCATCATTTTTCAAGATACTGAGAGGATATCCATGCAGTTGTCTTCAAGAGCGGATCTCGACATCCGCAACACCAAGAAATCGGAGAAGTTCTTCTTCTTCCTTGATGAACTCAGGGCAATGAATTGCACCCTTGAGTGATCCAATTTCCACACTCTCCATTCTCTTAAGTGTTAATGAATGTCCGGATAAATCGAGAATACATGATTACATCATCATCATCATCTTTACCTCCGCTTTTAAAATGGGAGGCAAGAGACCTTGCTCTTCCTCGATGCAGCAGATCGGCTTATGATTCAGGAGGGGAGACAACTCTTTCATCAACAGTTCAGATTGTCTCACCTCTTTGCTTTCCTCACTATCTTTATCACGCTTAAGTCTTGACAGATCTCTGCTTGATCATCATCAACTACATTACATCATCAACAATTTTCGGAGATCGTTTTTCCTAAGCATCGCAGCCTCAATTTCTTTCTCTCGGCCGAGTATCGGATTCGATTTGTCTTTTCAATCTCAGATTGCCTAAACAACCTTCTTTTTCTGGGATAAACCAGTGGAACTTCTGGTTCAATTTCAGCAGAATCTTGAAGTGGGGATTTGGGCACTCTTCTTAGAGGTAGCCGCCTTTCTTGACTTGGCGCCCTCTCTTCTTCTTTACGATCGTATAAGGAGTTGCGGTTCCTTCTCGCATCTACTGCAGGGCAGTGACTCGGCTGCATGGGCAGGTGTGCTTTGACTTTGTTGCGGGAGCAGTGCTTTCTTTGGCTTGGATGCAGGGGCAGCTTTCTTCTTCGGGGGAGGGGTCTCAGCAGATTCTTCAGGGTCAGCTGATTGCCCCTCACTTGTCTCGGCTTTCTTAGCATGAGGTCTCTTCTGGGCACCAGAGAGATTTGCCCTGAACATCTTCTTATTCACGTGGAAAGGCTTGCCATGTCGAAGAGCAATTCCTTCACCTCCATGAGATGGCCAATCGCAAGGCCATAGCCCAAAGAACATCCAAAGGACCTGTCCTTCTTGAAGGTCCTGTTCAGCACATTCTGGTAGAGTCTGTTGTAAACAAACTCAGCCCAGTTAACCTTATTTCCTTGCATTATCGCATCCATCACGATTAGCTTAGTTTTGACATTGATTGAAGCTTCAAAATTTCATGTCAATGCATTTGAAGACGACATCCATCGATTGTGATAGTCGTCCTTCAACAGCTCCTTCTTGGCCGTATAGACCACTTTCGCAAAGATGCTCGGCTTGACAACTTTCTTCCAAGCAGCGACTAAGTCGATATCGGCCTCATATATCTCCTTCAAGCCCTCCGAGGGCAACAAATAAAGGCTTTCAAGAAAGTCTTTTGCACTCGACTTTTATGACCTTACCGTGGATAGAAGATTTGATTTTGTCATCCCGCACTTCTCGTTTACGTAGAACATAGCTACCTCCTTGAGGTACATATAAGAGTATTCCATCGACAAAAAGTCCTTTAGCCCGCTTTTTCCAACATTGTAGCAATATTCTTGACAAGGGTCTCATCGATACCCGCTTGATCATTCCATCAAAATCCACTGAGAATCCGGTGTGGATTTGCTTTGAAAGCTTTATAAAATCATACTCTAGGGCCATTTTTAGACATTTCTACCGATCGAAAATATGAAAATCTTTCTTGAGAAAGACTAGGGTTTGCACTCGGTTTTGAGAGAAAATGCTTCCTTTGCTTGAAGATGAACAATTTGCGTGAGGAGAGAGAAGTGCAAAGTTCTCAGTATATAAAGGTCATGAAAGGACATATTTCGGATTTTAAAATTTTTGATCAAAATCAACGGCTAAGATTAAAATGTCAAAATCGCATTTAATTCCCGCATTAAATGCAACAAAGATTTATATCCAATCATATGGCTTACTGCGTGCGTTTTCTTGTGGCCCGTCATTATTACGACATCATCCTTAAAAACATTCCCGCTCAATTAAAATGATCTGCGTTCTTGTCACTTAGCTCATGAATGATTCAAATTTTATATCAAACGTGACTTAACTCCTCGCTTCTCTCTTCTTATGAAGTAACTCAATTGTCGCTAACTCGATACAACCGACTTTCCCGATAAGGTCGTTTCACTTGGTCAAGTGTGAAACTTGCTCTGCTTTGATTTTCTCATCTTCTTTCTCTCATGATTGAGTCTTTGAGATTCAACTCACTCAATTAACCCTAGCTCATTCTTGAGCTCTTCAAATCTTGATTCACATAGAGGCTTAGTGAATATATCAACTAACCTGTTTATCGCTTGAGATGTATTCCAAGGTGATGTCTTTCTTTTCAACATGATCTCTTATGAAATGATATCGACATCAATGTGCTTTGTTTTTAAATGCAACACAAGATTTTTGAGTGATTGCAATAGCACTAGTGTTATCACACATAATTGGAATCTTTTTTTCTTCAATATCATAGTCTCTTAGTTGTTGTCTCATCCATAAGACTTGGGCACAACAACTCGCCCATGACTATGTACTGCTTCACTGTGGATGTGGCAATTGAATTTTGTTTCTTCTTGAACCAAGAAACCAATCTATTTCAAAGCATTTGACATGTACCAAGTACTTTTCTGTCAACTCGCATCCAAAGATAGTCCGAGTCCGAGTAACTAATTAGCTTGAATCCACCTTCCTTTGATACCATAAGCCAACTTCCTAGTATCCCTTCAAATATCTTAGGATTCTCTTAGCTACAAATATGTGGCTCTCCTTTGGTGCGATTGAAATCTTGCACATACACCTAAAAAAGGTGATGTCCGCTTTGCTTGTTGTTAGATAGAGCAATGATCCAATGAGTGCTCTATATCTGGTTTGATCAACACTTTGCTTTGCCGTCCGCATTCATGTCCATTTTGATGATGTATTCATTGGTATTTTTACTGGAAGACTTATCTTCCATACCAAATTTCTTCATTAAATCTCTGGTGTACTTTGTTTGACTTATGAAGGTTCCATCCTTCAATTGCTTAACTTGAAGTCCTAGGAAGAAAGTCGCTCTCCCATCATGCTCATTTCAAATTTGCCTTGCATGAGGTTTGAGAACTTATCACACAACTCTTTGTTTGTGGATCCAAAAATGATATCATCCACATATATTTGAACAAGCAAAGATATTCTTTCCATCTTGAATTCTCAAGAGTGTTTTGTCCACTTTGCCTTTGGTGAATCCATTATCGATTCACGAATTGAGATAATATATCATACCATGCTCTTGGTGCCTGTTTCAATCCATATACGCTTCTTGAGCTTGTACACCTTATCTCCAATAGTTTTACGCTCAAAACCTGGAGGTTGTTCAACATAGGCTTTCTCTTCTAACAGTCCATTTAAGAATGCACTTTTCACATCCATTTGATATACGGTGAAGTTCTTGTGAGTCGCATAGGCAAGAAACATCTTTATTGCTTCTAATCTTGCAAATGTAAGCAAAGGTATCATCAAAATCTATACCCTCTTCTTGGCAATACCCTTTTGGCCACCAATCTTGCTTTGTTTCTTACAATGTAGATCCTTCCTCATTCATCTTGTTTATGAAAACCCATTTGTGTCAATAACATTTTGATGGGTTGGCCTCCTCACTAATTCCCATACTTTATTTCTTTCAAACTCGATTCACTCTTCTTGCATGGCTTGAATCAATGTGTGTCATCCAATGCTTCGAGACAAATCATTAGGCTCTATCCGAGAAATAAAACAAGTGAACATAGCTTCATGTTGTGCTCGGATCTCGTACTTATGCCATCTCTAACATCTACAATAACTACTCGTGGATGATCTCTTAGCTATATCACATCGGGTTGGAGTAAGTTTGTTGGATTCACCGTCTCACAGCTAAGTTGTCTTGAACAAATCTTTCATCTTCATTCAAATTGCAGAGACTTTCCAAAACGTCTTTGAGATTCAAATATCTCATCTTCATCCGGGTTGATTGCTCTTACTTGGCTTCAACATAAGGACTCTTCAGTATTGTTGGGTGATTCATCTTATCAACTAACTCTTCAATGTGTTCTCTATTTACATTGGGTTCATCAAAACCACATGGATAGACTCTTCCGTAACCATAGTTCTCTTGTTCAACTTATAGGCTTTACTCTCAAGTATCCCAAAAAGATACCTTCATCACTTTAGCATCAAAAGCCTTTAAATTATCTTTGCCATTGTTATGGATGAAACATTTACATCCAAATATCCTGAAATATCCAACATTTGGCTTTCTCCCCATGTCCAAATCTCATAGGAGTCCTGGTCGATTACTGTGGATCATGCATCTATTTTGAGTATAGCATCTTTGTGTTAATGGCTTCACCAAAATCTCTTAGGTAATCCAACTTCACTAACATGGTCCTTGCGGCTTCCTTGAGAGTTCTATTCCTTCTTTCAGCCACTCCATTCTCTTTGGAGTTCTTGCGATTGATAACTCATGAGCAATTCTATTTTCAACACAATATCTGAGTTATTATCCATTAATAAACTCGATTCTGCCTCCGAGATCTTATTTTTATAATGGTTTGGCTCTTTTCATTTTGAACTATTTTCATCACCGAGGTATCTTCTCGCAAAGTTTTATTTTTTTGTACACGAAGATTGTCCATGTATATCTTGAGTAGTCATCTACCACTACCAAGGTGAATTTCTTTCCACTATGATGGCTGGTTCAATCGGACCAAATAGATCCATATGCAAAGATGTAATATCCTTGTTGAAGAAGGACTTGGTTTATTCTTGAATGAAGACTTTATTTGCTTTCCCATCGGCATGCATCACATACACTTTCTTTCTTGTACACCGAGTATGGCAATCCTTCTACCAAATGACTTCTTGCAAGCTTGTTGATTATTTTGAAATTCAGATGACTCGGCTTAACATTGTGCCACAACCAACTTGATTCGATTTGTCTTTGCCATTTGCTAGCAGACAAGTGCTTGTAGCAAAGATGACCAATCTACTACATACATATTCTTCTGCCTTGATCCTTGCGACTATTTCATTTGATTCATCATCTTTGATCCGGCACACTCCCATATTGAATCCAACATTGTAGCCTTTATCACAAAGTTTTCCTTTTGCTTTGTATCTAAGGCTAATTTGTCCGTGGTTATGCTTTGGAGTAAATTTGGGTACAATATTTGGTGTTTTGGATTTTTGAGATACTTCATTACTTGAAGATTCTTTTTCCAAAATCACTCTTGGAGTTTGATTGTGCGAGAAAAGAATTAAATCGTGCCTTTTCTTATCTCCACATTCCTTTGACTCATGATAAGATCATCCAATGATTTGGATGCCTTTGTAAATGAGGCAATCACATTTTTGAGATCTTTTTCCCTCTTTTCTATAGCAGCTAACTCTGCTATGATCTTGGCATTTTCAAACTTTCGACTTAGTGTTCTCATCGGCCTATGTGACTCGAGTACTCGGCTCTCTAGTCGGAGTGAGTTTTGGCTTTTAAGTCTTGGTTGTTTTCCTCATTTAGAATTGTGTGTGAGGATTTTATGTGTTCAAAATCTATCATCATTTTGCCTAATTAATCATAAAGATAAGTGGGTGATGAAGTGTGTGTATCACAATTACTATCACTTGAATCAATGAGATCGGTTAGAGTGTACCTCATCTTCTTGATCTCGGTTGATCTTGTTCTTTAGCCATAAGGCAAATCATAGCCTCTTCCTCGAGTCACTTGAGTAGTCACCACTACTACTCTCGGTTTGCAGCTTTTTAGACTTCATCTGTCTCAACCCCAACATGGCTTTCTTTTTCTTGTCTTTCTTTCTTTGAAGACTCTTCTATCTTCCTTATTCCTATATTTGTTGACCGTGGTGGATAGGAAGTCAATCGCAAAATGTGTTGGTTGTCTACGATTCCAACACGGGTTCTCACTCTTTGATCAACCCTTTCTATTCTTGGATTATCAACTCTCTGATATTCAACCCTTTGATGTTCAGCTCTTTTGGGTGGCTTGTCTTCTCTTGATTTGGAAGGAGCTGAATGTCTCCTGGAGGTTTCACCCTTGTTTCTTTTATAGTTCTTATTGAAGAACTTGTTGAACCTTTTAACCATTTGGGCAATTTCCTCCTGGTCTATGGCTTTCTTGGGTTCAACTCTCTTTCCATCATTGGCCATCAGTGCAGCTGTCTTGGGCACAACTGTCTCCTCTTGCTCTTTTCTTATCAGCTCAAACTCATAGGCTTTGAGTACTGAGAATAGCTCATGATTGGATGTTTTTGAGAAGTCCATTGAATGTCTTAGGGCCATAGTTTTCATTTCCCATTAAGTTGGGAGGCTTCTTAAGATCTTCATACACATTTCCATTTGTGTATATTCCTTCCCAAGAGTAAAGCTCATTTGTGATCTCGAATCTGTATCCACTGATCCATGGTTTCACCTGCAAGCATTTTGAAATTTTCTTTAATTTGTTTTGATCCTTCACCAATTAAAGTCGAGTTTATTCCGATTTCTTTTGCAGATTTGCAAGATTTGACTTTATTGAACATTGCTTTGTCCAATGTCTTGTAGAGTATGTCCTTGGCCACATTGTCCAAGTTGTATCTCTTCATATCGTCATTTGTCCACTCGATCCTTGGTTTTTCAATCATGGCTGGTCTTGCTTCAAAGAACAACTTCTTCTCCTTCACCGTGCGGGTCGCTTCGATTATAGTCGTGTTCACTTTTAGTATTTGCGGTGGCCCATCCTCTATCACAAGCCACATTTCATCATGTAAAGCGAGATAGATGAGCATGTATACGAATTTTCTAATCATCAAATTATTCTACAATGAACCGGTCAAGGAAGGCTCAATGAACCAACCGCTCGATACCACTTGTAGGTCCCAAGGGGTGTGAAGTAAGGTTTAGAAAGGGGTTGAATAAAACTTACCAAATTTTTGATATAATCCTTTTAAAATAATTCAACAGAGTTGACTCAAACAGATATGTCCTTGATGGATGAATGAACCAACCGCTCCGAGAATGTTGGCGAGAACTTGTAGGTTGGATGGATGAAGGAGAGCACAATCATAAACTTGTAGGTACGAGGTATTGTTCTATGTCTAGTGGATCTTCTAGGAATGTACTCGGATGGATTATCCACTATTGCATCTGTCAACATCGATGTCGGTGAATGTTATTTCAAGAATATTAGGTGCAACATGAATACTATTTTCTACAAACTTCAATAATCCTGTTATTTTCATCAAAAAAGTGCACGTGATCTGCGGTGAGTGCCTGTGATCTCGCAGCAGGAGAGTGCATGTGATCTGCAATGAGTGTATGTGATCTGCACTGAGTATATGTGATCTCGCAACAGAGAAACTATAGGCAAATTTTGCCGCTCATAAGAACTAAGATCAATATTATTATGAAAATCTTGAAACAAAGGAAGAGAACAATTAGTACTATCATCACTTTTGGTTTGAAAAGGAAAAATATGTTCATAGAACTCAACATTCCCCGAAACAAAAAACCTCTTATTCCTGGAAACAATTGTTCGTTGGCTTGCCTTGTTGCGATCCTGATGTTGACATTTCCTCGTATTAAATGTCTTCGCGGCATTGCAGTGCCTGACACAAGTGCGTGTTTCCCATTGATTTATTCCTTTTGCACAGTGCAGGACTAACACTTTAGACCTAATGGCTTTGACATATTACTATATTGAGTAATATTCTTGACTTTAATCAACAGAGATCTAAGTCGGTTGTCCTTACTAGACTATTGTGTTTACCCTGGTGACTTGAGTCGGCTCGATGTTTGGATAACTCAATCACTTCAACTTTGAGAGTTGGCTTTTTAGATGACTTAACTGACACTTCTACATTGTTCCTCACCGACACTCCTTCAGTCGAGTCCTTGACTTCCTTCTTGGCCATACTCAGCTGACACACAATAGAGTCTTCAATCCAGTCTGCAGTTGACTTCTTGTATTTCTTGGCATAGCTGACTTGACTCAACTTTTCAGCCATATCTATTACAAAACAAATTACAAGGAAAATGGGGTGCCAACTTCCTAGTTTAAGTTTTATATGGTATCATCAAAATCTTCTCAATAAATTTCCTAACAATTTTGCTGTGGTGTTTCTACACAAGTAACTTGATGAATTATACCAAAAGTTTTATAAAAATCATGAAGTAAAAATTCAAGGCCATTGTCTGATCTTAGAACCTTCAAATTAGTATCAAACTGAGTTAAAATAAACTTGTAAAAATTCAGTAAAATAGCTCTTGTATCAAACTTTTGTTGCATCATATAAAGTGCATCTAGAATAGTTATCAACAATAGTAAGGAAATATTTAAAACCATTGTGAGAAGTAGTAGAAAAGGGACCCCATATATCACAATGAATGAGATCAAAAGGCTTGAAAGATATTTTGCTACTAGTTGAAAAGGACAATTTCTTTTGTTTTGCCAAATGACAAACATCACAAGAATCAAAAGTTTTACAAGTAATGTTCAGTTGAGGACTTTGTTAGGTTAGAGATAGACAACAAAGTTGTAATTAAAAGAAGGAACACATAAACATCATGTAAAACAAGATTTGGAGAGAATGTAACTTCACCAATGTGAGTAGCATGTGTTACATGACCATTTGGTAAATGTATTGGAATTGAAACCTATTTTGGAGTATTTGAATAGAATGAAACATCACGGATCATATGATCTGTGGGCACCATGTCCAATATCCATTTGGGTGATTCTTGGAAGCATTTAAACAAAATGGCTCAAACTCAAGACCGCATACCGCAAACAGAGTGATTAGATGGAATATCCTATTTGTTGGAATGATGGTTCTTTGCAAATGCCAGGAACTTTTCAACCATTTGAGAAAAAAATATGAATCACCGATTCGGTTTCAAAGGACAAAACCGCATTTCTTTGTAGCGAATCGGGATTATGTCTAGGACATTTGGGACCCTTCCAGTTGGGGGGATATCCAACAATTTGAAAGCAACTATCCATTGTATGGCCTGTGTAACCACAATGAGTACATTTAGCCTTCTTCTTATCTTTAAAGACCTCGAGACCTAGGATGATTACCCTGTTTGACAAGCATTACCATGAAAGAATCTAAAGTGGTCTGACTCGAAAGATTAGTAAGCCCTCTTTTGACTTTCTTTTTGTTACGAGCATATACTTTGCGAGATTTGGTAAAGGAGACGTGAGCAACAATCGACTTGAATTGGACCATTAGACTCATTAAGGCCAACCAAGAATTTTATTATTGAGTCATTTTATTGAGTTTAAAGTGCCACAGAATCTTACATGTACATTGGCCACAAGAACATTTAATAATTGGCTCGTGACTTATGTATTCATTCCAAAAAGTCTTGAATCAAGTTATAGTACACGATGATAGATTGAGTTTCTTGAACAATAGAACTGAGAGATTTTTCTAAAAAAAACACCCTATGACTATCACTTTTGACATAACTAACTATCAATTCATCCCAGACCTCCTTGGTTGTGGTGAAGTAAAACAAACTCGTGAATTTCCTTGTAAATGGAGTTAAGAATCCGGACAGACGAGATTATTAGCCCTTTGCCAGCAATTGTAAAGAATAGCAGAAGATGGAAAGGGTTGTGTTTGACTCTAAACACCTATAAAACTCTAACAATCCTCGCAAGAGAACAAGATCAATTGTAGGGTAGCAAGTTAACCACAAGTCGTCTCTCAAGGAAGACTTAGCCAGCAAATAATTATTATACAACACAATACATAGAAAATAAATCCTAAACACTCTAACCAAATTTGTTGGTTTTAAATAAACTAAAAGAAAACAATTAAAAAGTTGAATTAAAATTGAGCTCGAATAAACTTGCAGAAAAAGATATGGAAGAAAGTCTAGGATTATGGATTCATCTCATCAAACTTGCATGCGAGAATATCAATTAATTGATCATGCGGTTAACAAATGTGGTTTGTGGAGAAGGATCACGGCTCAGGGGCTGGTACCAAGAGTTGATTTTCGGTTTCCCTCGATTCAACCATCGGGCCATTCGGTTTCGGCGATCTATTTTTGTTTTGGAAAAAAAAATTAAATTTAAAAATATGTAATGTAATATGTTATTTATAAATAGTTAATAAGCAAGACAAGTTGAAAAAATTATAAAATGGAAGTATTTTTTGATAAAGGGTTTGAACTTAAATAGAAGTTTTTTTAGATAACTAAAAAGAAAGGAAAAAGTTCGATCACAAGCCGATCATGTAGCAAAGAAAAATAATGTAAAATTTCAGGAAGAACCACAAAAATAACTTTAAAACCCAATTTAAGTTAAGGGCATTTGCCTCAAGGATTTTCGAGTGATATTGTCATTTGTTGGTTTTGCACGTGCTCGAGTATCATCTTGATGGTCCGATGTATCTTGTGGAATGTCGGCCTTGGACCCTCGAGCCACAATTTCCATATTCTTCATAGCTTCGAGGAGCACATGAGTGAATGACAAGTAGAGTAATTGAAGAGTCGCCTAGCTTGGTCTTTAAAGCTTCGATTTGTCTTGTTCTTCTTCATCTTGCTCTTTGTCTTCCGCCACATCGGACCACCTCTTTGGGATCACTAGGTTTTAACACGTAATCACTAACATATAATGTTATTCACGATCTTAATGGCTTTATTTAAGTCGATCTTCTCCTTGTCAACTAACCGATCACTGCTACTGATTATGAACAATATCGATTGTTATTCACGATTTGGGCTAAGATTTTGCGCGACATCAATTATCTCGATATCCTTGTCGCCCAATAATTCAAAAGAGTTTTGAGTATGCACCTTCGAATAAGCAGCTTCACCATTCATTTTACTGTTGCTCGCAGCAACATATTTTTTCTTGTTATTAACTGTAACCCAAGCTTCTGTAACAACTTCTTTTCTCTTAGAAATATTTCTTCCATGCTTGTTGTTATTCCTCACAACTGATCGTCATATATTCCTGCCATCATCTTTAGACTCTTTGGATTGTGGAATATTAACCTCATGAGTAGTGGAATGTCGACAGTTGGTGATAGAATGCCCACAATTCGACAATGCATACAGAAATCCGGTAAATTTTCGTAACCAAGGGAAACAAATGATCAATGACCCACCCTTTCGACCATAATTGATTCTTAAATCGGACTATTTAAATCCATTTCCACCAACATTCTAACAAAGTGATCGACATCACCCGATAAATAACGTTAATCTATTTGAAGCGGGTTCGATCGCACCAGATCGATTTCATAATTAATGATTTATGCCAATATTTCTATGCTCAACTCATAAATTCTCACCCATACTTGAGCCATAGAAGTGTTTACCTTATATGGGTTAAAATTAGGGATACGATTTGATAGACACATTGAACCGGGCTGTAAACTCCATGCATGCTTCGAAAAACATAATTTTAGTCCCCATAGAATCGAATCGGATGTTGTAATAGCGTCTACCAAGAGGTATTAACTTCCAATTCTTTGACCCTTTCCACATTGAAGCCAATTTCACCTTGAGCTCCAAAGTTGAAAACGGTTTTGAACCTTTGGGTAGAATAATCCGACCAATCAATGAATTATTGAGTTCGGCTGCTCGTTGTTGATAAATATCCTCATCTATAGTGACGGAGAAAAAAATCACCCTTCTTCACAGGTTGAAAATCATCCATCAGCGTCACCTTTATTGCGAGCGTTGGTATGGAATTCCTTTGTAACTGATCTTGTTTGTAATGTCCTCTTCCACTATCTGATCGATTGGAGATGGGATTTTAGTAAACACCCTAGCAGAGGAATATCATCCGATCTAGGGTTTAGGTTAGGGATATGGCAAACCCCAGCAAAAACCCTAAGGCGTGAGGCCTCTGCGATATCTGGCTTAGAACCATTCGTATGGGAGTGAACAGCAAGTCGGTCAGGTACGCCTGAGGAAAAAGGTAACAAATGATGATTATTGTCGCCCGGCGTACATCCGTACACGCCATGAATGAAAATTTCGCAACCCTAGTTGTTGGAGTCCGTTTCGAATGGAAATCCAAAGTAGATCGTAGAGAAGATCCACCGATCTCAGGAAACAACAAACAATCTATGACATCCATGACCGGAAAATTAAAGAAGGACGAACGATGGAAAACGAAGATCAATCGAATAATTCATGGGAAAAATTCACCGTCCGAAATTTTAGAAGCATCATCCCTTACCGACGTTGATGCTGATGTTTAATCCGAACTTATAGAAGTTGACTACGTATAATCTTACAGTGCAGAACAATCAACACATACATAGTTTTCTTACAATTTACATTATTACCTTAGGATGTGGCGTATGCCGTATTATGGAAATATACAAATATCTAAAATAGTGATGTCAATAAAAATTGACATGTCTCGTCCCCAAACCCGCCTTAAAAGAAGGGTTAGGGCTAAAAATCTTGGGCCAGGTTGACCCAACAATTTTTTTCTCTTTTTTTTTTTTCTTTTTGATGAAGTCATGCCCTTATTTTAGTTTTTCAAACCAAATCAAATATTAATGTAAGATAATTTAATAAAACTAAGTAACAATAAATGGTGTTTCTTCTAAACACTTTTATGAATTATCAACAATCTAATATTCTAACAATTGAATCATAGATCATAATATCATATTCGTTCATCTTCGTCAAAATTAAATAATTTGTTAAAATTATATGATAATCGATAAATAAGATAAAAAATTAGCTAGATTCAGGGTAGTATTATAGGTTATAAATTTTAAATAAAAAAAAAATTAGTTTAAATTTATAAAATACAAAAAAATATTGAGAGAAAAGCTCTAAGGGCCGGCCCGATTCTGGCCCTAGTGGGCCTTAGAACCAATTAGAGTTGGGCTAAAAATCCCTCGTGTTATAAGAGCCTACGACATATAGGCCCAACCCTAAAAACAAATAGGGTGGTTTATGGTCAACCCTCATCATCGGGCCTTTATTGATGTCTATAGTCTAGAATGATAAATAAATGTTAATATTTGACTATACGATCCGATTCTCGAACATTAAATAACTCCAAAGCACGAAAATTTGTTGTCTTTTAAGAGAGATGTTTCTCACGTACAAAATGTACCGGATTAGTAGAAAATCTCTTAGGTTACGATGGAGTTTGTTTGATTCAAATGTGATTATTTTTTTATCAAACCTAAGGCACACTCTTATGTTATCTCAACATGATGTTTAATTTCGAAAATCAAATTGTGTACAAATGCATAACTCGAACTATATATATATATATATATATATATATATATATATAATTTCATGACTCTTACGAATAGACATGGCTTTATGAATCTACCAGGTAAACATATTTCGAGGTCGACAAAATATTTATGTCTCAAAATGAAAATATCTAACAATAAATCTTTGCTCAATCGAAAAATATTAGAATAGACATTAGGGAACTAGAGAGTAGAGAGTGGGGTGTGTAAGATGTTGGGGGATAAATCACGGCAGGTCGGAACCATAGGTCGAATGTTCTAAAACGTTGAACCGTAACTGGTAGCTACGGATGGTTATGAACCCGACGGCCGCCCCGAATTTTTGGGGGTGTTAGGCGTAAAAATACCCACCTAATATACCGCAAGTGTACGATTGTCAAGTCTTAATATAGTGTAATAAGTAGGTTGTCATATCCACAAGGAATGTGTGGGTAAGTACCAAATATAAATTACCTATGTTATATTTGATCGATCAATAATGGATGGATTTGTGGATTTATAATTAACAATAATTAAATGTAAATAAAAATACAAACATCTAAATCTAAATCTACAGGAGAATTATTCTAGAGGTTGATTTCATCAAGTTATCACTTATGCAAGATAAACAATCTATCTATTTCAAGCAATGGTTTATAAGTTGAAATTCCCAATTTAATCAACTACCTCTCTCGAGTGCCTAGTGATTTTAAATTCTATATCTCTATAAAATTTTCAAGAATTATAATTCTAAATAGAACAGTGAAATTTCTACAACAACTTCAAAGGATTTATAAATCTCTCGATTATATAATTTCTATGTTGTGTTACTCTAGATCTAGTATTAAACCCCGCTTCTCTCGAATGTGGATTAACACATCGTGGCATCAAAAATAATGGCCAGGTAATCAAGATGTAATTAATACAAATAACATTAATAAACCATGAATTGCATGAAATAAAATTGATCTACAAATCAAACATAAGATCAAACAAGATTACATCAAGCCCCTAGAATATCTAATTTAATACATCAAACAACACGAAGAATTTCGATACATACGAATTAATACATGAATTATACTTTGAAAAGAAAGAGAAGAATAAGGAAAAACTTATTTTTAACGGTGTTTCGACAATACTCGGTGTTGAAGAATTAGTCAAGTTCTTCCTCACTAGCATCGAAGGATCTATCCCCGCTTACTTTCCCCCAATATAAATTCTATTATTATATTTTTCTCAGTATCAATTTCTTTCTCCTGTCTTCCAGTGTCCCGGTCTCCTGGTCTCTCCTTCTCTATCCTGAACTCACAAGTATTTATAGTCAAGATTGTTAGGTGTTTGCTATCAAGAAGATAGGTATACCTATTGTCCATCACCGGATGTCTTCTACTAATTTTCCTTTTGATCTCAGAGATTATTGTCCTTTTCTTCTTCTTCTTTCTACCGATAATGTTTCCCGTGGTTAAATAATCCGTTCGTGGTTTTACTCAGTGTAAAGTCAAATTATTGTTGAAAACTGTTTTGTAGGTACCACGGTAGGTATTGAATGTATTGCGGTCAAAGCAAGCGAAATCACTTCGATGCATTTACTTGAACCGCGGTACAAATACATAATATATATATAGGGATTGGATCAAATGAGACCACATAATTAGAGTGAGACAGTGTGGACTAATCATGTCCACAAATCTGTAATTTTAGATGGTTGTGATTTACCCATTTAATAGCCTTTTTTGATTTATTTTAAATGCGGAAAGGGTAAGATGGTAATTTTATTTTATGGTAGAATCAAAATGCATACAAATCGACCAAGTAAGAAGATTTAGATCAAGCACGCATAAGGATTATCCACCACCAACACATCCTCCCCACCGCCTTGTAAATCAAGTACTGACGGCCAACCCCGCCCCACCGCCACAAACACGCTGTCGTTGAAGGACATAACCACAAGATCAACATATACCCGATCGCGAATTTATCCCAAACAAGATCGCCCCCGCAAATCGTGACGGGGGCTCAATTGCCGCCGCCGGCTTGAGACGAGCGAGAGGGGTTTCGACGGCGGGGAGGCGGTGGGTTTTTCGCCGCCGAAAAGAGCTTAAACCGAAATCGGCGATCCTTCATGTACTGGTAGAAAAAGGAGATGAGAAAATAGGCGAAGAGAGAGAGGAAATAGCTGAGCCACGAATCAGTTCTCCAAGAATCGAATAGAATTGTAACCCTTCTGCCCCAGTAAAATGTCATGTGCATCATCTTTCAAATTGCAGAAGAGATGAAATTATGGATTTAATTTCTTCTTTTTAGTTTCTTGGTTTGGTGGTGTTGACTGTTGGTTGCGATGAATTCTAAGAAATACAGGGGAGGTTATGGTGAAAAGTTGGAGAAAACGAGGGCCTACAAGGAGACAGGGAGGATTGTTGTATACTTAGATATTTTTCGATGTATATTTAGATGTGTTTCTTTGTATAAATAGTTAATTTTTTATGTATATATTTATGTTGATGTATACTTGTATTTTTTTTTGTTGTATATTTATATGTGATTTGTTGTATATTTATATGTGTTTTGTTGTATACTTATATTTTTGTTTGATAATTGTAATATGCAGTAAAAATTATGTTAAACATACAACAAAATATTGTTAACTATACATCAAATATATGCTAAATATACAACACAATAATGAGCGTGATTTTCTCTCTCTATAATTGATTTACTTAATCCACGGTCCCCACATATTTTTGTTTGACCATTTTAATATGCGAAAAATAATGTTAAACATACAAAAAAATAGTGTTAAGTGTACATCAAATATATGCTAAACATACAACACAATAATGAGCGTGATTTTTTTCTCTCTCTATAATTGATTTACTTAATCTACGGTCCCCACATGTTAATGAGCGTAATTTCTCTCTATATAACTCGATTCCTTGATTCACGGTCCCCACATATTTTTGCTTGACCATTTTAATATGCGGAAAATCATGCTAAACATACAAGAAAAATAGTGTTAAGTATACATCGAATATATGATAAGTGTATGATACATCTTGCATGGCGAGCACATGCGCGATTTTCTCTCTCCGGTAGCGATTTTCTCGGGATTTTCTCTCTCCCACGTGATTTTCTCTCTCTAATAACTCGATTCCATATTTGGATGGTCCTCCACTTGGTTAATTTGACAATTATACCCTTATTTTGCATTAATTAAATATTTAATGTAATTTTAACCTCTATTTATCTTAGCCATTGATGTAGATAATGGAGGGTAGAGATGAGTCCACATTGTCTCACTATAATATGTGGTCTCATTTTTAACCTTCCCCTATATATATATATATATATATATATATATATATATATATATAACTAGGTGTATCGCGGTACACACTTTTATTATATATATTTTTATCTTTTTGCTATTTCTTTTTTTCTTTTCTTTTTCTTTTTTTATTTCTTTTTTTCGTTTCTTTTCTTTTTCTTTTCTTTTTGCTTTTCTTTTCTTTTTCATTTCTTTTCTTTTCCGTTCTTTCATCGTCGTGATTCATTTTTCACTGTCTTTTTCGTCCGTTTCTTGATTTCTTGATACCTTGATACCTATTATAACTCGATGTACAATTTTAACAATATTCTAGACTCAAATAATACATTTTCTAAGTCTATGATACCTATTTTGTTGGTAAATTCCAACTTAACAGGGGGTCGGCCAAAAGAAACAAAGAGACCCTCTACAAAGAAAGAAAAATACAAGTAAAGATTCTATATAAGTACAATCTGGATATAATTTATAAAAGAAAGGAGCCTACCTAATGACCACTAACACACTCACTTAAGATATTTTTCGATATTTTAAATTTCAGTTTTAACGAACAAAAATAATAGCTTTATATGTATTGTGAATTTGCAGTACCTTCAAATTGAGAAAAGAAAAAAATCATACATTGGTCACATTTTTATTTCTTCTTTGTGGTGATTGTGTGGATTCGGTCGAGATTTTGTCTACTAATATAAGTCCTATACATCGCTCGATTAAGAATCAAAATTAAGCGTTTCTTCGACTTGATTAGGAAAAAATAATCACTTACATGTTAATGTATCAATAATGAAACGGGTTTACTTTAATTGCAATTGGAAAATGGCTTTCTCGGTGAATAATAATTAAAGTTTGAGAGGAGAAAGAAAAAAAAAGGGGAAGAAGTTATAACGACACTTGCATATGGAAAACAAGAAAAATCTAGTATTTCACGCAAAGAAAAAAAAACATTTCATATACCTTTTTAATTTAAAAAATAGATTTTGTTTTTGAGTAGAAATAGAATCTGATGGAAATTTTTTTCTTTTATTTTGATTTTAGAAATTATTAACTTTTTTTAGTAAAATTTTGAAATCGAATGATAATTTGGTGCTTTTTTTTTTTTATTTTTTAAGGCCCCTATCAAAGCAACTTAATAAAATATGTATATCTATATATAAAGACTTATGTAATATTAGGGCCTTTCAAAATCGGGGGCTCTAGGTCGTCACCCTCGGTGACTATTCACCGGGCCAGCCCTGCAAACCGGTTCGAAATCCGCCCAATTCATTTTGGTCAGGTCTAGTTCATGTTAAGTAACTATTCCCCAAACACGCCCTGCTGGCACCTTTTAATTATTGACATAGATATTGCCCACTTCACTTTGTCATGGTCATATTTGTTTGTCTAGTTTTGTTTCCTTGTAATCATGCAATGGACACCAACTCCATGCGAGCAATTATTAGAAGTTCGGTTGGTCTCTATCTATATCTCTCTGGGTTCAATAATAGAAGAATCAGTAGGTACAATATATTTATATTGGTATATATATCACATAATATTCACATTACTATTGAATTTCAGATATAACATATCATCGAACTATAAAAAAATAAGGGAATTCCAACGAAAAATATGTTGGTATTTGGCCAATTTTTATTGAAATTATCGATTCCAACGAAATTCTATTGGAAAAGACCATTGGTATAATGGCGTTGTTGAATGACAAAATTATTTCATTGGAATTTGATTGTTTTAACTTTGTCGCAATCGCGATCCCAAATATATTTTCGAAATGAGACCAATCTTGTGCTCCAGTAATAGAAACTTGTATTGTCAGGGTCAATGACCCGGAATATTCGATCCCACCAAACTATACAATCGGAATTATATTTATTTGTATAAAGCTATAAAATTATTCTCAACGATAAGGTACATATATGGAGATGTTTTCTTGCGAAAATATAAGAAAGTTAGGTGCATACACATCCGAAATTATGCAAAGAAACGAAGAAATAATAAGGAAAAAAGAATTAAAAAATATATTTAATTTCCACACACAAATTAACCTAAATATGAATGGATCGGAGATGAAGATTTGAATAATAAAGATTGTAGGTCTCCTGCCCAAAGATATTTTCTCATACATATTATGAGATAGAGACAACCTTATATTAAAATGTGCGTGTACAATTCAGAGACTGTTCTTTTGGGATTCTTTTAATAATAGTTAATGTTTTTCTTTTTGAAGGTAATAATAGTTAATCTGTTGATGTTCGACAGCATATAATTGATGTTAAAGTTGATTATTGTTAAGATTTGACTCATAGACTCATAGTGGTAGCCTCCACCAGATATTCAATTTTATATAGGTTTTTAATTGTTAATAGGATTGTTCCCACAATTATTTTAATGTGCCTTTATTTTTCCCGCAAATCGGACAAAACTAAAAATATAATTGTAACATAGTATCCATCTCAGTCAGCAAGTTTGAAAAGTAGGTACACCATTATGTATTGTTTTTTTAATTCTAATTCTTCTTTTTCTATATTAATAATAATAATAATATTAGTATTAGTATTATTATTATTATTAAGTAATAAATTACAAAAAGTACGTACCTAAGGTTTTTCACCTAATTATAAGTTATTTAAAATTTACAAATATATCCTCTTGAGATATTACAATAACTATATCATATGTTCTTGTTTGTTTTACAAACACCCCATCACAATGTAGAATTTTATAATAGAAACAAATCTCAACAGAGTATTTGTAATTTGAAAGATAACAGAGTTTTGTTAATATATATTTTTAATTAGATTGGACCTCAAGTGTAATTTATATAATTTACCCTTAATATTATTATTATATTATCTTTGGTCATGACAATGAAGAGTTTTATTTGACTAAGGGCAAGAAAATGAATGTTAATGTGGTCAGAACGACGAAAGGAGGAGTGACAACCCCAAAGCATGACGGACGTAGAATTTTATCGTTCATTGGAGAAATTACAATTAGGGGAATAAAATACATTTATGAATAATTTTGGGGAGGGGAGTGAATACTGAATTGTTTTTATAAATAATTTTAATATTTATAATGATACCTAGTAAAAACAAATTGGGGTGGCAGGAGCCCCCATGTCCGCCTCCGCCCACAAGTCTATATCAAGTATCAACCAGCTTCGCCCAGTAAAAATGAGGAAATATTTTGTATGCTGTTAAAAATCTATCTTTTTATTTTAAAAAAGAAAAAACTTAAATCGTCTCTCAAATCAAAATTCATAATCCTGTAAAGTGATTCGGTCGTAAATATATTACTATTTAAAATGTAAAAGTTGGCAGCGCTCTGTCACACACATTTATAGGGAAGCTAATATCAGGGGGCGGAGCCAAATGGTGGCTCAGGGGGCCCTGCCCCCTCCCCCAACTTTTTTTTTTTTTATTTTAGTACTTATATTTTTATTATTTAATATTTTGGCCCCTCGATACTTTTGTTGGATAAAAAATATTCCATGAGTTTTAGTAAGTTAAATTGGAGATTTTGTGGGTCTTATTTTATCATATTATCATCTTAAAATTATATTTTTTATTCATCAAAAGATACATTTAAGCATCACGGACATCAAACAACATCAAACACGACTAAGCATGCCCCACAAGGGTTTCTCATTATTACTTGCTAATATATATTGAAAAAGGATAAATTAAATTGTAGATAGTTTTCGTGATATGCAAAAGAGACTCTAAATAAGTTAAGGATTTAATGATGTATTTTGTAAAACTTTACTAATGAAAATTAATATATTCTTTGATACAAATGTAATATATATATATATAAACTTTATTATCTTGTATATATACACAAATCATCTTTTGTTTTTATCTCTTGGTTAGAGCCTAGAGACGTCAATTTCAGACACGACATGATAACCCGACACGAACTTAATATGAATTTAATATTTTTTAATATTTAATGTATTTTTTATTTGTAATTTTAATGTTTTCTCCATTTTCTTTATTTCTTTGTGTCAGCTTTAAATTATATAGGCTTTTCGTTTCGTGTCGGTTATTCGTGTCATAAATGAATCGTGTTCGTGGTCGTGTATCTTGACACAAATAATAATTGATTCGTGTTCGGGTTCGTGTCGACCTATAATATCCGTGTTAGAATACGACCCACAAACACGAAACATGACAAGATTGACCACCTACTCTTGGCCCTCCCTTACCAGCTTGTCCCCGGCTCCGCCCCGGCTAATATAAATTATGTTTATAGAATATTGTTAACTATGCATGCAATTGTGACATCTACATAAAATGTAGCATTATGCGAAATTTCTTTAAGTTAAAATTTTTAAAAACTTATTTACGATAAACATGTCACTAGAAAGATTACATGGATTATCAACCTAATGTATTGAAAAAGATATGTTGGATCAATTGGTTCTCAAAATGCTAGCTAGAAGAAGCCATTTTAAATGAATTTTTTTATATTCCCTCCGTCCCAAATATATACCCACTATTACTTTTTTGGGATGTCCCAAATATATAGTCCAGCTTTCCATATTTCATAATATTTTTCCATTCTTTTACTATAATAACTCTATTTAATACGCATTATGTAATTTACAATGTTCAATAAATAGGGGCAAATCAAGTAATTGTTTTGTATATTTGTAATTTCCAATACTTTTTCTTAATCGTGTAAAAGTCCAACCGACTATATAATTGAGACGGATGGAGTACTTCTTTTTGTTTACATTGGGCATTTTAATTCTTTATGTTGTTGCAATTTGAAGGACTTTATTTTATCTTTGCCCCGGGCTTGCCAAAATGATAGGACCGGCATTGGGTAGCCTAATGGTAATGGTGTTTGCAAATCTTAGGCATATGTTTGGGTTCGATTTCCACATAACTTCCTCCCTACCTGGATTTGTACTAAAAATTAATGCATGTGGTGTTTTACAATTAACAATACGGTCTAAGGTTCACCCGTCACCGGCGTCTCATCTCGTAAATTAATACAGTTTATGTGGACAAAAATGCTACATTGACAGTAACTTTTTATGTAGATACATTCATAAAAAAACAGAAGGTTTTTTTTTAATGTTAGGTTGAAAATCATTATTTGTTCCTTAATATTTATTTAATTCAAAAACAGCTCAAGCACCAGTCACACAACACATTATTACCTGTCTTCTAATTTTTAATTGAAGATCTGGGTTGTTTTTCTGATTTTGTTTTAACGAAAAATTCATAAGTCGTTTTCATGAACACGTTAAATGTATTTATTATAATAAAAAAAAGAGTACAGAAACTTGATTGGGTGTTAATTCTTTTTTTTTTTTTTTTTTTTTTTTTGAGAAAGATTGGGTGTTAATTCTTTAGAAAAACTTGATTGGGTGTTAATTCATTAGAAAAACTTGATTTTGGTGTTAATTCTTTCTTATTTTTGGAAAGGTTGGGTCAATTCTTTCAAAAAAAGCAATAGAAACTTCATTATTTAAGCTATTCTTTTCGGAGGAAATAGTTTTTTTCCAAGTAATTTGGACTACTTATTGGAGATTTAGTCCTCTAAGTAGTAGGTTACATTTAAACTTTGGTCCAATATATTTAAAATTTTGGATATTTAATCCGTTTTTGATCGAAATTATAATTTTATTGAAAAAGTGTTGACTATAACCGGTGAGGTACAAATTAACATATCAAAAAATTTGGAAAATTGGCACCTAAACATTAAAATCCTCAAATTTTAAGCGTCATTTTTGGTGACTTGACATATCAAGTTGTGCACCAAATTACCAAAATTCCTAAAATTCTTAGATGCATCGGCGTTCCACTGGTCATAGTCAGCAATTCCAATTACACAATTTTGGTTGTTGGACTAAATTTCCGAAATCTTAAAAGATATTGGATCAAATTTAAAGGAGACTACTTAGAGGATTAAATCCTCAAATAGTCAAAGTTACAGGACCAAAAAGATTATTTTCCCTTCTTTTCGGGCACAAGGAAATGAAAAGGAGAAGGCCTTGGGTATTTAGGTGGTTTTTTTTCTTTTGAAAATCGCATTTAGGTGGTTAAAAAGTTCGTGTTTGTTCTACTTTTCCTATTCCACTTTTATTCCATTGCATTAGATGAATAACATGTGCATATGATAATGTCACACGATATCACAATTGTCGTGTATCGTTGATCCAGTGTATCGTTAAAAGGGCACAAGAAGCCATTTTATTCACTTAAAAGTCGCATGTGCATAAATGTCTTTTACGTATTTAAATGTTAATCTAAAAATTATGAAATTACCCAAGTTTTGCTTAACCTAGTTAGAATAGAGAAACTACACACACATATATATATTTTAGGGGCTTAAAACATATTATATTGTGCCTATTATTAGTAGTTTCTTTTTCTTTTTCTTTTTTGGAAGTAGTCTATTATTAGTAGGGGTGGAATTTGAGTCGTGTTCGAGTTTGCGGGTCGTTTTGAGACATGATAATTAAACAAATTTTGCCCAACCCGAACACGACTTTTAATACACGGTAACCCGAACATGACCCGAAATGACCTATATATTTTTTAACCTTGAATAAACCTTTTATTTGTTATTATAAAATGAGAGTTTTGGTTTATTTATATATAGGATATTAAATAATATTAAAAATAATATTAAATTTTCTTATTCAACGGGTTAACGGGTTTAGTGGGTCATTTCAGTCAACCAAAATTGACCCATTTATTATTTGGGTTAAATGGGTCTGACACGATTATGACCGAATGATAAATGGGTTAACCTAAACCCGCTTATATCATGTTAGGTCCAGTCGTGTTTTTCGTATCGCGAGATTGTCACCCCTAATTATTAGTAGTTGAAGATAAGTTTGTGCAGATATTAGACTATTATGTTGATTACAATGTATTGGTTACAATGGGAAAGCCTTCACAATGGCTCAATAACAAACCGAAATGAACTATTCTATTACAAACAAATGTAAATCGAATCGTAAGCCGAGTCGAGATACTATCTCTATCCGCAAGACAATTACGTCCCGGCTAGTGCTCACGGTTTGACGTATTGCCTCCAAAGATAAAATCGGCCGTCTTCTCGTAGTAGCACCACTAACACGAAGCACCTTCGACGAAAGGTGTTGAAGATTCTTTGGAACTTTTTGTGCGAGAATGCGAAATATGGCTTTGTGTATGAATATTTGCTCTCTGTCCCAACCGCAATGCACTCAAATCAATTTATAGACAAACACACCTGCAGGAGATAACAAAAAGTAATGGGCATTAATCCAATTGTAACATCCCGGATGTTACACCCCACTACCCCATAACGCAGACAAGTAGTGGGCTCTTTTTCGAATGACCACTTCATTGGAGTTACTAACTCCAACAGATCACACGAATACGGACACCTACAATGTCCGATTCATTGGGCTCAACAAGTCCAACAAATCAAATCACTTGAATCGGGCCAAGCCCATTTTCGAAAGTGGCAAAACTTTAGTGGACCGGACCCGGGCCCAATAGGGCCGGGCCGCCCGACCCACTCCCGTGCCCATGCCCATGCCTGCCTCTCCGATCCTCCCAGGCCGGGCCGGGCGGCCGAGCGGCGGCCTTGTAGCGCGTGTGGCCCACTTGTGATCATCCACTTGTGTTATAGTTTATACAACAAATAACACCTTCTAGTAAATAAACTAGGATAAACTATGATTTTTATTCCATGTGGGATAAGGCATAAGCCTTTCATTTCTCTTTAAATAATCTTTACATAATGCCCATTTATGTGGCTACCTTCGTGTATTAATTTCTCACTCACTAAAATTCGGTTTGAGAAATAAAAATACTACGAACATCTACTCGGAACGTAGATTAATAATATATAATTTAATTCCTCCAGAATTAAATATTTAGCCACCGAAAAATTGGTCAAAGTCGGGTCGACACCACTTTATCAAAACCAAAATTTCCAACAATCCCCCACATGAGTGGAAATTAATGTATGCATGAATGCGGACACGCAAACCAGATCCTCAAGAGACAATATTGCATTCGAATGGTAGCTTATGGCTTTGAACCTTCCGTAGTCAATACCATCGGGTACACTTTGGCGGCTTAGTGGACGCAATGCCTTGAACTATTCCTCCACGGTGTATACCGAGTCAACATATTAACACAATAAGGTCCGAACACCTTCTTTCTCACGTTTTGTGTCCGTTTCGCCATGGACACCACTTTGGATTCATAAGTGTTACTTTGAAACGGCCCGCACTTCTCACTTATATAGGTGATCTCCTATCCGAGTATCCTGCCATACTCAACCTCAACGAGGTGTAGGAATCATTAAAAGTCAAATGACTTAGCCTCACCACAACTTTGCGGTGTTTCAACACTTGGTTTTGTTTTTTTCTAGGGATGGGTTATAACATTGTTTCCAAGTGTTACAACATAACCTTCATAGTTTAGTTTTCCCATTGAACCAAGTTCTTGGGATCTCCAAATCATCATGGTTGGGTTACCACTATGATAGTTATTTTTACTTTGTGGACTTCAAGCCCATTCCTCTAGCAATTTACCCAATTGATCTCGATTCGATCCTTTTGTCAAAGGATCTCGCCAAATTGTCTTTTGACTTTACGTAGTCAATTGACATCACACCATTTGAGATCAATTGTCTAACGGTATTGTGTCTTCGACGAATATGTCTAGACTTACCGTTATACATATTGCTCGTGCCCTTCCTATAGCCGCTTGGCTATCACGGTGAATCATCACGGAAGGCACATGTTTCCTCCAACATGGAATATCTTCCGAGAAAATTTGAAGCCACTCGCTTCTTCACCACTTTATCCAAAGCTATAAACTCGATTCCATGGTAGACCGAGCTATACACGTTTGCTTCGTGGACTTCCACGATACCGCACCACCTCCAATGGTGAATATGTATCCACTAGTTGAATAAGAATCTTTCGAATCAAATCCAACTAGCATCACTATATCCTTCAAGTGCAATTTGGATATCTTGAGTAGTATAGCCCATAATCCAAGGTATACTTCAAGTATTTTAACACCCAGTTAACGCTTTCCAATGCTCATGGCTTGGATTGCTCGTGAACCTACTCAACATATTTACTGAGGTAGGCCAAGTCCGGGCGTGTACAATTTGTGATGTACATCGATCGCCTATTATACGTGAGTATTCCATCTCGAGCCACTTTGTTCTCGCTTTATTAGCAACCAGATGTATACTTAAATCAATGGGCGTCTTTGACGATGAATCATCAAAAGCATTCAATTTCTTGAGCACTTTCTCCACATAGTGGGATTGTGACAAGATAATTCCATTAGAGTTCTCGGCGATTTTTATCCCAAGGATTACATCAAGAGTCCCCATATCCTTCATGTCAAAGTTCCTCTTTAACATTCTTTTAGTCTCCATGATAGTATCATGACTCACGCCCATGATTAACAAATCGTCTACGTATAGACAAACTATGACAAATGCTTCGATGTCCCTTTGACATATACGCATTTATCACACTCGTTGATTTTAAATCCATTTGACAACATCGTATTGTCAAACTTAAGATGCCATTGTTTTGGAGCTTGTTTCGGTCCGTACAAGGATCTTATTAACTTGCACACCTTCTTTTTGACCGGGTGCAATAAACCCTTCAGTTGTTCCATATATATTTCAAAGATCTATCTCTCCATTCGAAAACGCCGTCTTGACGTCCATCTCGATGAATCTTTAGATTGTGCAAAGCAGCAATCGCAAGAAGCACCGAATAGACGCAATCCTCGTTCGGAGAATAGGTGTCAAAGAAGTCATATCCTTCTTTTTGTTTAAAGCCTTTGGCTACAAGCCGTCTTTATACTTATCAATAGTTCCATCTGCTTTATACTTCTTCTTTAGGATCCATTTACATCCTAAAGGTTTATGACCAGCACGGGAGATCAACCAACTCCCAAGTATGGTTCTGCGAGAATGGACTCGATTTCACTATTGATAGCTTCTTGCCGAGCGAGCATCTGGATCGCTTGAGCCTCTTTAATCGAGTTTGGCTCACCATCTAACATAAATGTTATGTAATCGGCCCAAAAGACTTAGCCGTCTTAGACCTCTTCTGCGTCTCGATTCTTCACTAATTGGTGTTGAACCACTTGCGCTTCGTGAGTTCTTTTATTAGTACTCACTTCTAATTTTCTCTACAAGGGTACACATCCTCAAAGAATACAAAGATTCCTTGATTCGATTATGGTACCTTGATCATTTCGGATTTTCCGACTTATGTATCATAAACCCGTATGCACTACTTTGGTATGCATATCCCACAAAGACACAATCAACTGTCTTTGGTCCAATTTTAACTTGTTTTGGTTCGTATTGCTACCTTAGCCAAACACCCCACACTTTAAGGTATTTATAAGAAGGCTTACGATTTTTCCACAATTCGTAAGGTGTCTTATCTTTCCTTTAAGTGGTATTTTATTCAATATGTGGTTGGGTTTGTTAAAAGCGACTTCCCCCACATATTCTCGGGGTAATCCTAACTTATCAACATGGCATTCATCATCTCTTTTAGAGTCCGGTTTTTGCGTTAATAAAGAACATCAAGCGTGGTGAATATGGTGTTGTTGTTTGATGAATTATGCCCGATCGGGTACATAGTTCTTCAAATGGTGCAACATATTCGCCACCTCTATCACTCCGAATTATTTTAATCCCATTTTGCCAAGTTGATTTTCAACTTCATTTTTATAATTCTTAAAAGCCTCTAATGCTTCATCTTTGCTTCTTAACAAGTATAAGTAGCAAAATCTTGTGCAATCATCAATAAATGTGATGAAATATTTTTACCACCTTTAGTTTGCACAAATTTTAGATCACACACATCGGTGTGTATCAACTCTAAAGGTGAAGTGCTCCTTTCAACCGAATGAAACGGTAATTTAGCCATTTTAGCTTCAACACAAACTTCACATTTTCTTTGTGAGTTTACTTGTAAATTAATTAATTCTAAATTTACCAATCTTTTTATAGCATTGATTTACATGTCCTAATCTAATATGCCATAAATTAGAGCACTCAAAGAATATAAAAGGAGAAGAAGATTCATTCTTATTCATATTCTCGCCAAAATGGCGTACAAATCATTACATTCATTTTGAATAGTCCTTTGTCTAGATAACCCTACCAAGGAACTGTCCAAATTTGCTAAGTACAAATTTTTCGACTCAAAAACTAGTCTAAACCCATGGTTGACCAGCGGCGAACCGAAACCAGATTTTTGCGGATGTCCGGGACATGCAAAGACATCCTTGACTTCAACTCCTTTCCCGAAGTAAGCTTTAACACCACCGTTCCAACGCCCGGAACATCGAAGAGGCGTGATTTCCCCAAATGGAGCTTCCTTCCGGTTGATGGGATGTAAAAAGAGAATGCATCCATATCGAACGGACATGGCAAGTGGCACCGGTATCCACAAACCATTCTTTTCGGGTTATCCACCAAATTAGCTTCAAACACCCCCGCCGACATGTCAACTTCTCGTCAGCTCCCTTTCTTCAACCACATTGGCATTGGATGCGGTTTGGTTTTCTTTTTCTTTGGTTGTGGCAGATCCTTTTGCCATATGGTTCGGTTTGCCACATTGTAGCAAGCTCCCTGAATTTTCAACTGCCGGTTTCTTGCCTTTATCGTTAGGCCTTTTCTTGAGTTACTTGACGAGCCGTGCTCCACCAAGTTGGCTTTTTGACTCCATAGGGACAAGCTTGGACTTAGAGTCAATCCTCCTATTGTCTTCCCACTCGAGTTTGACAATCAGATCCTCTAGTCCCATCTCCTTTCGCTTATGTTTGAGATAATTCTTGAAATCCCTCCAACTTGGGGGCAATTTCTCAATCAAGGCGGCCACTTGGAATGCTTCCGGCAAAGCCATTCCCTCGGCAGAGATTTCATGTAGGATCAACTGGAACTTCTGAACTTGTTCCATCACGGTTTTAGAATCAACCATCACAAAATCCAAGAACTTACCGACAACAAATTTCTTTGTGCCGGCATCCTCGGTTTTGTACTTCTTCTCCAAAGAATCCCACAATTCTTTGGAGGATTTCACAGCACAATACACACTGTAAAGTGCATCACTAAGTCCGTTTAGGACATAGTTACGGCACAGGAAATCACCCTGGCCCCATGCATCAAACGCAGCGCGTTTTTCAGCATTCGTTTCGTTCTCAGCAACAACAGGAGCGTCCTCGGTCGAATCTTCGCCGGACTTAGGGTAGTCGGGTAGAAACGGCATTTTTGCGCCACCTCTTGAAGTCGAAACCCATGAATTTTTTGGGTTTCTCAGCTTGAGCAGGAGGGATGATCGGGGTTCTGCTTGTGCTTGCCATCGTGAAGTTCGGATAATTGTCTTGCGATTGTTGATTACAATGTATTGGTTACAATGGGAAAGCCTTCACAATGGCTCAATAACAAATGAAATGAACTATTCTATTACAAATGAAATGAATCGAATCAAGCCCGAAGTCGAGATACTATCTCTATCCGCAAGACAATTACGTCATTTAGTGCTCATGGTTTGACGTATTGCCTCCAAAGATAAAACGGCCGTCTTACGTGTAGTAGCACCACTAACACGAAGCACCTTGAACGAAAAGGTGTTGAAGATCGTTCTTTGGACCTTTTTGTGCGAATGCGAAATATGGCTTTGTGTATGAATATTTGCTCTGTCCCAACCGCAATGCACTCAAATGAATTTATAGACAAACACACTGCGGGAGATAACAAAAAGTAGTGGGCATTAATCCAATTGTAACATCCCGGATGTTACACCCCACTACCCCATAACGGACAAGTAGTGGGCTCTTTTTCGGATGACCACTTCATTTGGAGTTACTAACTCCAACGATCACACGAATCTGGACACCTACAATGTCCCGATTCATTGAAACTCCAACGATCCAACAAATCACTTGAATCAGGCCAAGCCCATTTTCGAGTGGCAAAACTTTAGTGGACCTGGACCGGGCCCAATAGGGCGGGCCGCCCGCTCCACTCCCGAGGCCCATGCCCATGCCCAAGCCCAATCCCAGGCCCAGGCCGAGGCCGGGCCGGCGGGCGGGCGCGCGCGCGTGTGGCCCACTTGTGATCATCCACTTGTGTTATAGTTTATACAACAAATAACACCTTCTAGTAAATAAACTAGGATAAACTATGATTTTTATTCCATGTGGGATAAGGCATAAGCCTTTCATTTCCCTTTAAATAATCTTTACATAATGCCCATTTATGTGGCTACCTTCGTGTATTAATTTCTCACTCACCGAAATTCGGTTTTGAGAAATAAAAAATACTACGAACATCTACTCGGAACGTAGATTAATAATATATAATTTAATTCCTCCAGAATTAAATATTTAGCCACCGAAAAATTGGTCAAAGTCGGGTCGACACCCACTTTATCAAAACCAAAATTTCCAACAATCCCCCACATGAGTGGAAATTAATGTATGCATGAATGCAGACACGCAAACCAGTCCTCAAGAGACAATATTGCATTCGAATGGTAGCTTATGGCTTTGAACCTTCCGTAGTCAATACCATCGGGTACACTGGCGGCTTAGTGGACGCAATGCCTTGAACTATTCCTCCACGGTGTATCACCGAGTCAACATATTAACACAATAAGGTCTGAACACCTTACGTTTCTCACGTTTTGTGTCCGTTTGACCATGGACACCACTTTGGATTCATAAGTGTTACTTTGAAGCGGCCCGCACTTCTCACTTATATAGGTGATCTCCTATCCGAGTATCTGCCATACTCAACCTCAACGAGGTGTAGGAATCATTAAAAGTCAAATGACTTAGCCTCACCACAACTTTGGGTGTTTCAACACTTGGTTTTGTTTTCTAGGGATGGGTTATAACATTGTTTCCAAGTGTTACAACATAACCTTCATAGTTTAGTTTTCCCATTGAACCAAGTTCTTGGGATCTCCGATCATCATGGTTGGGTTACCACTATGATAGTTATTTTTACTTTGTGGACTTCAAGCCCATTCCCTCTAGCAATTTACCCAATTGATCTCGATTGATCCTTTTGTCAAAGGATCGCCAAATTGTCTTTTGACTTTACGTAGTCAATTGACATCACACCATTTGAGATCAATTGTCTAACGGTATTGTGTCTTCGACGAATATGTCTAGACTTACCGTTATACATATTGCTCGTGCCCTTCCTATAGCCTTGGCTATCACGGTGAATCATCACGAGAAGGCACATGTTTCCTCCAACATGGAATATCTTCCGAGAAAATTTGAAGCCACTCTGCTTCTTCACGGCTTTATCCAAAGCTATAAACTCGAGATTCCATGGTAGACCGAGCTATACACGTTTGCTTCGTGGACTTCCACGATACCGCACCACCTCCAATGGTGAATATGTATCCACTAGTTGAATAAGAATCTTTCGAATCAAATCCAACTAGCATCACTATATCCTTCAAAATGCAATTTGGATATCTTGAGTAGTATAGCCCATAATCCAAGGTATACTTCAAGTATTTTAACACCCTGTTAACGCTTTCCAATGCTCATGGCTTGGATTGCTCGTGAACCTACTCAACATATTTACTGAGGGGTAGGCCAAGTCGGACGTGTACAATTTGTGATGTACATCGACCGCCTATTATTATACGTGAGTATTCCATCGAGCCACTGGTTCTGCTTTATTAGCAACCAGATGTATACTTAAATCAATGGGCGTCTTTGACGATGAATATCAAAAAGCATTGAATTTCTTGAGCACTTTCTCCACATAGTGGGATTGTGACAAGATAATTCCATTAGGAGTTCTGCTGATTTTTATCCCAAGGATTACATCAGCAGTCCCCATATCCTTCATGTCAAAGTTCCTCTTTAACATTCTTTTAGTCTCCATGATAGTATCATGACTACTGCCCATGATTAACAAATCGTCTACGTATAGACAAACTATGACAAATGCTTCTGATGTCCCTTTGACATATACGCATTTATCACACTCGTTGATTTTAAATCCATTTGACAACATCGTATTGTCAAACTTAAGATGCCATTGTTTTGGAGCTTGTTTCAGTCCGTACAAGGATCTTATTAACTTGCACACCTTCTTTTCTTGACCGGGTGCAATAAACCCTTCAGGTTGTTCCATATATATTTCAGCATCTATCTCTCCATTCAGAAACGCCGTCTTGACGTCCATCTGATGAATCTCTAGATTGTGCAAAGCGGCAATCGCAAGAAGCACCGGAATAGCGCAATCCTCGTTCTCTGGAGAATAGGTGTCAAAGAAGTCATATCCTTCTTTTTGTTTAAAGCCTTTGGCTACAAGCCGTGCTTTATACTTATCAATAGTTCCATCTGCTTTATACTTCTTCTTTAGGATCCATTTACATCCTAAAGGTTTATGACCAGCAGGGAGATCAACCAACTCCCAAGTATGGTTCTGCAGAATGGACTCGATTTCACTATTGATAGCTTCTTGCCAGAGCGGAGCATCTGGACTACTTAGAGCCTCTTTAATCGAGTTTGGCTCACCATCTAACATAAATGTTATGTAATCTGGCCCAAAAGACTTAGCCGTCTTAGACCTCTTCTGCGTCTCGATTCTTCACTAATTGGTGTTGAACCACTTGCGCTTTCGTGAGTTCTTTTATTAGTACTCACTTCTAATTTTTCTCTACAAGGGTACACATCCTCAAAGAATACAACATTCCTTGATTCGATTATGGTACCTTGATCATTTCCGGATTTTCTCGACTTATGTATCATAAACCCGTATGCACTACTTTGGTATGCATATCCCACAAAGACACAATCAACTGTCTTTGGTCCAATTTTAACTTGTTTTGGTTCGGTATTTGCTACCTTAGCCAAACACCCCCACACTTTAAGGTATTTATAAGAAGGCTTACGATTTTTCCACAATTCGTAAGGTGTCTTATCTTTCCCTTTAAGTGGTATTTTATTCAATATGTGGTTGGTCATGTTAAAATGCGACTTCCCCCACATATTCTCAGGGTAATCCGGAACTTATCAACATGGCATTCATCATCTCTTTTAGAGTCCGGTTTTGCGTTCAAGAACACCGTTAGGCGTAGTGAATATGGTGTTGTTGTTTGATGAATTATGCCCGATCGGGTACATAGTTCTTCAAATGGTGCAACATATTCGCCACCTCTATCACTCCGAATTATTTTAATCCATCTGCCAAGTTGATTTTCAACTTCATTTTTATAATTCTTAAAAGCCTCTAATGCTTCATCTTTGCTTCTTAACAAGTATAAGTAGCAAAATCTTGTGCAATCATCAATAAATGTGATGAAATATTTTTTACCACCTTTAGTTTGCACAAATTTTAGATCACACACATCAGTGTGTATCAACTCTAAAGGTGAAGTGCTCCTTTCAACCGAATGAAACGGTAATTTAGCCATTTTAGCTTCAACACAAACTTCACATTTTCTTTGTGAGTTTACTTCAGGTAAATTAATTAATTCTAAATTTACCAATCTTTTTATAGCATTCAGATTTACATGTCCTAATCTAATATGCCATAAATTAGAGCACTCAACAATATAAACAGAAGAAGATTCATTCTTATTCATATTCTCGCCAAAACGGCGTACAGTCATTACATTCATTTTGAACAGTCCTTTGTCTAGATAACCCCTACCAAGGAACTGTCCAAATTTGCTAAGTACAAATTTTTCAGACTCAAAAACTAGTCTAAACCCATGGTTGACCAAGAAAACCGAAACCAGATTTTTGCGGATGTCCGGGACATGCGGCACATCCTTGACTTCAACTCCTTTCCCGAAGTAAGCTTTAACACCACCGTTCAACGCCCAACATCGGAGGCGTGATTCCCCATATGGAGCTTCCTTCCGGTCGATGGGATGTAAGAAGAGAATGCATCCTTATCAGAACAGACATGGCAAGTGGCACCGGTATCCACAAACCATTCTTTCGGGTTATCCACCAAATTGGCTTCAAACACCACCGCCGACATGTCAACTTCATCGGCTCCTTTCTTCAACCACATTGGCATTGGATGCGGTTTGGTTTTCTTTTTCTTTGGTTGTGGCGTCCTTTTGCCATATGGTTCGGTTTGCCACGATTGTAAGCTCCCTGGAATTTTCAGTGCCGGTTTCTTGCCTTTATCGTTAGGCCTTTTCTTCGAGTTACTTGACGAGCCGTGCTCCATCAAGTTGGCTTTTGACTCCATAGGGACAAGCTTGGACTTAGAGTCAATCCTCCTATTGTCTTCCTCAATTAAGTTTGACAATCGATCCTCTAGTCCCATCTCCTTTCGCTTATGTTTGAGATAATTCTTGAAATCCCTCCAACTTGGGGGCAATTTCTCGATCAAGGCGGCCACTTGGAATGCTTCCGCAAAGCCATTCCCTCTCAGAGATTTCATGTAGGATCAAGCTGGAACTTCTGAACTTGTTCCATCACGGTTTTAGAATCAACCATCACAAAATCCAAGAACTTACCGACAACAAATTTCTTCGTGCCGGCATCCTCGGTTTTGTACTTCTTCTCCAAAGAATCCCACAATTCTTTGGAGGATTTCACAGCACAATACACACTGTAAAGTGCATCACTAAGTCCGTTTAGGACATAGTTACGGCACAGGAAATCACCCTGGCCCCATGCATCAAACGCAGCGCGTTTTTCAGAATTCGTTTCGTTTTCAGCAACAACAGGAGCGTCCTCGGTCAGATACTTCGCCAGACTTAGGGTAGTCAGGTAGAACAGCATTTTTGCTGCCACCTCTTGAAGTCGAAACCCATGAATTTTTCGGGTTTCTCAGCTTGAGCAGGAGGGATGATCGGGGTTCTGCTTGTGCTTGCCATCGTGAAGTTCGGATAATTGTCTTGCGATTGTTGATTACAATGTATTGGTTACAATGGGAAAGCCTTCACAATGGCTCAATTACAAACTGGAAATGAACTATTCTATTACAAAATGTAAAACAAACGAATCGTAGCTGTAAGCCGAGTCGAGATACTATCTCTATCCGCAAGACAATTACGTCCCGCTAGTGCTCACGGTTTGACGTATTGCCTCCAAAGATAAAACGGCCGTCTTCTCGTAGTAGCACCACTAACACGAAGCACCTTGAACGAAAAGGTGTTGAAGATCTTTGGACCTTTTTGTGCGTAATGTAGAAATATGGCTTTGTGTATGAATATTTGCTCTGTCCCCAACCGCAATGCACTCAAATCAATTTATAGACAAACACACTGCGGGAGATAACAAAAAGTAGTGGGGATTAATCCAATTGTAACATCCTAGATGTTACACCCCACTACCCCATAACAGACAAGTAGTGGGCTCTTTTCGGATGACCACTTCATTGGAGTTACTAACTCCAACAATCACACGAATCGGACACCTACAATGTCCAGATTCATTGGCTCCAACAAATCACTTGAATCAGGCCAAGCCCATTTTCGAGTGGCAAAACTTTAGTGGACCAGGACCCGGGCCCAAGGGTCGGGCCGCCCGAAGCCACTCCCACTCCCAAGCCCGGGCCGGGCCGGCAGCGGGCGGGCGGGCGCCGCGTGTAGCCCACTTGTGATCATCCACTTGTGTTATAGTTTATACAACAAATAACACCTTCTAGTAAATAAACTAGGATAAACTATGATTTTTATTCCATGTGGGATAAGGCATAAGCCTTTCATTTCCCTTTAAATAATCTTTACATAATGCCCATTTATGTGGCTACCTTCGTGTATTAATTTCTCACTCACCAAAATTCGGTTTTGAGAAATAAAAATACTACGAACATCTACTCGAACGTAGATTAATAATATATAATTTAATTCTTCCAGAATTAAATATTTAGCCACCGAAAAATTGGTCAAAGTCGGGTCGACACCCACTTTATCAAAACCAAAATTTCCAACATATTATGCTCTTGAAATCTTATTAAAAAATAACTTTGTACAACTTGCAAATAAGACATACTATTAATTTCCAGATTTCTTTAAGCCATTTCAGATTATAAACCAGACAATTTTCCAACATTATTATGGTTGTTATTTATTTATTTGTTAATTTCTGCTAGAGCGACAACAGTGTCGTGGGTATGTGGTATATAACTATATATTGTGGATTCCAGATGTCGTATTTTAACTTATAAAAGTGACTTATATCTTCAATAATTGGAGAAATATGCCCACGATTTTGGGGCCTTGATTTAAAGTATTTGGGATTTGGTCGCGGTATTACAATTCACCACGTAAGTCCTATATTACAATTTTATATATCAAAAAAGAAGTAATACAAAATATTAATAGTAAATCTTTTAAACTTAAAATCAAATTAATATTTTTGGAGTAACGATTTTTTTTTTTGAGCAAATTCAAACATTTTTAATAAAGGGGAAGAAGGGGAGTTGGACATTTGACTAGGGGTGTTCGTTCGCCAAACCAACCGAACCGAAAAAAACCGACCAAATTTACTAAGTTCGGTTCGATTAAAAACCGAATCGAAATTTCGATTTTTCGGTTAAAAACCGAACCGGCCGAAATATTTAGAAAAGCACGTTTGAAAGGCTTTTTACAAACGCGTGTCTTTTGGATAACCTGAAAAGACCAAAAACCTGAATATTGCACTTTGAAAATCGCACAAAAAACATGAACGAAAAAAACATGAATACACTCAAATCTCAATACAATCCAATACCGTAATGCAGTCCAACAAAAGTGCTCATATCATATAGTCTCATACATTACAGATCAATAAAAGTGCTCACATTACAAATCACACCTAAATGAAACAAAATTACGAATTACAAAATATCAAAATAAACCACATTTGTGAAACTCTGTCCGTCTTGCCCTTGTATTCTCAAATCTATCACCTTGAGAATTAACCATCTACTAAAAGAAGAATTGCAATTACAAAATAATAAAATTTATTTACATAAGAGAAAAAAGAAATATTCTAACCCATGCACAACTTATAAGTTCAAGCTATTGAACTCTCCACCAACTTTTGCACCACTTCAAGAAAATACAAACACAAGGATAAAATATTATAAAACATAAAATATAGCTAAAGTACATATACCTATATGCAAACAACAAAATAGTTATGCAATTGGTATTAATATAGTATTTTTTTTTTCAATTTTTTGAATTGTTTCGAAAAACTCCTCTTCTATAAACTTTTTCGGAGAGGAGAGAGAGAGAGAGAGAGAGAGAGAGAGAGCGGCGATAGACAGGCGTATGAGGGATGAGAGATCGAGGAATTGAGGATTCTCTGTTAGTCTTTTCTCTGTTGTGACTTCGAGACTCGGGGTAAGTTTGAAAAAAAAAAGTGATTTTCTTGACAAAAAATGTGCTTTTTTCGGTCTTATTTTCAGCCCGCATTCGATTTTTGAGAAGCAAAAATTGCTTTTTTTTTATGAGAGTTGCTATTCAATTGAGCAACTTATGATATATATATATATATATATATATAAAAATTAAAACAATTCTAAAAATATTTCGATTTTTCGGTTTCGGTTAAATGGTGTTCCAAAACCGAATCAACCAAAAATCATTCTAAAAATATGAAAAATGTTCTAAAAATATGAAATCAAAAACCGAACCAAAATTTTCGGTTTGGTTTTGGTTCGAACCGAATTTTTAGTTCTGTTCTGGTTCGACGATTAACCGAATTGTGCACACCTCTACATTTGACTTCACCTCTAATTAGAACGGCAATTTCTAACCTGGCCAGCGCGTACACCCAATCGGACCGAGGATAGAGTTGGGCTACATTTATACAAGCCCAAAATGGACAGGCCTAACCCAAACCCGAGTGACTCAACTAGGACGACACATTTTATACATAAAATTTTGTTTTGGGCTTGGCTGGGCCAAGAAAAATAGTAGATTGAGTGAGGCAGCTCGACCCAAAGTTTGGGCTGGCCTGGGCTGTACTTTTATTGGCCTGAAAATATTCGGGCCTATTTGGCCCGTAGACCGGGGTTAGTCCGACGTTCAGCCAGACCCGCTAAGGTTTGTGTATCAAATGTGCACATGGGCTAGGTTTGTTTGAGCATTTTCGTGGCGCGAGCAAAAATTAGGTCGGCCCCACCCTACCCGAATTTTGTCACTGGCCTAATGGGCTTAGACTGGGACAGCGCAACCCATGATTTTGAGAGCGCTGCTAATAGGTAATGCCAAGTACCATCCCTCCTAGTGAGAGATGGTGAATTATGATTTGATAGGTAATGAATCCAAATTATCAAATTCAACGTTCAAGAGATATCATGGGTTGTGTGTGGAGTAAGTGCCTTAAAGCTCAATTTCCTAGGTTTCCACCTAGGTTCGGACCTCGCCACCCACCCCTATCATGATTGTACTTAAAAATATATTCAAGGGTTATCAATTTCTAGGTGAGCTTTTGTCTGCAGCACGCAAGAGTCGGGTGTCAGTGTTGTCTCAGGAAAATTTTCTACGCTCAAGTCAGAATCATAATTGTGTACCTTGAAAATGATATTAAGAAACCCCCAAGGGTTGACATAGCGGCTTGGAGTTGCATTTGCAACCTCCAGGTCCTGGGTTCAAATCCTAACTATCGCGGAGTGTGGGGCTGAGGTTGTCCCTTCTCCCTGGAGATTAGGACTAGAGCTGGAAATGGGTCGGGCCGACCCGAGCCCATCAAAATTTTATAAAAACTCGGACCGTTCGGGCCAATTTGGGCCAATCCATTTTGGTTCGGCCACCTAAATGGCTAGCACAGCCCATACATACACTTCATGCACAAAAATTTATCATCGGACCATTCGGGCTGGCCATATAGGCCCGAGTTTTTTGGGCCTAAAAAAATACCATCCCTGGGAAGAACGAATGTCTTATAGTCTGAAAAAATGTGGGTTATATACCCCAGCTAGTGTAGGGATATTATGATCGTAAAAAAAATGGTATTGAGAAAAGTATATATAGGTGTTTAACTTGGGACTTGAACCTTACGAGTCATTTGTGTTAATGTTTACATGTTGGCAAATTTGGCCTTTGTGCACAGTGCAAAGTCTGGTATTGTAACTCTGTGATGCAATACTGTGGGCGCAGAATCTGGGCGGATTTTATGCCATATTTTGTGCTTTTGATATTTGACATATATTTTATTATGTGAATGTGGCTGATAATATTGGATGTTTAAACTAAATTGATTCAGCCATTTTAATTGCCATTTATTCACTTTCCTTGTGTACATGTTTCTCAACCATAAGGAAATGATTGTGTTATGCTATTTTTTTCTTTTATAGTTTGTAACCGATATCCGGTAATCGGGAAGCCTCTAGAAATCAAGAAGAGGATTCGGTTTTAATAGGAATAAAAAGAAGAAGTCATCCCCTTGAAGAAGACATCGAAAAAAATACTTTGAGCCTAAAAGTTCTTCTTCAAGAAATCATTTGTTCACTTTTATTATTCTTCAGGAGAAGAAGGTGAAGATCTATGGTGTGGATGGACTCAACCGTTCAAGGTTTTGAAGTTGGAGGAATTCCATGAGATTTTGGGAGAAACAATCAGAGATTAGTCGAATACAAGAGTTGGTGAATTTATAAAGAGGGAGTCTTTATGTTATTCGTAAATCCATGTGTATTTGTAATAAGCAGTGCTTTTCTAATAGTAGATTGTTTCTTCTCTGGCCGTGGTCTCGTGCATTAAGATTGAGGAATCTAAGAACGTTAAAAATCATCGTGTTATTTTATTTCCTCTATGTGAGTGTGTTGTATGTTTCAGTGTTACAACATTAACTTACAACACGTTAAGAATCTGATCTGATTAATTAATTTTAAGGCCTCACATTCTTTCAATTGCCAGTAAGAGCCTTCCACTAATCCTTATTAGTGAGATCCTGTTATTTTTATATTTGTTGCTAACATGGACAACTATCATGAGGGAAGTTCTATTTCTCGACCACCTCTTCTCGTTGGAACCAATTTCTCATATTGGAAAGCAAAAATGAGAGCCTTCATCAAATCCATAGATGAACATGCTTGGAAATTCATCCTAACTGGTTGGACACCACCTACTCATGTTGTTGATGGTAAGGATGTTCCAAAAAATGAAAACCGAATGGACTTCTGCTGAGGATCAGTTGGCAAACTCAAACTCCAAGACACTCAATGCGATCTTTAGTGCAGTTGATGAAAATCATTTTAAACCGATCTTTACATGTGAAACTGCAAAAGAAGCATGGGACATTTTACAAGTTGCCTATGAAGGAACTGAAGCTGTAAGCACTGTTTTAAAAATCCCCGCCTAGCTCCGATTATTCCCCACCTAGGCATTGGGCCCCTCTTGTCCACCTACGTTATTCTTTCTATTAGGCCCCACCTAACCCCGCCCAATTCCCGCCTAACCCCACTCGGGTTACTGCTGGCGTTAGGTCGCGATCTGCTTGCCGACTAGCGTCTAGCGCTTTTTAGAACACTGGCTGTAAGAATGTCTAAACTCCAAATACTCACTTCCAAATTTGAGCACCTTCAGATGAGGGAAAATGAAACTATCAGTGATTTTAATTCTAAACTTTGTGATATTGCTAACGAATCTTTTGCCTTAGAGAAAAAATACTCTAATTTGAAACTTGTTAAGAAAGTCCTAAGATCTCTTCCAGAAAGATTTGCTTACAAAGCGACGACCATTGAAGAATCAAAGGTTCTTTTAGAGTTAAAACTTGATGAACTAATAGGGTCTCTTCAGACTTTGGAAATGAACCTTGAAGAAACCAAGAAAGAGAAACACATGGAATCGAGTTACAAGAAGGAGAAAAGCATGGAGATTGCCTTTCAGGCTGAAACATCAGAGGAACAAACTCTTGAGACAAGAAAGGTTCTTCTTGAATCACTTGCCTTGCTTACTAAGAGTTTTGGTAAATACTTGAAACAGGGCAAACAAAGGTGGTAATTTTCCCAATGGAAAGAACTCTGGACCTCAGAGAAATCAACATGACAATGGTGAGATCAAGAAAACTAAAGGGATAAAGTGCGAGGGAATGTGAAGGTTTTGGGCATATTCAAGCCAAATGTGCAAATACCTTGAAAAAGAATAGAAAATCATTTACTACATCATGGAGCGATAATGAACCAAATGATGAATAATGTAGGTCCCAAGGGGTGTAAGTGTAAGGTTTAGAAGGGGGGTTGAATAAACCTTACCAAATTTTCGATTTAGTCCTTTTAAATATACTGATTTGATACTACAAATTGTGTCCTTGATGGATACCGATCAATTTAGCCACTCGGTAGAGTTAATCTCTCAATGCACTCAAATTTGAGCCGTTGATGGAATAACTCACTTTGTTGACTCTAAATCAACTCAACTATGGTTTTTCGTTTTTCAAAGACTTAACACCCTTAAATTTGATTAAGCAAGAGTTTAGTGCTTGGTTTAGTACTTATAAATTATCAAGTGGATAGCAAATTTATCGTGAGATATAAGCGATTAAAAATGCGGAATTAAAGTCTTTGAAATGTAAATGACACAATGAAATTTTTATAGAGGTTCGAAGATGGGGTAATTCTTCTACTCCTCTCTTCTCCAACTCCTGGAGGAATCCACTAGGTAATGATCGTGTCTACAAAGTGGTAACAGTCCGGATACAAGTCTTGATCACCACGGTGACTTGATCCTTTGGGACTCGATCTGAGACGCTTGATCACTCAGTGACTTCTCGTGCGACTCGACTCACTTCTTCACAGGCGACTACCTTGCTACTACACTCACTTGCTCAAGCTCTTTGGATTTGATCACGAAGCCCTCCAAAAGCTTAAGACTTGGTTCGACCTTGAACCTTCCTACACTCCTTCGTGGAATGTAGACCCCTTGATTTTTCGTGTTTTCCTCTTCAACTGATTGAAGTTATCTTTCCTTCACGGTGAGTGTTGGATTGATGTTCTTCGTAGTGTAGGCTTGAGGATTGAGAATGTTTTGATTTTTCGATAATTGCTTGAATGTTGTTCTATTCAGTCCGTAATTTGTCAATCTCATATATATCTTTTGTCCTGTGTCCTCTTCTCAAATAAAAATCCTCGGCCTTTTATAGTGAACTTTCAAAAATTTGCCCGTTGAAGAGATAGGCTTATTTTTGAAAGTCACTTGCATCGTTAGCTTGTCTTGTTGCGATCCTTGGAATTGCCATTTCCTCGTATGAATTGTTCTTTCACCTTTTCGAGTTCGACACGGTGTAGTGCTTCCCATTGGTTCATTCCATTTGCACGCTTCCTCGGATGAGCACTCCGAGAAAGGTGGTATGGAGATATTACTTGTTTAAGTAATTCTCTTGATTTACGTGCAATGGATCTTTTACGATTATCTCGACTTGATTGCATTTCTTTGCTTTCCCCAAGTGACTTAGAGTCGCTTCCAATCATTGGATGACTCTTCCGTCACTTCAACTTGAGACTTGGCTTTTCTCGAGTTGACTTGACCGATACTCCATTCACCGCTTCTCCGGTAGAGTTCCGTCTACTCTTCTTTGCCATACTCACTGCCTCTCGCGTGAGTCTTCCTTCTAGTCTTCATTGTCTTCTTGCATGTTAGGTCGTAGGTGACTTAACTCGGCTTAGCTTGGCCACTCTATTTATTACAATGCATTTTACAACAAGAATTGGGGTGCCAACTTTCTATTCTAAGTTTTACATGGCATTCATCAAAATCTTAAACAATAAATTTCCTAACAATTTCCCCTTTTTGATGATGCCAAAACTTAAACCATTAAAAATGCAAATAGCAAAGATACATACGGATAGTGTATTGACATAGAATGTATGCGCAGAATCAATCCTTTTATTGATCATAACATTATTGTTCTTTTACATTTGTTTACAAGGTGTATCGTCGGAGCACATATTTGTCTACACTGAAAATAAAGAATTTACAACTTTATTTCGAAGACTTATATTGTATGTATTTACATTTTAAAATACACGAAGGGTGGACAACAACACTTCATCTCCTTCATTGTCTCTTCTTTCATCTTGTTCAAGATCTTCTTCTCTTTCTTCTCTTTTTCTCATCGTCAATTGCCTTCTTTTTCTTTTCATATGCCTTCCTGGCGGCTTTCATCTCTTCTTTATTCTTTCCTGTCTTTCCTCCCATAGCTTGAGTTTGTCTCTTGTTTTCTTCTTCTAATCTTTTTGCATACTCGGCGTTACTTTTAGCCACTTGCAAATTTGCTACTTGGTCAAGCCCGGCCCGAGTAGATCCCTCCTTTCTTTCCCCGGATCTACGTATTCAATATTTTTGGGCGAGAGGCCTGGGTCCGAACTTCTTCCTCCACCACTCGCTTCTTCCTCTACTCCTGGGCGTGTCTTGTTTGTCTCTTCTTCTTTCTAGGTGAGTGACCCGGCGGAGTGACCAGGCAGAGTGGGCTGCCGTCTGGCGTCTGTGCTGTCGGCTTTCTTCACATAACGTGAGACCCTTTTCCCAAAGACAAGTCCCAAGCTTGAGCCATAGACATTTTTGCAAAGTATCCTTGATTCAAGCGTTTTAAATTCATCAACTGATCGTGGCTCTGTCCCGACATCCGAGATGGCATAAGTGTCTCTGCTCTCTTTGGAATGCCTCCATGTTCTTTCAAGATGTTCATAACTCGGGCATCCATTCTTCCTTCCACTTCCTTCATCCTGCTTCAATTGTTTTTCTCTTTTCACCATAGATATAGCGAGTGTTGGAGTGGCGAGTCACTGAGGAGTTTGTCACGATAATGTCACCGTGACAGACCTTGTTGAGGGGTTTGTGCAATCATCAAGGTCATATCTTTTGATCCTTCCCCCTCGTGATTTTCCTTTCTTCCTCGCTTTTAACACTTCCTCACCGGTTTTCCCTTCGCAAATCGCTCCTTCCTTCTCAACTTCAGATCCCCCTTGCGCTTTTTGTATTCCTCTTCCCCCTTTTTGGCATCATCAAAGGAGAGAGGAACGCTGAAACAGACTTTTGCAAGCGGAAGTCGAGCTGGCGATAGTTGAGTTTTGTCTCGAGTGCTGCAGAGTATGCAAAGACGAAATTTGGATCGAGTAGCGTTGGACTCTCTGAAATCGGCTTCATCTCACGGCCATGAGAAGGCTGAATTTTGTATTCATGGTCTCTTCCAAACGCCAGTAGATCACTCTTGTTTTGCTCACGCAGCAGACTTAACCTCGGCAATGTGAGCTTCATGCATGTGCTCAATATGTTCTCTCAAACTTCGTTTTTGCATCAATTTTCGGCTCTCCATACTAGCAACTTGTTGAACAATGTCCTGAAGTATCTCACTTGTTCCACACGCATTGTTTTTGTTCATTGTTGCCACCATTCCCGATCCGGATTTGTTATGCCTCGTAATCGCCAGTGAGATTGGCATCTCTGTTGTCGGTCGCATGTCCATAGAGGCCGATGCCTCTCCATCCGTTCAATCTCGGCCGAATAATGCCTTGAACACTTCGCGGACTTGGTGATTCTTCCGTTGCGGTTGATGGCCATGCGGCGTCAAAATCATAATCACCGAACAATGGTGTCTCGATTGAAAAACGGGAGCTGGTCGTGGTAGCGTGCTTGTTCGTTTTCGACTCTTCATGGAGTTCCTGTACCTCCGAGAAAAAGGAAAAGATTCTATAAAGGATTCATCACCGCCAACCGGGATTTGTTCGATGATGAGCGGTGCGGCGTGAAGTTCTTTTAGGAATCGATTCTGCTGCGACTTGAGGAGCCCGCACAGGACTCACGTTGGTGGGGTTTGTTGTGAGGTGGACCCGACTGCGAGCCTCACTGTCTCAACGGCCGTTGGTCTCGGTGATTTTTACAATTGAGTAGACTGGTCCTCGGCCTTATCGATGGCGTCATCGGACGATGATGAGATTTCCATTGGTGGCTCATCATCAAAATTAAATGTTTGACGAGTAGTCTTGGGATCGGACTTGCTCGTGCTTGGAACATCCGCACCAGTCTTTTGGATCTCACAAAAGGGATGACTCATCTTCTTCTTCGCCCGATCCCGAGAAAGGTTACATCGGGATTATCCCGGGAATCATGAAGTGCGCTTATCTCCTTCTCGGATGGGTCGATGATAGCGGGAGGGATGTTCTCTACTTGACTTCTTTACCCGGAAGTCTCAACCTCCCGTGGCCTTCATTACCTCCAGCTCTCTCTTACCGCGAGGCATGGTCCTCCCTTTCGACAAAGTGTCACTGTCTTAGGGTCTTCTCGGTGGCATCCATTGAGTCTCAACCCCATGGATTGCACTTTCATCGCCTGCAGTGTTAACTCCCGGGGCGTTCCATCCTGTGCCTCGATTGCATCGCGGCGTCATTAGCCTTCGAGCGGTTGGCACCTCACCAGAGACAGTCTCAACTTTCTAAGCTTCGTTGATGGCAACTTGTTGTTCTTCTTGTGTTTGTATTTTCTCTACTTCGCCTCCGGATTCGTTGTGGAGTCATCGCAGCATCCTCCGACCTTGCCGCAGTGGAGGGAGTTTCCCCCTCGGTGGCGCACCACCGTGAGTGACTTGGAATGGGGTCACTCGTCTCCAAACTCCCTATTGTTTCGATTGAATGTTCAGCCATTGGGGCGGGTGGTACAACACCTTCAATAGAGGTTGGCTCGACTAGGGTCCCCACTATCCCGGTTTCATCGCTGTGTCCCTTGTTGCCTTTGGTTCCGAGGAAGTGGTGGCAAAGAACAACAGCTTGATGGCGATTTGCTGAACCACTCCCATTGGATCAATTTCGGTTTGTGTTACGGAGGACTCTCCTGGTCCCTCCATCGATCTTTGCTCGTGAAGGATTCTCGATTCGTGCAATGCTTGCTTTGCATTTGTAACTCTTCTATGGCGGCATTCTCCTCATCCTCATCACTTGTCGAGAAGACATCAAGGAGAGGATGTGTGTGTTACGTGGTGCCGGAGATAGAGCGGATGCTTGCCTTCTCACGTGCCTCGCTTTCTCTGCTTGCTTTTCTTTCTCCTTGTCCTTGAAGATCCGCAAGATGTCCGGCGCTTGTCTTCATCCAAGATCTTTGAGTACGAGTGGTCGATCGAGAAAACTCAACAGCCTTCCTTTCTTCTTCTATGAATTCAAAGCCGTTGGAACTGTTCCTGGATCGACTCAATTTCCATTTCCTCCACTCTCGCAGACGATTTTGGATGTCGGGTAAGGTGGAGATAGGATCATCACATCACTATTCGTTCTATCGGCTTACGCTTGTGTTTCGATTGTGTGAACTACACCGTGTCTTGAGTTGCCTCTTGTTGATCGCCTTCACAGACTTGGTTTTCATCAACTACATCTAGAGACTCTACTTCTCCAAAGCCTCTCGGATCCTCTGCCAGCGGTGAGTGGTGACTCGGCCGGTTTCTCTAGCTCGGAGTGCTTGACAATTCTTCTTCGTCTCTAGTTTGTACCGGAGGAATTTACTCGGTTCGAGAGGTTTCCTCTGAATCTTGGGCGGCGGGGCGTGTCTTTTGTCTTTTACGAGGAGCGGGTCATCTTGGCTTCTCAATTCTCCTCTTTTTGACGATCCGAGAAGGTATTTGTGAGTCCTTATCGACCGTGCTGCAGGGGCGGGAGACACGGCCGCAGGGGCAGTGACTCGTCTGCGGGCGGGAGCATGTTTAACTTTCTTTGCTGCAGGGGCAAAGATCTTTTTAGCACCGCAGGGGCAGCGGCTTTCTTCTTGGTGGAGAAAACAGTATCTTGAGGTCACCGATTCCCCCTCACTCGTGTCGGCTCTCTTGCGTAGGCTCTCTTCTCGTGCGCCGTAGAGGTTTGCTCTAAACATCCTCTTGTTAACATGGAATGCCTTCCCATGTCTAAGAGGGACTCCTTTCACCTCCATCACCGGCCAATTACTAGGCCATATCCTAGGAACCTCCAAATGTGCCATCCTCCTTGAAGGATTTGTTCCCTACGTTACTCGCAGAAGTCTGCTGTAGACAAACTCGGCCAGTTTATCTTCTTTTCTGCGATGATTGCGGCCATTACAATCGCTTTGCTTTTGACGATTGGTCAAAGCCGCCAAATTTGATGTCAATACATTTGGCAACTATGTCCAACGACTTGTGATAATCCTCCTTCAAATAGTCTCTTGTTTGTTGTGTACACTATTTTATCGGCAAAGTCGGGCTTGGCTATTTCTTTCCAAGCATCGGCCAAGTTTACATCAACCGTTAATCTCGATGCTCCTTCACTGGCCGGTAGTGAGCAATGTTCACCAAATCCTTGGCGAGATAGTCACCGCTTTCCGTGAACATATGACTTTATTCCTTCATCATGAATCTCGGCATTCACGTAGAATCGTGCGATCTCCTCCACATAGGTCATCGGATATTCTAACGCCGGAATGGTTTCGCCCTGACGTTTCCAATTTTTCAGCAATTTTCTTCACTAGGGTGTCGTCGGACCCCTGTTTCACCATTCCGCCGAAATCCACAAAGAGACCCGGTGTGGATTTGCTTCCCTAATTTGACAAAGTCGTAGGTTGGTGCCATTTTTTCAGGATTTTATCAAAGAAAAACTTAGAGATTGATTTACAGATAGATAGGGTTTCGAGAGAATTTTTGCCTTTGCTTTTGAGAGAAAGAAATGAACAGTTTTGATAGTGTGAGAGAGAAACGGACGGAAATGGTTTAAGTATGGTTTATGAAAGGACGTGCGGGTGGTTTTTGAAATGTGATCGAAATCAACGGCTTAGATCTTGCACGCCTATTTAGCATTTAATGTCTCGTATTTAATGCGGCAGCATTTATATCCAATCATAAGCTTGGTGTGCAGCTTTATGTCTGTACACATCATCATTATGCTTTGACGTATTCCTTAAAACATTCCCGCTACCAAACGATCGCGTTTTTGTCACTTTGCTCATAAGTGACTCGAACATCCCTTAGCCGATTTAACTCTACTTCTCACAGTTCTCTTGGTGACTCGGCTATGCTCCCAGGTGACCGACTCGGTGTAGTCTTTTTCCGATCTGGTGATTTACTTAGGCCGATTTGTGAGTTCACTCTTTTTCCTTTTTGTGTTCCATTTCTCTTCTTTGATTCTTCTCGAGTGTCACCACCAATTAACCCTAACTCATGTTTGAGTTCTTCAAATTTTGACTCACATAATGGTTTTGTGAAGATGTTAGCCAATTGCTTATCGCTTGAGATATATTCCAAGATGATATCCTTCTTTTCAACGTGATCTCTTATGAAGTGATATCCGACATCGATATGCTTTGTTCTTGAGTGCAATACGATTTTGAGTAATGGCAATTGCACTTGTGTTGTCACACATGATTGGAATTTCTTTTTCCTCAACTTCATAGTCTCTCACTTTGTCTCATCCATAGGACTTGGGCCAACAATGCCTTCAGCCTATGTATTCTGCCACCGTAGAGGTGGCTATTGAATTTTGCTTCTTGCTAAACCAGAAATCACTGTTTCTAGCATTTGACATGTGCCTGAAGTGCTCTTCCTGTCCACTCGCATCGATAGTCGAATCAATAGCCAATTAGCTTGAATCCACCTTCCTTTGGATACCATAAGCCAACTTCGCTTCCTTTCAAGTATCTCAATATTCTCTTAGTTGTTGTCATATGGCTCTCTTTTGGAGCAGATTGAAATCTTGCACATACACCTACAAAGAAAGGTGATGTCCGGCCTGCTTGTTGTGAGATAGAGCAATGATCCAATAAGTGCTCAGTATCTTGTTTGATCTTCAGGCTTGCCATCCGCATCCATGTCCATTTTGACCGATGTATTCATTGGTATTTTTACGTAAGACTTCTCCTCCATACCAAACTTCTTCATTAAATCTCTGTGTATTTTGTTTGACTTATGAAGGTTCCATCCTTCACCTGTTTCACTTGGAGTCCAAGGAAGAATGTCGCCTCCCATCATGCTCATTTCAAATTTACTTTGCATGAGGTTTGAAAACTTTTCACACAAACTCTTTTTGTTTGTGGATCCAAAAATGATGTCATCCACATAAATTTGAACAAGCAATATACTCTTTTTCTTGAATTCGAAAAGTGTTCTATCTACTTTTCCTTTTGTGAATCCATTTTCGGTTAGGAATTGTGACAAAGTATCATACCATGCTCGGGTGCCTGTTTCAATCCATATAGAGCTTTCTTGAGTTTGTATACCTTATCTCCAAGAGTCTTCTCGCTCAAATCCGGAGGTTGTTCAACATACACTTCTTCTTCCAATAAACCATTTAGGAATGCACTTTTACATCCATCGATATACAATGAAATCCTTGTGAGTCGCATAGGCAAGAAACATCCTTATAGCTTCCAATCTTGCTACGAGGGCAAATGTTTCATCAAAATCTATCCCTTCTTCTTGGCAATATCCTTTGGCTACTAGTCTTGCTTTGTTTCTTACCACGAACCTTCCTCGTTCATCTTATTTCAACACCCATTTGGTGCCAATAACATTTTGATGTATGGGTCTTTGCACTAATTCCCATACTTTATTTCTTTCAAACTCGATTCACTTCTTCTTGCATAGCTTGAATCCAATGTGTGTCGCCCAATGCTTGTGACACGTCTTTGGGCTCTATTTGCGAGATGAAGCATGTGAACATTGCTTCTTGTTGAGTTCTCGATCTTGTTTTGACACCTTCTCTTATATCTCCAATGACAAGTTCTCGTGGATGGTCTCTCGGCCATCTTACATCGTTTGGAGTAAGTTAGCCGGATTGATCGACTTGCGGTTGTGTTCTTTGTGGTCACTCTCTCGTAATCACTTAGCCGCAAATTTTCCAAATTGCTTTTGAGATTCAGCTATCTCATCTTCTTCCTCAATTGATAATTCCAACTTGAAGATAGGGACTCTCTTTGTATGGTTGGATGATTCAAACATCACCGACTCTTTCAATGTCTTCTCCATTTACATTTGGCTCATCGAATACCACATGAATGGATTCTTCCGCAACCATAGTTCTTTTGTTGAGTGCTCAGAGGCTTTGCTTTCACCGAGTATCCTAAGAAGATACCTTCATCACTTTAGCATCAAAAGCCTTTAGATTGTCTTTTGCCATTGTTGTGGATGAAGCATTTACATCCAAATATTCTCAAATATGCAACATTTGGTTTTCTTCCACCAAATCTCATAGGAGTCTTTGCCATTGCCCTTTTATCATACATCCTGTTTTGGTGTGTAGCAAGTGTGTTGATTGCTTCACCCAAAATCTTTTGTAACCCCGCTTGACTAACATGGTCATTGTTGCTTCTTTGAGGGTTCTGTTTCTTCTTTCGCAACTCCATTCTCATTTGTGGAGTCCTTGCTGCCGAGATAGTTCATGACCAATACCATTCTCAATACAATACTTGAGTTATTATTCCATTGACAAACTCGGTTCCTCTCATCCGATCTTATTTTGATAATGTTTTGACTCTTCTCGTTTTGAATCCTCTTCATCACCGTGGGTAGTTTTTGTAGAGTTTCTTTCTTCTTACACATGAATATTGTCCATGTATATCTTGAGTAGTCATCTACTACCACCAAGGTGTATTTCTTTCCACTTATGTTGGCCGGTTCCACTGGGCCAAATAGATCCATATGAAGCGATGTAATATTCTTGTTGAAGATGAACATGTCTTTTCTTTGAATGAAGATTTGATTTGTTTACCCTTCCGACATGCATCACATATACTTTCCTTCTTGTATAATCGAGTCCTGGAAGTCCTTCCACAAGATTACTTCTTGCAAGCTTGTTAATCGTTTTGAAATTTAGGTGTGACACTTTTTGTGCCACACCAACTTGATTCAAATCAGTGCTCTTTTGCTAGTAGGACAGTCTTCCGGGTGTTCCAGTTGACCAATCCACGACATACATATTCTTCTCCTCTTTTTACATCCTTGCAAAGACAACTTCATTCGATTCAATATTCTTGATTTGGCATGTACCCATGTTAAATCCAACATTGTAACCCTTGTCACAGAGTTGATCGATGCTCGATAAGTTGAAGTTGAGTCCTTCAACATATGCAACATCCGTGATTTCTAATCCATTCCTCTTGATGGATCCAATGCCTCTTATTTCACCAGGAGCTTCATTTCTCCAAATATGACTTTTGCTCCTTTAACTTCCTTGAATTTTGACAGATTTTTCTTGTTTCTCGTCATGTGTCCGGAATGCCCACTATCCATGTACCAGGTTCCTTGGCACTTTCACTTCCTTGAACCCGCAATCAAGGAAATTAAGTTTTAGGTACCCATACTTGTCCGGGTCCCGAGGGGTTAGAATTGTAAGATGATCCAACCAACCTATAGCCAAATGATTTGACTCTAAGGGGTTGCCATCTATCAGTGCCATAATCATAATTAATCCTGGCAAATTGCTTGGGGATTTTAGGTTCATACAAATTGCCTCTTTTGTCTCGTATGCCTGCATATGTGTTTTAGCAATTGCCTTTCTTGGGTAATTGTGGTGTCTTTGAGTGTAGTGCCTAGGTGCATATGTGTGTCGATGAAAGCTCTTATACTTTTGGAATGGCCTTTGCTTTGAGTTCTGGCCTTTGCCATTTGGGCTTATATTCCATAAGTCTATGCCGATAGTTCACATTATTCCAATCACTTGGCTCGGATATTTTCTACCATTCCCATCATATGTATTTTTCTTGTAGATTTTCCCCTTTTTTTGGTAGCTCGCTTCTTCTTTACAGAGTATTTTCTTTGGAGTCTGAGGAACTCGGCCGAATCTCTTCTCGCTTGTCCTTTCAGCCGCACTCAACTCGGCTGTTTTCCTTTTCCTTTATAACCAAGGCCAGCTTTGCTTGTTATGGTGCTTTGGAGTGAATGTGTGCATCATTTAGAGTTTTGGATTTTTCAGATTCTTCATGGCTTGAAGATCCTTTTTCCAAAATTACTTTTGAGGTTTGACATAGCACGTAGGAATTAAATCCTAAGCCCTTGTCTTGTCTCCACATTCTCTTTGACTCATAATAAGATCATCCAATAATTTAGATGCCTTAGTGAATGAGGCAATAACATTTTTGAGGTCATTCTCCTCTTCTCTATAGCAGCAATTTCTGCTATTAATTTAGCATTTTCACCTTTAAACTTTCATTCTCATCAGCTATTTGACTTAGAGTACTCGGCTCCTTAGTCCTTTGAGTTTTGACTCTTGAGTAGGCTGTTTTCCTCATTTAATAGTGTGTGTGAGGATTTAATGTGTTCAAAATCTTTCATCATTTTGCCTAATGAATCATAAAGATCAAAGGGTGATGAAGTGTGTGTGTCACAAATACTATCACTGAGTCCGAGTTTGATGAGTTAGAGTGTACCTCATCTTCTTGGTCGCTTGATCTTGTTCCTTGGCCATCAAGCGATCGGGCTTCTTCTTTAGAGTCACTTGAGTAATCGCTTCACTGCTCAATCACTTGTCTTCTTGACTTGGCCGTTTCAGCATCTCTGCGAGCCATCATTGCCTTTTTCTTTTCTTGTCTCTTTCTCTCAAGACCTTTCTTTCTTCTTCATTCCTATATTTGTTGACTACAGGATATGAGTAGTCAATGGCATAGTGACCTGGTTGTCTACAGGTTCCAACATAGATATTCAGCCTTTGATCACTTCTTTCCATTCTTGGATTGTCAGCCCTTTGATACTCAACTTTTGATGATCTGCTTTCTTGGTTGGCCTATCTTCCTTGATTTGGAGGGAGTCAATGTCTTCTGGAAGATTCACCATTTCCTCTCTTGTAGTTCTTATTGAAGAACTTGTTGAACCTCTTAACCATCGTGGCTATTTCTTCGGATCAATGACTTTTTGACCTCGGCTCTCTTCCCATCTTTAACAATTAGAGCATGTAGCCGCTTTTGGGTACAACTGTCTCTTCCTGGTCTTTTTCTTCTCACCAAACTCGTAGGCTTTGAGGTCCGAGAATAATTCATGGTTGGATGTCTTTGATAGGTCCATGGAATGTCTCAATGCCATGACCTTCATTTCCCATTCAGATGGAAGATTTTTTAGGATCTTCATACATATTTCCTTCTGCGTATATTCCTTTCCAAGTGCGATACTCATTTGTGATTTCGTGAATCGAGCATCCAGTTGATCCAGGTTTTCTCCTGAGATCATTTTGAAGTTCTCAAATTTCTGACAGCCACCGATAATTTGTTTTCTTTGATTTGCTCGAGCCTTCACAAATCAATGTCACTTTGTCCTGATTTCTTTAGCCGCTTTTGCATGATTTGACTTTATTGAACATGGCTTTGTCCAATGTTTTGTAAAGGATGTCCTTGGCTACATTGTCCAGGTTGTATCTTTTTCTCATCATCATTTGTCCACTCGCTTGGTTTTTCAACCATGACTGTCCGGGAGCAACATCCTCTTCTCCTTCAATTCGCAGCTCTTCTTACGCTTGTATTCACCTTTAAGATTTGCGGTGGCCCATCTTCTATTACTATCCACATTTCATCATGTAATGCTTTGATAGATGAGCTCGCATACGAATTTTCCAATCATCAAATTCTTCAATTGTGAACATAGGGATGCGTGTCAAATTTGCTTCCATGATAATAACTTTTAATGATAAAAAGAGTTTTGAAAGTTTAAGTACTAAAGCAGACTTTGAAAAGTTTGAGATCTAGTTCAAGAACTGGTGCGGAGGGTTCAATGAACCAACCGCTCCGATACCACTTGTAGGTCCCAAGGGGTGTAGTGTAAGGTTTAGAAGGGGGTTGAATAAACCTTACCAAATTTTCGATTTAGTCCTTTTAAATATACGAGTTGATACTACACGGATGTGTCCTTGATGGACAAATAATTTAGCCACTCAAGAGAGTTAATCTCTCAATGCACTCACTTTGCCGTTGATGGAATAACTCACTTGCTGACTCTAAATCAACTCAATCGTGGTTTCGTTTTTCAGGAAGACTTAACACCCTTAAATTTGATTAAGCAAGAGTTTAGTGCTTGGTTTAGTACTTATAAATTATCAAGTGGATAGCAAATTTATCACAGATATAAGCGATTAAAAATGCAGAATTAAAGTCTTTGATGTAAATGACACAATGAAAGTTTTATAGAGGTTCAAGATGGGGTAATTCTTCTACTCCTCTCTTCTCCAACTCCCGGAGGAATCCACTAGGTAATGATCGCATACAAAGTGGTAATGATCCGGATACAAGTCTTGATCACACAAACTTGATCCTTTGGGACTCGATCTGAGACGCCTTGATCACTCACCGGCTTCTCGTGCGACTCGCCTTCTTCACAGGCACTGCTTTTGCTACTACACTCACTTGCTCAAGCTCTTTGGATTTGATCACGAAGCCTCCAAAAGCTTAAGACTTGGTTCGACCTTGAACCTTCCTACACTCCTTCGTGGAATGTAGACCCCTGATTTTTCAGTTGTTTTCCTCTTCAACTCGATTGAAGTTATCTTTCCTTCACAGGTGAGTGTTGGATTGATGTTCTTCGTAGTGTAGGCTTGAGGATTGAGAATGTTTTGATTTTTCCGATAATTGCTTGAATGTTGTTCTATTCAAATCGTAATTTGTCACTCTCATATATATCTTGTGTCCTGTGTCCTCTTCTCAAATAAAAATCCTCACTTTTTTATAGTGAACTTTCAAAAATTTGCCCGTTGAAGAGATAGGCTTATTTTTGAAAGTCACTTGCAGTCGTTAGCTTGTCTTGTTGCGTCCTGGAATTGCCATTTCCTCGTATGAATTGTTCTTTCACCTTTTTCGTAGTTCGACACGATGTAGTGCTTCCCATTGGTTCATTCCATTTGCACGCTTCCCGGGACTAAGCACTCCGAGAAAGGTGGTATGGAGATATTACTTGTTTAAGTAATTCTCTTGATTTCGTAACGGTCTTTTACGATTATCTCGACTTGACCGCATTTATTTGCTTTCCCCAGGTGACTTAGAGTCGCTTTCCAATCATCGGATGACTCTTTCTCCACTTCAACTTGAGACTTGGCTTTTCTCGAGTTGACTTGACCGATACTCCACTCACCGCATCTCACCGCTTCTCCAAGATAGAGTTCCCTGTCTACTCTTTCTTTGCCATACTCACTGTCTCGCAATGAGTCTTCCTTCTAGTCTTGATTGTCTTCTTGCATGTTAGGTCGTAGTCGACTTAACTCGGCTTGTCCACTCTATTTATTACAATGCATTTTACAACAAGAATTAGGGTGCCAACTTTCTATTCTAAGTTTTACATGGCATTCATCAAAATCTTAAACAATAAATTTCCTAACAAATAAGAAGAATAAAATGTCAAGAATCATGTTGCCTTCATCGCCATAAAGAAAGATGTTGGTTGTAATAAAAACCACCTGTACTACTTCGTGTTACGACACCAATCGTATAACTCTAACTTTCCATTCACTAAAACATGCCTAAACTCTGTTTCTTGCAAAAAGAACGAATCAAATGATGAAATCTCGGGGATGAGTCCGAGAAGTAGATGAAGAATCAAGGAATGAAGAACTAAGGAGAGTTTATCAAAAGATGTCCGAGAAATAGTTGATTGTCTCGCAAAACAAATGAGGTTCGGAGGAGAATGTTGTGTGTCTTGTTGCAGAAATGGACTCACCCAAGGTGAGGTAATAAACTTTGAAAGGCTAGCAAAGAAAGAAGAAAAAACTAACCAAAGTGAAAAAATAATTCAAGAGGATGATGGTCTCTCACAAGAAACTAAACATTGGTAAGGGAAGATAGGATGAAATCCTATCTCAAGGAAAATCTATCAAGATCGTACAAGTATTGGATTAGGTATTTCTTCTAACAAAACTTTGCTAAAAATGATAAAAACTCAAAAATTGTTTTTGTTAAATAAGGAACTTCATTCAATCGTTTAAAAAAAAAAATAAAGGATTTGTTCCTATTTGTCACTATTGCAATCATCATGACCTTATATGACCTAGGTGTTATCGCCTTCAAACATTGTAGGCAAGGCAAGGTGCGATCACAGTGTGTTCAAATATCAACCAAGAAACACTCATGGTTTTAAAATTGATTTATCCAACGATCCAATAAAATACGGGTTAGAAGAAATGAGTTATCTTGCTATGTTTTTCACACTTTTTTAAAAGCTAATGTGATCGAATCATGGTATTTTGACAATGGGTGTTCTCGCATATATGACTTGGATATTTGGAAAAACTCATTGATTTTGAAAATCATGAAAATGGCTTGGTCATCTTTGGTGATGGTACTAAAGATTTTGTGCTTTGATGATTTACTTGTGAAATTGATAAAAATATGTGTTCGATCTTTGATAAAACTGACAAATGCATTTTGAAAGGCAAGAGATCCTCTAATAATCAAGTATCCGATTTAGGAACAAATCCAAAGACACTTCTCTTATGTGCAATAATTCCTCCATGAGTGACACTCAATCGTGGCACCAAAAGTTAGGTCATATGAACTTTCGTGGTATGTCTTTGAATCTTGTTAAAATATGAGATGTGTTGGGAGTTCCTAAAGTTAATAAAAATCACTCGTGTCTGTGGTCCTTGACAACCGGAAAACAAAAAGGGAATCACACAAAGTGTTGCAACATCTTAGTTCATCACACTTGTCTCGAAATTTTGCATATGGATCTTATGGGGCTAATGCGGGTAGAAAGCATAGGAGGAAATAAGTATATATTTGTGTGTGTTGATGATTTTTCCGATTCACATGGATAGATTCATTAGAGAAAAATCGACACTTTCACGTTTTCAAAAAGTTGTCTTAGGCAGGAAAAATGAGAAAGATTGCAACATTGGAAGGATCGAAAGTGATCACTGGTGAGAAAATTTCAAAATTCTAATTTCTCTAATTTCTTTGAAAAACTTGGAATCTTTCATGAATTTTCTGCACCGATTACACATCAACAAAATGGAGTTGTAGAAAAAAAGAATAGGTCTCTTTAAGAGATGGCACGTTTTATGATAAATTCCAAGAAAATCACTCTTAAACTGTGAGCTTAAGCTATTAGCACTGCATGATATATCATTAATAGAGTTCATTTACGTCCTGGTATGAACATGATACTCTATGAGATTTGGAAAGGCAAAAAACCCAATGTCAGTTATTTTCACGTGTTTGGATGTGTTTGCTATATTCTAAATGACAGGCAACATCTTGGTAAGTTTGATTCAAAAGGTGATGTGGGATTCTTTCTCGGATATTCTTTGAATAGAAGAGCTTACAAGGTCTACAACATGAGAACTAGAACGATTATTGAATCTATAAATGTTGTTGTAGATGATACTAAAGATTTTGCATAAATATCCAAAGATAAAGATGAAGAAGAACAATGATTGAAGCCGAGTTCAACAAGAGTCTTTGAAGGTGTTCTTGACGATATTACAATATCCGATCCAACACCAAAACAGATGCACGAGGGTATCCAGTCGAACTGATGAAGCCACTGATTTTAATATTTTTGATCAAATCAGAAAAGAACCACCAAGTGGAATAAAGAAAAATCATCCAGTTGATCAAGTAATTGGGCAAGTATCAGATGTCATTAAAACAAGAGGTAAGGAGAAGGTCAACTACACGGAAATGGTGAGACTTGTCATGCTTTTACTTCTCTCATTGAACCCAAAAATGTTAAAGAAACTCTTGTTGATGAGTATTGAGTTAATGCCATGCAATTGAACTGAACAATTTGAAAGAGACAATGTGTGGATCTTGTTCATAGGCCGAGAATGCTATTGTTATTAGAATGAAGTGGATTTTCAAAAACAAAACTGATGAACTTGGTAATATAACTAGAAAAAAGGCTAGACTAGTGGCTCAAGACAACACTCGAGTGGAAGGAGTGCACTTTGATGAAACTTTTGCCCCTGTGGCTAAGCTTGAGTCCATGAGACTCCTTCTTGCATTTGCTTGTGTTCTTAAAATCAAATCGTTTTAGATGGATGTCAAAAGTGCCTTCCTAAATGGTTTTCTTAATGAGGAAGTGTTTGTTGAACAACCCAAAGGTTTTGAAAACCCCAATTTCCCAACCATGTGTTTAAACTCAAAAAGGCTCTATATGGGTTGAACCAAGCTCCTCGAGCTTAGTATGAAAGGTTGACTATTTTTCTGTGTGATAAAGGTTACAAAAAAGGAAGTGTTGATAAAACTCTATTCATCCAAAATTTAAGAATGGTATCACCATTGCTCAAATTTATGTTGATGACATAGTGTTTGGGTCAACTTCTAAACAAAAGCTTGATGAATTTGTTGGCTATATGTCTTCTGAGTTTGAAATGAGCATGGTAGGTGAGTTGAACTATTTTCTTGGTTTACAAGGGAAACAGTTTGACAAAGGAATTTTTATCATCAGAATAAATTTGCCATGAACCTTGTCAAAAGATTACGGTTGGACAATAAAAAGCACATGAAAACTCCCATGGGAACTAGTGATAAATTTTCGAAAGATGAGGGTGAAACTTCTATTGATCCTACTCCCTTATAGGAGTATGATAGAAAGTATTTTATATCTCACTGCTTGCAGACCTGATATTAGTTACAATGTTTATGTTTGTGCTAGATATCAGTCTTGTCCTTAAGAGTCTCATTTGAAAGTTGTGAAAAGAATCATTCGTTTTGTAAAGGACTACTGAACTTGGTATCTTGTACTCTTTTGATACTAACACTAACTTGGCTGGCTTTAGTGATGTAATTGATTGGGTAGGTGATGTTGATGACAGAAAAAGCACTATTGGAGGGTGCTTCTACCTTGGAAACAATTTGGTTTCTTGGTATAGTAAGAAACAACACTATGTTTCATTATCTACTGTTGAGTCTGAGTATATAACATTAGGGAGTTGTTGTTCCCAAATGTTGGTTGATTATGGGGTTGAAGAGAAAATCCTTACTGCTTACTGTGATAATTCTAGTGCCATAAATATTTCTAAAAATCCAAAGTCTGACATTCCGAACAAAACACATCGATATTCGACACCACTTTATTAGAGACTTGATTAATTGAGACTAAAATTGTTACCATTGATTTTGTCACCACCGAGAACAAATTGCCGATATTTTCACCAAAGCTCTAGACTTTCAAAAGTTTATTTCCCAAAACTTGATCTTTGGGTGTCCAGGCTTTCTAAGCAAACAGTAGGCTTTAGTGTTGCAACACCACATGCATCAATTCTCTTTCTTGATGTGTTGCAACCTAATTTGATCTTATTTCTTTTGCATTAGTCATTATGCATTTTTAAGATCATTTCATTGGCTAATATTTGTTTTATTGTTGTGTTTCATTGAGTACCCCTTTAAGGTAACAATTGCCTAAAAACAATTGTGGATCAAATTGCAAACAAAATGATTTTTTCCATGTAAAAGATGTATTTTTCTTTAAATCCTGACGAGAAAAAGTCGCTTATTCATTGTGTGTGAAATCTATTCGGTTGTGAACTATTCTCTTCTTTTTACATGCTTGAATTATGTTATGATCTTCTCGAAAGAGCTACCAATGTTTTGGAGTGAAATCTACCGACGTCCGACTGGCTAAATGTTCTCCTGCTGATTCCTTTAACTCAAAAGAATTTTAAAAATGGGAAAATGATTTTGATCCATTGACTTTGTATGATGGTGTTTCTGAAAAGGTGGCACAGCATTGAGTTACAACACTAAAACGCTTGAAGACTTTTATTCTTGTCAGAAATAAACTCATCATTCTAGACATTCTTCAGGATCATTTTTTTGGGCTTATGGAAAATATTTTCTTAATTGTTTCGAATTGGTGGATTATTATTGGAGCTGATTTTTTTTCTTAAATTCGTCTCTTGTAAAAGGTATAATTTATCAAGTGCTAATTTTGGACTAAATGCACTCCTTGATTTATGGGACTTTCCCAAAAATATCTGAATTTCAAAGTTGCAGTTGGAAAGTTTTTTGAAAACTACCATTTCAGTCGCCAATTGTATCTCTCTAATTATGGCAGTTATATATATATATATATATCTTATATACTCTCATTCCTTGTATGATTTGAAACATTTGGTTTAAGTTTCTTTAGAAAGACATCTATGTTCTCTTTCTCACCCAAATCTTCCAGAAAATATCTTGTGGTTTTTGCTCGATTTCTTCCACAGATTCTCAAAGATGGTTCGAATAAGAGAACAAATCCTTCGTGAGTTGAGAGAAGTTGTTAAATACAAGGAGAAACAGAGGAAACCCTGTTGTTGCAAACCCTGTTCCTGTTCAAGAAGATCAATATAATGTCGCTGCCTCTTCCGGTGTAGAAACATCATAAGGACACCTTCTTAGATTTGATTTGAACAACTAGCCTCTTGTTGATCGAAACCCTAGTGTTCCTAGTGTTGTCGAAAGTTCTTTCCCTGAATAAAGAGAACAAGGGTTTTCTGCCATAGGAAATGTCAATGAACCACCAAGGATGTCTCCTCCCTCCACTCGAGTTAGACCTGCAGATCAAAGTTTTCGAAAAACCTACTATCGCAAAAAAGAAATGAGGGGAAACAATCCAATATGAAGCAGAGAAAGAGGTTTCTATGGTAAGAGAAGGGGGTGAATCATCTAAGAAACCATCCAAAAGGATAATAAGGTAGATGGTTTTCTCGATTCTTCGATGATCAAAATTCCTAGGAAGATCCTCTTGCAAATCTTCCTATTCGAGAAAGCGGGAATGAACCCTCTGAAGATGATTCTTCTTCGAATGAAGAAAGTGAAAGCACTGAGTTAGAGATAGCGAAAGATGATTGTGGACCTTCGGACCCTGCTGATAAAGGTGCTGATACTAGTGTTGAAACATCTGGTTCTCACAATGAAACTGACGATTGAGCATGAGCCTTCAGGACTCTTAACTTGATGCTATCCAAGGTATGTATTCTGCGTTCTACACTTTGTTGAAAACAAGAAGCTATGGGAGACTATTGTTCAAAGGAATTTTTATGTGATAGGCCCGTTAGAATTGAGGATCATCTTAAGTATGATATTATGCTACTTCTTGAGGATATAGAATTATTTGGGTCTCATTACGAATATTGGGCCTTATGTTGATAGGGTTGTAAGGAATTTTATTGCAATATTCCCTTTAGGTTTGTTGATCATGATTCGCAAAATATGGTTATGTTTGGGTAAGGAAAAAGTGTACTTTTTCACTCCAAATGATATAAATGATGTTCCCAAGGCAAATAATGTGCCCAATATCAATATTCCTGGATATGGATGCCATTGCTAAAATTCTTAGTGGGGAGTACTTGTGGAAGTCGACCTACTAAGCAAGAGAAATTCAGCCAAAGACTTGACCAAGAAGTACACCTTGCTCCACAAAATTGCCATTTGAAACTAGACCTCTACCAAACATTCTTCTTCAAATACACCACGGATCAAAGCGATTCTGCTATCTTTGCATTGGGACCAAACATGCCTAGAATATTGGGAAGTCAGTATTCGACATTATTAATACTTATGCTTGTTACACCAAAGATGTATCTTTAATTTACAAGGTACTTGTGTCTCATGGATTTAAAAACAAGGATTTGCAGGACTGGTTTATATTCCTAGTCCCATCACCATCTCTCCAAGATCCTCAAAAGTGACAATATCAATAACTTGATGCTCTCTCTCCCGTTGACACTGCTTGTTGTTGGTGGTGCTTCTTCCGGTGTTCCAACACCTGCTAATTCTCGCACTTGAAGCACGCGTCTTCTTGCCGAGATTTCTGAATCGAGAGAATCATATAAAATTGGACCACGAAAAGTTGGAAGCACGTAATTCCTTCAACGGCCGTCCACAGACTGCTAATCCTTTGACACTTGTTGCTCAAAAAGGAGAAATAGATATCGGTATTGATGACTTGGCGATCATGGCCATTGCGGATGAAGGGGAACGAACATTCTAAAGAGGAGTCCAATGAGGATGATGCTTGGTTAGGGTGAAGTTTGAGTATGACGATGAGGAACAAGATGATGTTGACTCAAAGGGGAGTCAAAGGAAGAAAGTGGATATGATTAGTTGCATACTTGTGTTTATCTTGTTTCTAGTTCGAATGATAAACTTGTTCTATTTTGCAAAACTAATTGGATGTTTTTTTAACTATGTATGCTTGATATAATTTGACTGTGCTAACATGCAGGATTTAATCTTAAGTGTTGCAAACTAGAATTTATTATGATATTATCCCGAGGAATATGTTTTGACCAAAAGTGTCAAAGGGGGAGATTGTTAATGTTTACATGTTGGCAAATTTGGTCTTTGTGCAAAGTCAAAGTCGATGTTGTAACTCTCTACGATGCAACATCGCTGTTGCGCAAAATTTGGCCCGATTTTATGCCGATTTTGTGCTTTTGATATTTGGCATATTTTCTATTATGTGAATGTTGTTGATAATCTTAGATGTTTAATCTAAATTGATTCAACCATTTTAATTGCCATTTATTCATTTTCCTTGTGTACATGTTTTTCACCGATAAGGAAAGGATTGTGTTATGTTGTTTTTCCTTTTATAGCTTGTAACCGATATCTGATGCCAAGAAGCCTTTATAAATCAGGAAGAGGATTCGGTTTTGATAAGTATAAAAAGGAGAAGCCGGCCCCTCGAAGAAGACATCGAAAAAAAACACTTTGAGCCTAAAGTTCTAAAGTTCTTCTTCAAGAAATCATTTGTTCACTTTTATTATTCTTCGGGAGAAGAAGGTGAAGATCTATAGTATGGATCGACTCAACTGTTTAAGGCTTTGAAGTTGAAGGGATTCCAATAAGGTTGAGATTTTAGGAGAAACAATCAGGGATTAGTCGAATACAAAAGTTGGTGAATCTTGGGAAATTTATTATTTAGATTTTGATGAATGCCATGTAAAACTTAGACTAGAAAGTTGGCACCCCATTTTCCTTGTAATTTATATTGTAATAGATAGGCCGTATGAGTTGAGTCAAGTCGGCTATGCCTGGATAGACAAAAAGTCAATCAAGTCTAGGATAAAGACTCATTGTGAAGCGGTGGTGGCAAGTGAAGTAATGTCAAGACTCATTGAAGGAGTATCAATTGTTATTCGGCTATAAGAAGAGTCGATTAAGTCAACTCAAGAAGCCAAGTCAAGTCAAGTGACGGATGAGTCTTTCAATCATTGGAGCAGCGACTCAAGTCACCTGGGGAAAAGGCGCACCGCAAAAGGAGTTAATCGCGAAAGAATCCGTTGCACAAAAAAGTCAAGAATATTACTTAAACAAGTAATACTCCCATGTTGTCATGTCTTAAAGTGCTCGATCCCCGAAGCGTGCAAAAGGAATAAACCAATGGGAAGCACCGCCAACGAACACAAGTGATTTTTGAAAATCAGCCTATCTCTTCAACGGGTAGATTTTTGAAAGTTCACTATAAAAGGCTGAGGAATCACTTTGAGAAAAGGTTACCTTGCATACCCGAACCGCGACAATCAAGCAATTATTCAAATCAGAACCTCGCAATATATTCTCAAGTTATTTAAGAAAATCCTCAAGCTAAATCTCGAAATCGATCCAACACCAAGCTGTGAAGGAAAGACAACTTCAATCTGTTGAAGAGGAAACTTTTGAATAAGCAAAAGGGTCTATTTTCCAAGGAGGATTGTAGAAAGGTTCAAGGTCGAACCAATCTCAAGTTATTGGAGGGCTTCGTGATCAAATCCAAGAAGCTTGAGAAAGTTAGGGCGAAGTAGCAAGTCGCCCTATGAAGAAGCTGAGCCTGGACGAGAAGCCAACTGAGTGATCAAGGCATCTCCAGACCGAGTCCCAAAGGAGCAAGTCACCGTGTGTGATCAAGACTTGTATCCGGACTCGTTAATCACTTTGTACTGATCAATACTTAGTGGATTCCTCCAGGAGTTGGAGAAGAGAGGAGTAAAGAATTACCACATCTTCGAACCTCTATAAAAATTATTTTGTCACTTACATTTCAGCATTTTATTTCGCACATCACTTTATATCTGGCACGATAATTTGCTATCCAACTGATAATTAACAAGGTGCTAAAATCAAGTGTTAAAACAAACTTAAATCAAATCAAAGGGTGTTAAGTCTTCCAATAAACTCATCACATCCAAGTTAAGGTTTAGTCCAAACAAATTGAGTTATTCTATCAACACTCTTTCAAGTCTGTTGAGTGGCTAACTCTGATTAACTAACTTAGCTCAGTCCCCAAGGACTTAGGTGCATATTTAACTCTGTAATATTTTAAAAGGACTAAAATCGAAAAGTTGGTAAGGTTTATTCAACCCCCCCTTCTAAACCTTACTCACACCCCTTGGGACCTACAAGTGGTATCAGAGCGGTTGGTTCATTGAGCCTTCCGCACTGGTTACTGAACTAGATCTCCAATCTTTCAAAGAAATTCTTTTAACACTTGTTCTTTCAAAAGCTATTTTTATTCAAAGAAAGTTATTATCATGGAAGCAAATTTGACACGCATTCCTATGTTCACTATTGAAGAGTTTGATGTTAGAAAAAATTCGTATGCAGACTCATCTATCTGCTTTACATGACGAAATGTGGCTAGTGATAGAGGATGGGCCACTGCAAATATTGAAAGTAAACACAACTGCAAGGAGAGCAGCTTACCGAAGGAGAAGAAGTTGTAGCTGAAGCAAGACCAGCCTTAGTTGAAAAACCAAGGACTGAATGGACCAATGATGACAGAAAGAGATACAACTTGGACAACGTGGCCAAGGATATTCTCTACAAGACTCTGGACAAAGCAATGTTCAATAAAGTCAAGTCATGCAAAACAACAAAAGAAATCTGGGATAAATTAACTTTAATTTGTGAAGGATCAGAGCAAATTAAAGAAAACAAATTATCTGTTGTTGTTCAAAAATTTGAAAACTTTAAAATGCTTGCAGGTGAGACAATGGATCAGCTGGATGCTAGATTCACAAAATGAAAATTACAAATGAGCTCTCAAAGATTGGAAAGCAATACACACGAAGGAGATGTGTATGAAGATTCTAAGAAGTCTCCCGGTGAATGGGAAATGAAGACCATGGCTCTAAGGCACTCGATGGACCTATCGAAAACATCCAATCATGAGCTATTTTTCAGACCTCAAAGCTTATGAATTTGAGCCGAGAAGAAAGGATCAAGAGGAGATAGTTGTACCCAAAACATCCGCACTTATAGTTAAGGATGGGAAGAGTCAAGTCAAGGAAGCCTTTGACAATGAGGAAATTGCCTTGATGGTTAAAAGATTCAACAAGTTATTCAACAAGAACTATAAAAGAAACAAGGGTGAATCCTCCAGAGACATTCGGCTCCCTCAAGTCAAGAAGATAGGCCACCCAAGAGAGCCGAGCATCAAAAGGTTGAATACCGTAGAGCCGATAATCCAAGAATGGAAATAGCCGATCAAAAAGTTGAGAACCCGTGTTGGAACCGTAGACAACCAGGACACTTTGCTATTGACTATCCATATCCTCGTAGTCAATAAATACAGAATGAAGAAGAAAGAAGAGTCTTCGAGAGAAAGAAGACATGAAAAGAAAAAGGCCATGTTGGCCGCAGAGACTTCTTGAGATAGCTAAATTCAAAGAAGCGGTGGACTCGGAGAGTAGTGAAGTGACTACTCAAGTGATTACGAAGAAGAAGCATTGATTTGTCTAATGGCTAAAGAACAAGATCAACCCGACCAAGAAGATGAGGTACACTCTAACTCATCTCACTCGGTTCTAGTGATAGTGATTGTGACACACACACTTCACCACCCACTCGATCTTTATGATTCATTAGGCAAAAATGATGAAAGACTTTGAGCACATTAAATCCTCGCACACTCTATTAAATGAGGAAAACAATGCCCATTAAAAGCCAAAACTCACAAATGACTAAGGAGCCGAGTACCCTAAGTCACTTAGTCGATGAGAACAAAGAGTCGAAAGTCGAAAATGCAAAACTAATAAGCAGAGATAGTCATTATAGAAAAGAGGGAAAATGATCTCAAAAATGTGATTGCATCTTTCACAAAGGCATCTAAATCATTGGATGACCTTATTTTGAGCCAAAAAGAGTGTCGAGATAAAATCGGCATAGGATTCAACTCCTTTGTACACAAATAACTCCCGAGTGATCTTGGGAAAAAGGATCTTCAAGTAATGAAGCATCTCAAAAAACCAAGACACGAAATGTTGCATCCACATTCACTCCAAAGCACAATCACAAACAAATTGGCCTTGGATATAAAGGAAAAGGAAAAAACGGCCCGTTGAGTATCTTTGAGAGGCCAACGAGAAGAAATCCAAAGAGAGTTCCTCAAAGAAACTCCAAACAGAAGTACTCTGTGAAGAATAAACAGAGCTACCAAAACCCCAAAAGTTTTATCAAAGAAACACATATGATGGGAATGGTAGAAACTACCCAAGCCAAGCTGATTGGAATAATGTGAAATATCAGCAAAGACCTATGGAATATAAGCCTAAATGGCAAAGGCCTAGAACTCAACAAAGGCCATTCCAAAGGCAAAAGAGCTATCATCAAGACACACAAATGCACCTAGCACTACACTCGTAAATATCATAGCTACCCAAAGAAGGCAATTGCTAAGACACACACACAGCATACAGACAAAAGAGACAGTTGTATGAACCTAATGCCCCCAAGCAATTTGCCAAAGTGAATTATGATTATGGCACATATAGATGGCAACCTCTTAGAGTCAGATCATTTGGCTATAGGTTGGTTGGATCATCTTACAACACTAACCCCTCAGGACCCAGGCAAGTATGGGTACCTAAAAATTGATTTCCTTGATTGCAGGTTCAAGGAACAGCTGAGTGCCAAGGAACCTGGTACATGGATAGTGGCTGTTCCAGACACATGACAAGAAACAAAAGAAATCTGTCAAAATTCAAGGAGATTAGAGGCGCAAAAGTCATATTTGGAGGAAATGAAGCTCCAGGGGAAATAAGAGGCATTGGATCCATCAAGAAAAATAGATTAGAAATCACAGATGTTGCATATGTTGAAGGCCTAAACTTCAACCTGATTAAGCATAAGCCAACTCGTGACAAAGGCTATAATGTTGGATTCAATATGGGAGTGTGCCAAATTAAAGAAACTGAATCAAATGAAGTAGTGTTGCAAGGAACCGAGACAAAAGAACATGTATGTGGTAGATTAGTTGATCGCCACACCAAGCACATGTCTCTAGCAAAGAGTACAAATGGGATCAAGTTGGTTGTGGCACAAGAAGAGTCATCCAATTTCAAGACAATTAACAAGCTTGCAAGGAGTCATCTTGTGGAAGGATTGCCGGACTCGGTGTATAAGAAAGAAAGTATATGTGATGCATGTCGGATGGGAAAGCGATCAAATCATCATTCAAAGAGAAGTCTAGTCCATCTTCAACAAGAATATTGCATCTGCTGCATATGGATTTATTTGGTCCAGTTGAGCCAGCTAGCATAAGTGGAAAGAAATACACTTTAGTGGTGGTGGATGATTATTCAAGATATACATGGACAATCTTCATGTGCAAAAAGAAAAAACCTGCGAGAAGTTACCTCGGTGATGAGAAGAGTTCAAAATGAGAAGAGTCAAACCATTATAAAGATTAGGTCGATAGAGGGACTGAGTTTGTCAATAGGATAATCACTCGATTGCATTGAAAATGGTATTGCTCATGAATTATCCGACAAGGACTCCACAAATGAATGGAGAGCGGAAGAAGAAACAGAACTCTCAAAAAAGTCTGCGAGGACCATGTTAGTCAAGTTGGATTGCCAAAGAGATTTTGGTCAAGCCATAAACACTACATGCTATACTCAAAATAGATGCATGATTAACAGACAAACCGACAAAGACTCCCTATGAATTATGGACATGGAGAAAGCTAAATGTTGCATATTTTAGAATATTTGGATGTAAATGCTTCATCCACAACAATGGCAAAGATAATCTAAAGGCTTTTGATGCTAAAGTTGATGAAGGTATCTTTTTGGGATACTCACCGAAAGTAAAGCCTACAAAGTCTTTGAACAAGAGGACTATGGTCATAGAAGAGTCTATCCATGTGGTTTTTGATGAACCTAATGTAAATGAAGAAGACATTGAAGAGTTAGGCGATAAGTCAATCGGCTAACTATGCGAGAAAAGTCCATATGTTGAAGGAAAAGTCGAGCAATCAATCAAGATGAAGATGAGATCTGGCCGAGTCTCAAAGACAATTGGAAAATCTGCAGCCTAAATGATGATGAAAGAGTTGCTCAAGACAACTCACCGCAAGATGATCGAACCGGTGATTTACTCCAACCGTATGTGAGATGGCTAAGAGACAATCCACCGTGAGCTAATCATTGTAGATGTAAGAGATGGTGTAAGAACCGCATCCGCAGCTCAACAAGAAGCAATGTTCACTTGTTTTATTTCCCAAATAGAGCCGTAAGATGTATCACAAGCATTGGATGACACACATTGGATTCAAGCCATGCAAGAAGAGTCAATCAATTTGAAAAGAACAAAGTATGGGAATGCGAGAGACCAACCCGTCAAAATGTTATTGGCACAAAATGGGTTTTCGAAACAAGATGAATGAAGAAGGTTACGTGGTAAGAAACAAAGCAAGATTGGTAGCCAAAGGGTACCGCCAAGAAGAAACGAATATATTTTGATGAAACATTTGCTCTGTTGCAAGATCGAAGCAATAAGGATGTTTCTTGCCTATCTTTACACACAAGAACTTTCTTGTATATCAAATGGATGTGAAAATTGCATTTTTAAATGGAATGTTGGAAGAAGAAGTCTATGTTGAGCAACCTCCAGGCTTTGAGCGGAAGACTCTTGGAGACAAGGTGTACAAACTCAAGAAAGCTCTATATGGATTGAAACAAGCACCAAGAGCTTGGTATGATACATTATCTCAATTTCTAACGTATAATGGATTCACCAAAGGAAAATTGGGACAGAATACTCTTCATAATTCAAGATGGGAGAGTATATTGCTTGTTCAAATATATGTGGATGACATCATTTTTGGATCCACAAACAAGGAGTTGTGTGAAAATTCTCAAACCTCATGCAAGGCAAATTTGAAATGAGCATGATGGGAGAGTCGACATTCTTCTTAGGACTTCAAGTTAAACAAACCAAGGATGGAACTTTCATAAGTCAAACAAAGTACACCGAGATTTAATGAAAAATTTGGTATGAAAGAGAAGTCTTCGTAAAAATACCAATGAATACATCACCAAGATAGACATGGATGCGATGGCAAGCCTGTGGATCAAACAAGATACGAGCACTTGTTGGATCATTGCTCTATCTCACGGCAAGGAGGCCGTACATCACCTTTGATGTAGGTGTATGTGCAAGATTTCAATCTGCACCAAACGAAAGCCATATGACCGCCCAAGAGAATCCTAAGATATTTGAAGGGATGCCGTGAAGTTGGCTTATGGTATCCAATGGAAGGTGGATTCAAACTAATTGGTTACTCGACTCGACTATCTTTGGATGTAGAGTTGACAGAAGAGTACTTCGTACATGTCAAATGCTTGGAAACAGACTAGTTTCCTGGTTTAGCAAGAAGCAAAACTCAATAGCCACATCCACAAAATGGCAGAGTAGTACATAGTTGTGGCGCTTGTTGTGCCCAAGTCTTATGGATGAGATAACAATTGAGAGATTATGAAATTGAAGAAAAAGAGATTCCAATTATGTGTGATAACACAAGTGCTATTGCAATCACTCGTAACTCGTGTTGCATTCAAGAACAAAGAACATCGATGTCGATATCATTTTATAAGGGATCATGTTGAAAAGAAAGATATCACCTTGAATACATCTCAACTCATAAGCGATTAGTGACATATTCACCAAACCCTTATGTGAATCAAGATTTGAAGAGCTTAAGCATGAACTAGGGTTAATTGAGCTGAGTTGATACTCGAGAAGACTCATCGAGAAGAGATGGAATGTGAGAAGATGAAAATAGAACAAATCTCATGAATCACCCAAGTGAATCACCAGACGGGAAGTTAGTCAGACGAGTTAGGCGACAAATTTGAGTCACTATATGAAAAGAGAGAAGAAGAGTTAAGTCATTTAAGGAGTAAGTTCTGAGTCATTTATGAGCTAAGTGACAAAAACGCAGCTTGTTTTTAATAAGCGGGAATGTTTTTAAGGATGACGCCGTGTCATTATGACGGGTACATCAAAAGCTACACAACAAGCATATGATTGGATATAAATGTTGCCGCATTAAATGCGAGCAATTAAATGCAAATGAGACGTGCTAACTGAGCCGTGATTTCGATTAAAATTCAAAACCAAAAACACGCCCTTTCATAACCCATATATACTCATTCTTTCGCTTTCTCTCTCACATTGAAAACCTGCTCATCTTCAAAACTAAGAAAGCAAATCTCTTTTCTCTCTCGAAACCCTACCTGTTCTCAAAGCAAGTTTATCAAGATTTAATCGGTAGAATCCTCTAAAAATGGCACCAAAGACATGATTTCACTAAGCTCGCAAAGCAAATCCACACCGGATCAACTGTGGATTTTGAAGGGATGATAAAACAGAGTTCCGATGAAACCCTTGTGAAGAAGATGGCGGATAAAATCGAGAAATCCGGATCAAACCATTCCTCACCATGGAATACCAAATGACGTCACGTTGAGGAGGTCGCATGCTTTACGTCAATCCGAGGTACGGGACGGGGATTAAATCCTCCGTCCACCGCAAGGACATTCTAATCATCGCAGGACCTTGCGGAGCACTATTTATTGCCGTCGAGAGGCATGCCGAAAATATATGAAGTTTACGTCAACTTGGTCATTGCATGGAAGGAAGTAGCCAAACCTCGAATGTCTTTGCAAAAGTGGTCTACACAAATTGAGAAGAAGTCAAGGAGGACTATCATAAACTTATGGATATTGTCGCGAAGTGTGTAGACATGAAGTTTGGCGCCTACAATCACCGTCCAAAACCAAGTCGATAGTCATGGTTGCGATCATGGAAGAGAAGCACATCAATTGGGTTGAATTCATTTACAAAGCAGACTTTGCCAGAAATATTGACAACAAGTCTTTCAAGGAGGATGGATCCTTTGAGGATCACTTAGCTATGGCCTACAGTCATTGGCCATCGATGGAGGTGAAAGGTGTTTCCCTTCGACATGGAAAGCCATTCCATGTCAACAAGAAGATGTTCCGGCCAATCTCTCAGACCCCGCAAGAGAGCCTATGCCAAAAGGGTGATACCAGGTGAGGGGGAATCACCGACCCCGACACAACCGCTTCCTCCTCCTAAAAAGAGAGTTGCCCATGCACTGAAAGAAAAAGTTGCCCTGCGAAAGAAAGACAAAAGATGCACCGCCCCTGCAGCCGTGTGTCTCCCGCCCATGCACCCGAGGTGGAGAAGGAGCCCCAAATACCTTCTCTCGACCATTAAAAATAAGAGGATCGCAAGCCAAGAAAGCGGCTCCTCGGACAAAAGAAAGATGCACCGCCCCCGCCGCCAAGGAAGCCGAGGAAGAAGATCTCAACTGTTTCCTCCGCAAGGACAAAAAGAAGAAGAAGAATTTCCAAGCCCTCGGAGCTTGAGAAGACAACAGTCCTGCTACTCACCGAAAAAGTCTCTAAGATCAGCCAAGAAGTGCGTCCGGTTGTTGATGGAACAACCAAGTCACGAGCCGATCAAAGATAGGCAAAGGAAGACCAGTTGTGGATAGAACAAATGAGAAGATGAGGCAGCAGAGACAATAAAATCTCCTGAAGAAAGAGTTGTATCTCCACCGCCCCGATGCTACCGAAGGTGAAGATCGCAGATCAATTTGCTACCTTCTATTCCCGAAAAGGAAGGCCAACAAGAGGAGAATGATGATGATGAGATATTTATGTACTCTCCTTGTACCTGCACATCCGAACCGTCTAAGAGCATGGAGGAAATGGAAGTTGAGTCACTCTAGGCGCAGTTTGAACATCCCGAGTTTATTTAAGAAGAAGAGGAACTCTTCGTGGTTTCTTGAAGTTGATACCGTGTTGCATGCCCTGGATGAGGATAACTTTATCAATATGCCGCAAATTCGCAAGAACAAGAAAAGGCTAGAGCAAAAATGAGGAAGCACAAAGCTCGTGAGAAAGCTAAGATCTGTACTCTCACTAGAACTAACGAACACACTCATCCTCACATTGACATGCTCTCGGATAGTGATGATGAAATGGAACCCGCCGCTATGACGGAGGAGTTGGAAATGCAAAGATGCCATGCGAGAATCCAGGTTGATGCATGAGCAACAAGCGATGGAAGGACCAGGAGAGTCTTCCAAATCACAACCGAAATTGATCCGTTGGGAGTGGTGCAAAGATTGCCCGCGATTATTGCCGCAACCACTTCCCCACTTCACTCGAGGACGGATCTAAGGAATTGGCAATAACACTAGAACTTGGGCACCCAAGTTGAGCCAACCCCTGTTGAAGGTGTCTTACCACCTGGCCCCGATCGAACACTCAAAGGAAACAAATGAGTCCGGAGCAGAGTGACCCCACCATCGACCACTCACCGGTGCGTGCGCCCGAGGGGAAAACTCACTCCACTGCAGCTAGGTTGGAGGATGTTTGCATGACTCCACATTGCGAAAAAGGAGGCAAAGTGGAGAAGGAAAAAGAAATAGAACAACAACAGAAGTTGTCATCGACGGCTCGGGACGATTATGTCTGTCTCACCAAGCCCAACAACTTTGCAGTCGAGGATGCTATCGTGCAATCGAGGCACAGGATGGATCTACCCCGGAGTTAACACTGGCAATGAAAGTTCAATCCACGGAGTTGAGACTCACCGGGATGCCATCGCAGAAGACCCTAAGACACCGCTACCGCCGGGGGATTATACAGCCCCGCTGCGATTGAGACTGCAGGAGGTAATGAAGGCCTAAGGGAGGTTGAGACTTCCCTAGGTAAAAATCAAGGAGATAAGAGCATTCCTCGAACATTATTGCTGATCGAGGAGGAAATCGGCGCTCTTCATGACTCCCGGATGATCCATACAACATTCTTGGGATCCGCAGATGAAGTCAATCAACCCCAGCCAAAGAAGACTCACGAGGATGTTCCACCAAGTACGAGCAAGTCGAATTCAAGGCTCTCGACAAACATTCAATTTTGATGATGAGTCAAACCCTCAAGTCTCATCATCTTCTCGATGATGCTACTGACACGGTAGAGGAATAGTCAACTCAAAAGACAAACCAAAGACCGAAGAAGTCATAAGACAATTGAGGCTCACCAGTGGTCAATACCATTAACGGCCCCAATCACGATCAATCGCGCATGCTTCCGTGAGTGCAAAGAGAGACCACCTCGCGCACAATATCTCAAGTGCGAGACGATTCTTATGAAGAAGTTTTCCTTTTTCTCATGAGCTGCTCGTGCTTGAAGAAGAAACCGCAAGAGAATAGAAGCTCTACACCATCCAAGAAGACCCTATAATCCCTACGATTCGATTGTGCCAATTGATTTCAATTTCGGTGCAGAGTGGCTTGGCAATGACTCAAGTCGACAACTAAGATGCGTGAAATCTTCAAGAAAATCAGTGAAGAGATTGAGAAGATTGAATGGCACCAAGCCTTTCTCGACATGCGCCCGGACAACAGAGATGCCACTCTCACAAAGCAGACTTAAGAGGAGTGGTGGTCGGGATAAGGGAATGGTCTCAACAAAGAGAGTGCCATGTGTCTCGAGCAAGTTCGCTACTTCAAGGCACTATACAAATGTATCGGTATGGAGTGTTGACAACGCCGACATGAAGGCAAGGATGCGGACTATATGGAGAGATTGCATGCCTCCCTTACAACCGAAATGGAGTTGATGCATGAATTTCATCGCAAAGAACTTCTCGCGTTGAGGAAAACATGAATACCAAATTCAAATATCACCGATCGACTTCATGATTGCTAGTATGTTCCCGGGGATCCTCTCTCCTTTGATGATGCCAAAAAGGGGGAAAAGGAATACCGAAGATGCTTAATAGATGGTTGGTGAAAAGAAAACAGCTTGTCGAGAGAAGAAAGATACAATCGTTGAGAAGAGGAAAGAAAAGGGAAAAGCTATTGAGGGGAAAGGTCAAAGGATGTGACCTTAATGCTTGTTGAAACCCCTCGGCAAGGTCACGCCACGCCCGACATCATCAAAGAAAATTCCCACAGAATCCTGCCGCTCTATCACTCTGTTGTGCCCATGTCTCATAAGAAAAAGATTGTAGAAGCGAGAGATGAAGGATTTCGATAAAAGAACGAATGCCCATGTTGAAGAGATGTTAAAACAATTTGGAGTCATTCTCCGCGGAAAAAGACACGATGCCATTCCAGATGACGGAACGAGCCAAGATCCGGTTGAAGAGTTTAAAACACTTGTGTCCGAGGGATACTTCAAAGATATGTCCATAGCCCAATCCGGGACTTGTCTTTGGGAAAAAGGTCTGTTGTGCGAAGAAGGCGACAAGCAGCGCACTACCAGCGCTCTGTCACTCACTCTCTACCGAGTCTCTCTTCTCTTCTTCTTACCAAGAGAGTGACCAGGACTACTAGTAGTCTGGCTGGTTGTCGCCTTCTTCGCACAAATGACCTTTTTCCCAAGACAAGTCCTGTGTATGGGCTATGGACATATCCTTGAAATATCCCTGACTCAAGTGTTTTAAACTCTTCAACGGATCTTGCTCGCTCCCCGCTCATCCGAAAAGCAGAGGACGACAGAGTCAAGAAGAAAGAAGAGGAATGAAGGCGATGAAGTGTTGTTGTCCACCCCTTCATGTATTTTACTATTGTAAATGCATATATATGTAAGTCTTCGTATGTTGAATAAGAAATCAGAATTTCTACACTTTTGCGTAGATATAGAATGCTATGTTTGCTCGGATACACATTGTAAACAATGTAAAGGACAAGAATGTTATGATCAATAAAAAGATTGATTATACGCATACATTCTCTCATTCGCATTGTCTCGTATGTATGTTTGATGCTTACATTTTGCTTGTATGTTTTAAGTTTTGGCATCATCAAAAAGGGGGAAATTGTTGGGAAATTTATTGTTTAGATTTTGATGAATGCCATGTAAAACTTAGACTAGAAAGTTGACACCCCATTTTCCTTGTAATTTATATTGTAATAGATAGGGCCGTATGAGTTGAGTCAAGTCACTATGCCTGGATAGACAAAAAGTCAATCAAGTCTAGGATAAAGACTCACCGTGAAGCGTGAGTGTGGCAAGGAAGTAATGTCAATGACTCGATCGAAGGAGTATCACCGTTATTCAAATTGAATAAGAGTCGCTTAAGTCAACTCAAGAAGCCAAGTCAAGTTGTAGTGATAAAGTAGTCTTTCAATCATTGGAGCGACTCAAGTCACCCGGGAAAAGGCAAATGCAAAGAGGAGTTAATCGAAAAGAATCCGTTGCACAAAAGTCAAGAATATTACTTAAACAAGTAATACTCCCATGCCGCCATGTCTTAAAGTGCTCACCCCGAAGCGTGCAAAAGAAATAAACCAATGGGAAGACCGCACCTCGTGTCATAACCTGGTGTCGGACATTCATTTAATACGAGGAAAGGTCTACATCTCAAGATTGAAGACCAAGAAAAGACAAGCCAACGAACACAAGTGACTTTTGAAAATCAACCTATCTCTTCAACGGGCGATTATTGAAAGTTCACTATAAAAGGTTGAGGAATCACTTTGAGAAAAGGTTACCTTGCATACCCGAACCGCGAACAATCAAGCAATTATTCTAATCAGAACTGCAATATATTCTCAAGTTATTCAAGCAAATCCTCAAGCCTAAATCTCAAGGAAATCGATCCAACACCAAGTCGTGAAGGAAATACAATTTCAATTGTTGAAGATGAAACTTTTGAAGAAGCAAAAGGGGTCTACTTTCCAAGGAGGATTGTAGAAAGGTTCAAGGTCGAACCAATCTCAAGTTATTGGAGGGCTTCGTGATCAAATCCAAGAAGCTTGAAAAAGTTAGTCAAGTAGCAAGGTAACCGCCCGTGAAGAAGCCGAGTCGACGAGAAGCCGCCTAAGTGATCAAGGCATCTCCAGATCGAGTCCCAAAGGAGCAAGTCACCGTGTGATCAAGACTTGATCCGGATCGTAACCACTTTGTACTGATCAATACTTAGTGGATTCCTCCAAAGAGTTGGAGAAGAGAAGAGTAGAAGAATTACCCTATCTTCGAACCTCTATAAAAATTATTGTGTCACTTACATTTCAACATTTTATTTCTCGCACATTACTTTATATCTCACGATAATTTGCTATCCAACCGATAATTAACAAGGTGCTAAAAGCAAGTGTTAAAACAAACTTAAATCAAATCAAAGAGTGTTAAGTCTTCCACCGAAACTCATCACAACCAAGTTAAGATTTAGTCTAAATAATCGAGTTATTCTATCAAGCCACTCTTTCAGTTGAGTGGCTAACTCACGATTAACTAACTTGGTCGCGTATTTAACTCGTAATATTTTAAAAGGACTAAAATCGAAAAGTTGGTAAGGTTTATTCAACCCCGCTTCTAAACCTTACTCACACCCTTGGGACCTACAAAATTTATAAAGAATGAGTCCATATGTTATTCATAAATCTATTTGTATTTGTAATAAGATGTGCTTTTCTAATGTAGATTGTTTCTTCCGTATGGCGTGGCATCATGCATTAAGATTGAGGAATCTAAGCACGTTAAAATCATCGTGTTATTTTATTTTCGTTGATGAGTGTGTTGTATGTTTCAGTGTTACAACATTAACTTACAACACGTCAAGAATCGATATGATTAATTGATTTAAAGGCCTCAGATTCTTTCAATTTGTGTATTCTGAACCTATTGGACTAAGGCTTCTATGTTTTTTTGGATCGAGGTTAAATACTTTGAGTTAAATAATATATGCCTTTTTTATTAATGCGTTTGAGATTAATTTTTTTATAACTCAGCTTCCAGGCTTACGCCTGATTATGCCTGAGGGTAGCAGCTTTGACCCCTCATTACTGCCATGCACGAACTGGCCAGTGTTTGGGTGGAGTCTGCTGACGTACAACCAGATCCTCCCAGGTAAAGTCGTAAAGAGAACAAGTATGCTCGATCCCCTCAAATCTAATTATAGTTGATCTCTCAACCCACACGGATGATATTCAGTATGAGTACCCATCAATCCTTCACATCTCGCATATGCCCCGAGGAGCAATTTGATGGCGCAGAGATTAGAATCCCTGACCTCCACCCCACAATTACTTGTGGTGGCCAGGTGGGCTAAGCCTCCTAGGTATTTGGGATGTTTTTTAAGTCCACATACTTCATTCTTTTGGCTTGGACCTCTTATTATTATTATTGTTATTATTTAGACTTAAATTATTATTAGAGACAGTTATGAACTTCATTCTAATAATGTAGAAATATAGTTAGTTTGACGACTAAAATCACCATTCACTAGTATTTGATCCTACCGAATAAAACTAACTTTTATCTGTTTAATGGTGAGTCCATTCTTTCTCTTCCTTTTTTTTTTTCGTTTTTCTCTATCTGTACGGTGTGGCCATCTGGTTTTTGGCCCATTTTCATTGTGTGTGGAGACGATGGTTGCTTCTTCTTGAAGGGCAACCACGACAAGGAAGGAAGTGGTAGTTGGACGTTATTTGGGGGTTGTGGTTGGTACTGGGGCAGGCGGCGAGCGCAGCAGGTGGAGAGAGGTTAACCCTTTTGGTTATGTTTTTTTTAGCTTATTTTCTTGTATTTTGCTACCTTGTAGTCTAGTTTTGTTGATTTTTCTAGTTAGCTTGTTAGGTTGCTTTCTTGTTTATAGATGGTTGTTGTTTTTTTCCTTTTGTGGTCGGATGAGGGGCGAAGTTCGTAGGCATGTTTGTTTATATGGCTTGCAGTATGTGATGGTTTTCTCATCCCGGTGTTTATTGCTTTGCAAAGATCTATTAAGGAGTGTTGAAGTCTCCCTATCGCATCGTGTTTTAGTTTTGGTTGAGGAGTTTTGGTTTGTAAATTGGATCTGAATTTGTTTTGCCAATTCCCCACTTGACTTAACATTAGTCAAATCGGTCATAGCCAGTTGGCTACGTTTGTAGTTGTAATTCCCGTTTTTGAGTTGTTGTAATTAAAAATTATCATTTGACCAATTGTCGTAAATGAAAATAACAAATTGAATTAAATACAAGTGTATCAGTCCTAAAATGTAGCATTGCTGCAGGAAAAAAAAAAGAAAAAAAACATAAGTCAAAAAATTGAAAAAGACGTCTTCTCCCTACCACCAAGCAAAAGGCGAAAAAAAAAACTTTTTTATTTTATTATTGTATTTGTAATAACAATGATAATTTTAGTCAATGTCATGCGATCAGCCGATCATGTTTGTTTGATATCAACTCAGCAAAAGTCCATACTGCCACACATTATTTATTTATTTATTTATTTATGTATTATTATGGTCATCCATTCCATTAGACTGTTTTTGGACCATCCTCCATATGGATCCACTTGGGAGTTGGGAGAGTTGAGTTTTGACTCTAAAGCTTACAGTATTAGCTGAATAAAACAATTGTGGCATCATAACTATTATTAGTTCAAGAAAGAAATAACATCCTAAATTTATTTTGTCACATTTTATCGATAATTTTTGCTTAAGATTTATATATTTCATAAATTTAAGATATACAATCACAAGAGATGTATCGTCTAGAAGTTCACTTATCACATAATTCAATGTTTTTAGTCTCCTTTTGTGAATTATAAGTTTATCCCAGCGATTTTGGTTTAGAAGAATCAAATGAGTCATTACCGAACGATTTGTGACATGTGTTTGATCAATTTCACCTGCATACATGTTTTGCAGTTGCTTTTTGGTTGCAATTTTGCGATTCAATCTGGATTCGTTAGATCTATCGAATTAAAATTTTGTTTAGATCGGTGTTTATGATCCAGTAGGCCTTGCAAGTATTTCTTACCTCGATGTTGTAATCAATTAATTGTAAGTTTCTTATTGATGCTTTTTTAGCGCAGATCACTCTAAGCTTAAGGTTTTCGAAAGAAAGTCCAAAGTCTTCTTCTTCCCAAGTGGACGTTAGACGGCCCCTGAGTTGTCTCAAGGAGGCCTCTCCGACGCTGTCAAAGACAAGAATCGAGAGAAAAATTAAGACAAGAAACGAATCTTGAATTAATACTTAAGTGTGATTATGAGAGAATGTAATTATAAATGAAAAGGAGGAACGTTTATATACATGAGTGATGGACCTTATGGGTCACAGAGAGAAATTGGCAAGATGGGGTCACCCCGGATTCCTTTGGGCCGGTTATTCTCGTTAATAGCCCATTAAACAATTAATATTATACCATTATATAAACCAAATTATATATTAATTATTAACTATCGTTTTTGCCCCAATGCTTATTATTAATGAAATTTATTTTGATGCTAAAAAAATTGATTTAGTAGGAGGGTCATAGTTAATGCAGATGAACGATTTCTGAAGAAATTGAATTCTCTTGACAAGTCAAATTAAAATCTTTCCTCCACTCAAAAAAAAAAAAAAAAAGAAAAGGCCTTTCCCTGTTTAGCAGTTATATTTCCGCCTGACTTAGGAATTTCAAGCTGTCATAAATATTAGTCATAATTTATTATAATTTAGAAATGGTAATTTATTTGAATTCAAAATTTTCAAAACAAACGAGGCCCACTTTATTAGCTCTCAAACAAAAGCCCAAAAGTGAATATGAATCCAATGGGCCAAATTATCATTAGCCCTTTTTCTTAAATATCTAAATTATACACCCAAAATATCTTTCTTGCAGAGCCCAATGTTTCACTCTTTCAGAACATTACCCCCGACTGATGCAGTGAAGAAAAACCATTGACAAACAAAGAAGAAATTCACAAGAACACAATCCCAATCTTCACTTGGTAATTTAATTTAAATGTTTACTTTCATTGACTATCAACCAGCAATTTATTTCATCTTTTTTCTATTATAAATTATGTAAACTTGCGATTGTTTAATTTAATTGTGTTTGATTTTTTTTTCTTTTTTGGCGATTGTTTAATTTAGTTGTGTTTGTCCTATTTTTGTGTTAATTCCAGGCAGTGAATAAAATGAGTGAAGTTTCAGATAATGGAGCAGAAACAGTAGTGATTGGAGGAATGGTGCTTGACATAAATGCGACCCCTTCTACGGTTGCTAATCCCGGAACCACTACTCCTGGAAAGGTATAATGCGTGTATTTTTATATTGCCTGTTATAGCTTTTGAGGTTTTGTTAAGAATTTTTACCCATGAAAAGTGTAAACTTTGTGCTCTTTTCAAGTTCATTTCAGTTGTGCTAGAGATATATAGTCATTTGTTTAACGAATTCCTCATGTATGAAACTAATAATCTGCTAATAGCTTGTGGCCTCTATGTAATTAGCTGTAGACCTTGGATTTTGGGAGGAAATACGAACTAGCATTTTTTTACACTACTAAATGAAGTAGCTCAATTGTTTATAAACCATTTTTTTTCTCAATTAAATCCCAATGGTTTTAGTTGTTCAAGGGTGTCCAATGAATTAAACTTTTTGGAATTCCATGATCCATGGGAATTTCTACTTTAATAACTTTGAAATTCATGTTTATGTGTTATTGCCTTCATTTCTCTTTTCCATTTAAATGGCTATAATGGAAACCAAGTGAAGTTTCAAACAAAACTGTGAAGCTAACTTATTAATGTGTAACCTAATGTTCTGCTAAGAGAATAAAAACTGAACGTTCTTCGGCAAACATTTGGATTTAGGATATTCTCAAATTTGTTACATTCTCCTAAAAATGATAATGAATGAGAATACCATTTATGATAGATCAATCAAAGAATTAGTGTATCGGCGTTTTTGTTTCCTCTATTCGAAAGATTTCGAATGCCACGAGCAATGTTGAATTGCATAATTCCTTTTAACATGCTTGTTTGTTGGACCTCTAGCGCTACTTCGGATTGGACGATCGTCCCCACAAACCAACACGAGTCTTTTCTAGCGCTTTGTCCTCACTCACGCGCACTCGGAAAACTTCCTGGGGGGTCACCCATCCCATGTCTACTCCAGGCCAAGCACGCTTAACCTCGTAGTTTCTATGTAATGAGCACCAGAAAAAAGATGCATCTGTTGGTATAGTAGTCCAAATCATATCCTTTAAGCTATCCTTTAACTATGCAATCCAAATACTCACGAGTTCGAATCGCGGGCCGCGCCTTGCGCCTCTTTTAAAGCCCATTGCAGTGCAGATGCTTGACCAAATCCCAACAATCCCCTCCCAAAGACTCGCCATCTTCTCGCCTCCAGTCCTTGGCAACCTCCGCTCGTCCGCCAAACTTCCTCGCCTTCTAACGCCAACTTCTTCTTCGGGCCTCAAGCGTCGCGTCACGCCACCTCTCGATTCGGCCACCCAAAGAACCTACACCTTCGCCCAAATTTTTCGGCCACCCGGCAACCTACCCTTCGCCCTGTCCACCCAAAGAACCTACACCTTCGATTCGAAATGCTTTTACCTCGAGTTCCGCCACCTGCAACCTACCCTTCGCCTGTCCACCCAAAGAACCTACACCTTCGCCCAAATGTTTCCGCCACACTGCAACCTACCCTTCGCCTGTCCATCCAAAGAACCTACACCTTCGCCTTCCAATGTTTACCTCGCCCGCCATCCGCAACCTACCTTCGCCTCGTCCGTTTACCTCATTGCCAAGCCAAAGATCTCGCCCCACCGCTCCCGGCAACCTCCACCGCAACGTGCTTCCAAGGGAATTCGAACTCACGACCGCTCCGATACCGCTTGTTGGACCTCTAGCGCTACTCGGATTGACGATCGTCCCCACAAACCAACACGAGTCTTTTCTAGCGCGCTTTGTCCTCACTCACGCCGCACCGGAAAACTTCCCAGGGGGTCACCCATCCCATGTCTACTCCCGGTGCCAAGCACGCTTAACCTCGTAGTTTCTATGTAATGAGCACCGAGAAAAGAAGATGCATCCGTTGGTATAGGTAGTCCAAATCATATCCTTTAAGCTATCCTTTAACTATGCAATCCAAATACCACGAGTTCGACCGCGGGCCGCGCCTTTGCGCCTCTTTTAAAGCCCATTGCAGTGGATGTCGACCAAATCCCAACACTGTTCTTTTAGCCACTGTTTGGTTGCTATCTTATTTTATGCCCTGAATGTTATGAATGGTAAATATGACAACATTGCAATCACTTATTAGAAGTTTTATCCCAGCTTATCTTGGACTGCCTATTCAGGTTGTCTATGTATTAGGTGGTGTAGCAAGAAATGTTGCTGAATGTATGTCAAAGCTTGGAGCAAAGCCTTACATGATAAGTGCTTTAGGATTTGACTTGGCAGGTTTGTACTTGGTCTATCATGATAGATAACACCTATAATCACACGTGACTGTTTAGTCATTATGTTATCATGTTTACTTCTCTATTGAGTTCCATGGCAATGGCTTAGGAAGAAAATGGCCGGGTCTTAAAACTAGATTCGCACTTTGCAAGTGACAGAAATTTGTGCTATGGAAACACCTAATGCTCTCCCCCATCCTTATGAAATGTGGTGATACCACAATTTTCGAATCATTCTTGTAAAACATGGTTGTCCACCATTACTTACAGATAGTAGCAACTTTAGCATAATGATAAAGTGCTGAAACTGTACTTACAACTCTACATGTAAATTTTTTTGAAGTATGAATTAAATTCACATACTTCTTTTTGTTAAAAAAAAAAAAATGGTGGAATTGTTTTCCACCAATATGCTGACATTATCAAATACTCATCATGTAATTTTCATCATTTCATTGTTATCGTTCTTGAGAAAAATGGATGAGCTAATTCATCTTACTGCTGAGACTCAACTATTTAGTAATCACTAATGCATGTATTAAATCAAGTTATATCATTGGACTGTGACTGTGACTCATTCACTTGCATTTCATGTGCGTACTAATCTCTTCCATTGCATATACTAAGAACAGTCAGTGATGACATGCATTTTTTGACTAGGAAGCTTGTTGTTGGAACACTGGAAATCTGCTGGATTATCTGTAGAAGGTAAAGAGCCACTTGGTTTTTCTTCAAGATCATCAATCATTCTCCTCTAGCATACTTTTGAGTAGAAATACTGCGATTGTCCTTCCATGTGCATAGTAGTTGTTTCATATAATTATTTCTGAATTTGTAAAATATTAGACACGACTTCTTTAGTTTAAAAATAATCGCACGCATTCATTTCACTGAATATGGGATAATCACCAAAAAAACCCAAGATTTGGGCTAATTACAAAATCATCTACAAAAATACCCCTCGAGTTTTATTCTGTCTTAAATTTAAGGGGGTAACTGTGATATTTCTATAAATGTTAGGGGATTTTTGAAATATTTTTTTCTTATGAAGTGGGAAAATGCAAGACATAATCAAACATCAAGGGATTTTTTTGTAATTAGACCGAACATCATGGGCCTTTTTGTAATTATCCCTTAAAATATAAAGCTAGGGATCAGTAGAGGAAGAAGGAATTAAGTGAATTAGGATGACTACAAAAATCGAGGAATGTCGCACATTTCTAAACAAGCCTACCCTCTCAAATGTTTAATAGACTTTCTGAGCTAAAATAATTTTGTTATTTACCTTGCAAGAGATAAATGAATGCCTGCAATCTTGTGTTATTTAGTAATTTCCGTTTCTTCTAGTTGGACAGGTTTTTTTGCTAGTAAACTATTATTTGATTCATCTCTGATTAGGCATTAAGAGAAGCCAAGATATTGCGACAGTTGTTGTCTGCAACATTTATGATGGTAAAGGAGAATTGGCTGCTGCTGTCGCTAGTGTCGAATCAATTGTAAGTTCCTTATGAAAAATCATATTTGTTTGACAGGATCTCATTTTATGGCTATGTTTGGTGACTTGATAACAGGAAAAGTTTCTTACTCCTGAATGGATTCAGAAATTCAAGTTCAACATCTGTTCTGCCCCTGTATTGATGGTTGATGCAAATTTAAGTCCTCCCGCTCTTTTAGCATCTTGTCGAAGTACGATAAGCACCTGGCTCCCCTCTTCTTTTTACATGTGGGATTAAGAGGGTGTTTGGCTGAGCTTATAAGCTCTTCAAAATATCTTAGCTTATAAGCTCTCTAAATGAATTTGGATTCTCCCAATTTTTGTCAAATAAGATCTTATTTTGACAACCTCCTTTAACTTTGACCATTTTAATTACAAAACTGTCATTACTAACATGTTATAAGCTCTATCATCTTTTTTTATCCAAACACTTCAACAACTTATTTTCAAAATAAGATGGAACATCTTATAAGCACTAAAACATCTTATAAGATGTAGAAGCTTATAAGATCTTTTAAATAATCTCAGCCAAACACCCTCTAAGTGTTTGAGAAATTATAGGAAATATTTTATAAATTTTGGGGAAGTTAGTACAAGCAAGTATTTTGTGTCTACATTTGTTCATGGAACATCTCAGATATGGCTGGAGATGAAAATGTTAGAAAACTTGCTTTTACATAATGTGATTTCAGTTAATGAACCCTACATCTAGACTATATGCAACTAGTTGCATAATACAAAGATAATTATTACATGATAAAGTACTTACTGGGTGAATAAAATTTCCTTCAGCCGCTGCAGAATGTGAAACTGCTGTATGGTTTGAGCCAGTATCAGTTTCAAAATCGAAAAGAGTTGTTTCTATTGTGAAACATGTGAGTATTGTTAAAATTCCTGTATGTATATATTCCTTTTAGTAAATCGCTGATGTAAAGTTCTTTTACAGATAACTTACACCTCACCCAACGAAGACGAGCTTGTAGCCATGGCAAATGCTCTGTCTTCTGGAGATAATAAATTCTTACCAATTCAAAAACATGGTACCAGCGTCAAATTTTCCATTGAATCGTTTTTCCAAATGCTAAAGCCTCCAACATGGGTTTTGCTAGAGAAGGGTATTAAAGTAGTAATTGTCACCCTCGGACCGAACGGAATATTCTTATGCTTCAAAGCAATAAATGGAGTAGAGAAATGTGATTTCAAGAAAAACAGACCCTTTTCTTTCAGCAGAAAATTATACGAAGCTATAAATTTAAGTTGCCCACCGAGTAAGATTTTAGGCGCTCCGAAGTCGAAAGGAAGCTATAATATAGCTATACATTTTCCTGCACTCTCTACCTCAGTGGTGAGGCTTACTGGTGCTGGTGATTGCTTAGTTGGTGGGACGATAGCTTCTCTTTGTGCTGGTTTAGATATAATGCAGAGTGTGGCAGTTGGCATAGCAGCTGCAAAAGGGGCCGTCGAAACAGAAAGCAATGTTCCTCTGGAATATGAATTGGCCAGAACTGCAGGTATCTTCACTTGCATATTGTGTGTGTTACCGAGTTTGATCTTGTGCTGAATGTTGCATTTGGGAGCTTCTTTTTCCTTTTTTTGAAAGGTAAATTGCAAAAACTACCCCTTAGGTTTGGTTTAATACAAAAATAATCTAGTTTTCTTTGAAAATTACAAATACCCCCTTAAGTATTACAAACACCTCCTTTGAGGTTTGCATTTTCTTAACAAAATACCAGCTTAAAAGGTGCAATTTAAAAATAGAAACAAATATCAAGTGGGTATTTATAATTATGAAAAGATAGTTGGATTTTTTTGTAATTAGACCGAACGTCATGATACTTTTTGTAATTAACCCTTTTTTTTTAATTAATAATGGGTTTCAGTTTTACTTACTATTCTTGTTTTAGATCATAATTTGATTTATTACTTGTTTCCTTTTTCGCTGATCTTTCATACCAGGAGTCTTAATTATTAATAAATACTTATGATGAAGCTATTAGAAAAGTGATACTCCAAACAACAAATTTTATTACATCACAAGGGACTTTGACATTTATGAATCAGTAACAAGTATCGGTTAAATTGCATCTCACATGTTATTCTGAAGTTCAGTTGGCATGTAAAATTCTGGTAACAGGAAAAACATTGTAAATCCTATTCTGCTCATATTTATATTGGAATAAATCATATTCTCTGGTTTACTGAAGAACAGTAGTAGTATTGCACGATAATGATTGAATGATTTTCCTTATGTGCAGATGATGCGAGTATTGTCTATTCTCAAGCAAAAGTTGTCTTCTGCGAATCAAAGTTATAACCCCCTTGGGAGTATTTACTTGTAATTTTTACATTTGAACAAAGAATAATCATTATGGTTGCAATTGGATATACTTTCATTTTGGATTTTTTTTGTTAAAGAATAGTATAAAAAATTTGTTAGGGAGATTAAGGAAATTTTTTGGAGACGTGAATGGATATGAAATGAAAATTTAATAATGAAATATGATGTGATTTAGAAATAGTAAAATAATGATTGATAGTTAAAAATATGCAAGTGGGTGAATAGTGAAATTTATGAAAAAATGTGATAATGATTTGGTTTTTTTTTTGAAAGTGAGTACATATAAATGATGTAAGAAAAAGTGAAAAAATGAGGTTGAGCGAATAGTGTATTTCTTGAAAATTTTAGTAAACAATCACATTTTGGAGTATAAAAAATTCTCTGGCTGAATGAAAATTGTAAATTCTGGTACCCAAGCACAGCTTATACGTCTTCCTTTGAATGAAGTAAATTTTCTTGCTGCTTTATATTGAATGCCTCTCAACAACAGCAAAGTAAGGTTCTTCCCGTTACAATGAATACATAATCAGGGGTCCAAATCTCTCAACTCGTGTTCCATATTTATATTCCACTGTATTTGGTGAATACATGTATACAATTATAACATCATCTTATACACGCGACATTCATCAAATACAATGTAGTAGGAAATGGAATATGATTGTGAAACATGAAATCTCAATTCCATAACCAGAGTCACAAGGAAAAAAAGAAACTGAACAACCTAAATTGTGGTTAGGATGGATGAAAATACATGATAGAATCTAGGAAGAATAAGTATACGAAATGAGGTGTAGTTCATGACACCCAAATGGATAGTGTTATCCAATAGGTGCAACACTTTTGGATCAACACACACATACACATCCAGATGTATGTATTGATCCAAAGATGTTCCACCCACTTAGGTGACATGTAATTAACCCAAAAATGAATGCAGCAAATCAGAGATGTTTATCTATCATCGCGAAATTAAGAAATATATTTTACTTTATTCCAATCTTTTATTTATATTTTTTTAAATGTAGATCTTACCATGTTTGGACAGTAGACTGGAATATATTTGCCCGTGTGCAGTGGGCACGAGAACAATTTATGATTCTTTCTACTGTAAATACCCTTTGAATACTTAAAAAAAAAATTACCCTTTGAATAGTAAGCATAAAGGAATTAGGAAATTTTCTTGAAGTAATGTTGGACTAGAAAGAGCTATTCATAATTTCATATATTGTACTCTATGATTTTCTGTCAACATTTGATTTCAGCAATTATTATTGCGTTATCATGTCGGGATTTATATGACTTTTCTAGACTCCCAGTATATTAACAGGAAAACTGGAAAGCAGAAAACAAAAATATAAAAATAAGAGCCAGGTTGTAGAATCTAATTTTCTATTATTTTCTTTATTTTGGTGGGAGACACATCAATTTACAACTATTTCTCACAAATCAAATATCCTCCCAAAACATCAGAACCAGTTTGTTTGACCAAAAGCTGCCAGCAAAGCTCCAAACAGGAACAAGATTCTTGAATTTTAAGTAGATTATCAGAGCACAGAAATTCCACAAACTCCAGGTCAGAATAACTCATCATCTCTCCTAGGGGTGTCAATTTAGGGACCCGACACGCAAAACCCGACAGAACCTAACACGAAATTAATGGGTATGGGTCCAGCGCCGTGGGTCTCAGGTCGAAATTGGGTCGGACCCGACTAACCTCGCCAATTAAACAGGTCGGGTCCGGGTCAACCTACTATGACCCGCTTAACCCGCCTAACCCGCTTGTGAATTTAAAAAAAATTAAGTAAATAATTAATTGTAAGAAAGAAACAACAAACAAGAAATATCTTTAAAACTCAAATGATAAAACCTCATTAACTATGTATTTGTTATTATTATGCATATATTTTTGAATATTGTCCTCAAAATATAATTAGTATGTTATGTTATTTATGCAATTATGTCATTTATTTTTGTATGTTGTAAATTGTAATATTTTTATTGATCGAATAGTGTATGATTCTCAAAAAATAAATTTATTCATTAAAAATATTAAATATATATTAAAATAATTTTATTAGACGGATTAAGTGGGTCGGGTCCGGGTTACCCGTGAAATAAGCGTCGGGTCCCAGGGTCAAGATTCTCGACACGAATAATTAAACAGCGGTCCCCGGTCGGCATGCTTTCGACACGCTGACCCACGAACCCGACTCCAACCCAAATCGACACACCTAATCTCTCCTTTGGCATAAACCAACATTCATTTTATAATAACTAGTCTAACCATCAATTTTCATTTCAATTTTTCAATTTTCTCATCTTTTGTGTTTGAATTTTTATCCAATACCCAGTTTTCCCCTTCAGTATATGAATCTTATTCAAGTCAATCTGTGTAGTGGGCAGTCCAAATTGGTGAAGAAATTACAAACTTTACTTTTTTCAATAAAGATTGAATCTTTTTGGAAAAAATATTTAGTATTTTCAATTTATTCTGAATCTTAAAGATTCTTGTTTCAACTGAAATTCATATGGGTAAAGGAGGAGGATGTGTGCTAAGTAAAAACAAAACATCCCTAGATGTATCTGATAATAGCCCACCCCTTTCACAAAGTCAAAGATCAATCTCAATTGAGGGCCAAACTCAAACCCCTAGAATCAGTACTAATTCAACTATCCCTATCCAAGATGGGGCTAATTTGCAAATAGTCAACAGAAAGTTAAAAATATTCATTGTGTTCTATTCAATGTACAGACATGTTGAAACCCTAGCAAGGAAGATAAAGAAAGGGGTTGATGGGGTTGAAGGTGTGGAGGGGGTTTTGTACAGGGTGCCTGAGACTTTAGCATCAGAGGTTTTGGAACAAATGAAAGTGCCTCATAAAAATGATGAGATTCCGATTGTATTAGCAGAGCAATTGGTGGAGGCTGATGGATTTTTGTTTGGTTTTCCGGCGAGGTATGGATCGATGGCCGCGCAAATGAAGGCGTTTTTCGACTCGATGGGGAGTTTGTGGAGAGAGCAGAAGCTTGCTGGTGTGCCGGCAGGGTTGTTTGTCAGCACGGGGACGCAAGGAGGCGGCCAAGAAACCACCGCGTAAGTTCTACTTAAAAAAAGTGATTGTCAGCTTTTGGTTGGAAAAAGAAAAAAAAAAGTAGTTTTCGATTTTTAAATGTGAACTTCTGTTTTTGATTTTGCATAATTTAATCAGACATGGGAGGGTTGATTTAGTTTTCTGATTCTGCTTCTCGTTTGAGTTTAACACACAACAGTTTTGTAACTTATTCACCTAACACTCCTATTTAATTTATTCAATTTTTAGTTTCTATTTGTAACACTACCAACTTTCGATTTTCGGCTACTTTTGTTTCTGCTATAAATCACTTCTTCTAAAAGTAGAAGTTTTTGCAAACGCTCCGTGAATCTCTACTTGTAAACACTATGGATGGTTGTATTTGTAAACACTACCAACATTTGTATTTTCTTAACAAATATAACCTATTGAGGGTGAAATTTGTAAAATGGAAACAAATGTTGGGGGGATTTTGTAATTTTGAAAGATAACTGGTTTTTTTTTGGTAATTAGACTGAACCTAGGAGGTTTTTGTAATTAAATTTTGGAAATCATTATAGATGCTTACTAATGCTTGATATCATAGAATTTTATTGAGTGATCGTCATGTATTGTGTAGGCATCAATTGCTTTAATATTGAATGACATGTAGGAATATTGTCATCCAATTGAGGTTGTCTTGTTTACTTTTATTTGCAATAACTATTCTTGACTCTATCGAAATGTTTATAGCTTCTAAAAACAAGAAATGAAAGTGTAAGTAGATATGAAAAATCCCCTACACTGCACCCTCAATGATATTCTGTGATTCTGTTATCTTTGCTTTTGCTATCTCCAGGACAGGACAAAATGGATACAAACTATTTTCCATAAATATGGTTTTAGGAGGTTGAGAATTCTAGGAGAAGTCAAAAGTCATTTGTTACTCTTGTCTGTCTATTAAAGTGTTAATTGTCAAAACTCATTTTAAGTCGATTATCATCATTAATTCGGTAATCAATAAGATAATCCTAAGTTTTGCCTTAAGTTATGTGCATTATTCATCTTATTTCTTGACTTATCCTATGCAACCACCATTAGACATTCTCAGACAAATCATGAGATGAAATGAAGAAATACTGTACCATAGAAAACATGGCTGAAAACAATGTTCAAATGCGTGCAATTTGTAAAATGGAAACAAATGTTCGATGTTTAATTTCGAGTACAACACTGAATTTAACACATGATGGGTGACATTTTTCATCAAACTTATTGATAGTTATTTTCTTGAATATTATCTCATAAAGACACTCCTCTAAGGCTATAACTCGATAATTTTATCCAAATTCAACTAGCTTAGGCAAATATCCCATCGAAAAAAGAAAAAAGATTTTTTTTTGGGACAAATTTCAACACTATCCTAGGAATAGCAGCATAACTAGAGAGCTGGACGAAAACTGAAATAGTGTTAATTATAAGCTTTCAGATCTTTCTCCTTCATGTTTCGATTTTAACGTTTACTCTCCCGTTCTCATGACGGCCTACATTTGTGATTTCACAAAGTCACATCTGATTTTTATCTGTTGCAGTTGGACAGCAATTACCCAATTAGCCCACCACGGTATGATCTATGTTCCGATCGGATACACATTTGGGGCCGGAATGTTTGAAACCGATTCTATAAGAGGGGGTTCGCCTTATGGAGCCGGAGTTTTCTCAGGTGATGGCTCGAGAGAGCCAAGTGAAACTGAACTTGCTCTTGCAGAGCACCAAGGGAAGTACATGGCTTTGATTGTCAAGAGATTTGGTCAGCCTTCTTATTCTTTTGGTCCAAAGGCAAAATAGTAGATAGTATTTGGATTGGTTATACCATGATTTTTGGGTTGTTGATATTGTCTCATTGTGTGGATTTCATTACTTTTTACAATTTTAGGTTGGTTTCTGTTATTACAATGTGTTGACTTTTAAGTCTATCTTTGTATGTGGCTGGTTTCCCTTTAGATTGGTCTTTTTTTTAAAATTAAATTACAGTTGTGTTTATACATGATTTTGTGCCAGAGTTTCTTAAGGGTTATTTAAGAGCATGTGGCAAATGCCAGAGACTTATATTGTGCTAATATGGTGGGTATGGGATTGTGTTGTGCTTGTTTGGGAGCACCTTTGAGATGGTATTTTGGTTTAAAAGTCAATTTCAATAAAAATGATGTTTGTTGGTTAATTTAGAACGAACGTGGGAATAAGTCACTCCTCCATAAAGTCCATTCTAGAGACTTTTTAAAAAGTCACTTTTTAAAAATTAAATTTTCTAAATGGATTTTTCCACGGATACTCACAAACATGCACTTAAAATATTAAGTGGAAGTGTTTATTCTTTGTGTTTTTTTTAATTAGTACATAAGCGTTGAGGCAAAAGACGCTTGTCTTAATGTCTTTTTTTTTTCCGTTTAAAATAAGGGTTTATAGGAAAACACTTACTAGTTTTTTTTAGAGAAGGTATCTCATAGGACCGTCTTACGCATCCTAATCTATAAGATGAATCCTATGACCTGGATCCGGTAGTTTAATAAAAAAAATGAAAAACCTAGTAAAACTAAGTCTGCACCTCACGCCCTATAGCTCAGGGCAATTTATGATATTTTTATGGCAATTTATGATACTTTTAACATGCACATTTATGTTTTAGTATTTTACATATCCCAATGCAGAATACTGATACTTTTCATATAGTTACTGATATTTTTCAGATTAAATATGATACTTTTAGGATATTTCAATTGACAGTAGACTCCCCATAAATACTTAAAATACATACATGATAATTTTAAGTTACTAACTCGTTGAATGATACTTTTCATATTATATATGATACTTTTCAACAATAAAAAGAATGATTTCGAATACTTTAAGCATCAACGATCAACATGCAGAGTGATATGACGTATGTTCAATGTTGAATTAAAGTGACAAAAAACTAATACGTTTAAGGCAATTTCTGATACTTTTAAGAGAATTTTTGATACTTTCAAGCATCAATGTTCACATATTTGTACACATTTTTTTTTATCACAAACTGATACTTTTAGGGTAATTAATGATACTTTTAAAGCAATTTCTGATACTTTAAGCATCAAACATCTAACATGCAAAGTGAAATAACATATATTCAATTTTGAAATACAGTAACATAAAACTGATACTTTTAAGCCAAATTATGATCCTTTTAAGGTAATTTCTGATACTTTCAAGCATCAATGTTCATAGATTTGTACACACAAACTTTCTTACAAATTGATATTTTTAAGACAATTTATGATACTTTTAATGCAATTTCTGATACTTTAAGCTTCAAATATCTGACATGTAAAGTGATATAATGTTCAAATAGAGTGACATAAAATAAATACTTTTAAGGCAATTATTAATACTTTTAAGGCAATTTATAGTACTTTAAAACATCAATATTCACAGATTTGTAATCAAATTGATATTTTATTACAAATTGATACAGTACTTTGGAAGTGACGAAACGAGAAAAACCAAAAAAAAGAACGACAAATACACAAAGCAAGAAGAAGCCAGAGAAAACAAGATGAGACGAAGAAGAATCGAGAAGAAGAAGAAGAAGAAGAAGAAGAAGAAGAAGAAGAAGAAGAAGAAGAAGAAGAAGAAGAGCAATTAAGGAAGAGCAGCAATAGCAACAAAAGAAGAAGAAGAAGAAGAAGAACGGGAAAAGGAAAAAAAATGAATATACCCTTGTAATACAAATTTTTATTGTCTGCAAATAAACAAACAAGAAAAAGCGTGTACAAATTAAATTTATATAAATCAAATTATCAAAAGAGCTGATTCTTCTCTTCAAGAATAAAATATCCAAAATTCGAGAATTTGGAATTGAACTCTTTAGTTTGATCTTCTCCAAACTTGAACTTGAATTTCAATAACGTTATTCGAGGGCTTGAAAGTTTGATCTCGAATCAAACGTGGAATATTCAATAATATTCTACTTTGAAACTTGAGACCTTCTTGGGGGATTTGACTCTTCAATCTTCCTCCAAGATGGATTTGACTTCGATAACGTTAACTCGAGGACTTGAAAGCTTATTCCCGAATCAATTATCGTGATTTGAGTGGACTCCGCGATGAACGCCTTGAATTACGCCTTGATCACCGTGGATCTCCTTGAATATGTTCTTCTTGTCTTGAGAGAATTTCCTCCACCACCTTCTTGCTTGGATTTCTTCTCTTTGAATTGTGATTTAATTCCTTGAGATTGACCCCTATTTATACTTGTAGGTGAGAGATTTTTCGGATAACTCATATAGTGAAGGCTTTGATTTGTTTAGTCCTTCAAGATTTAATATTTATCACTTTAATCACAAATTGTGATAATTATCAAAAGAAATAATAAATCATCAAGATAAATCTTGATTTATAAGAATTTGATATTTGGCAATATTTAATTGGCCAATAAAATATTAATAAAATATCAAGAAATTAACTATCTACATTAGGAATTAAATTTAATTAAATTCCAAATATAAATAAAAACTATAAAATTGATATTTAATAAAGAATTTTATATGTGTCAACATTTCATTGGTACAAATTTAATTTGTCTACAACCCGAATGAAATCGAAAAAAATGAAAACTAAAACAAAAATTGAATCAAGGGCGGGTGTGGGAAGCGGGTCGGTAAGTATGACCCGTCTTACAAATTTAGACCAGTAAGACGGTCTTATACAAGTTTTTACCTTTTTTATAAGCGTTATTTTAAATATTGCATACTCTTTTTTTTTAGGAAAAATAAAAAAATAAAACAGATATCAAAAAAGGGAAATAGACGGTAATACCTTTAAACAAAAATAAAATCTCCAAAAAATGTACTTTCTTATTTATTAAAACTATAACATAGTAAACCCTAACATTTATGTCCCATAGTGCCACACTGAGGTGATTGTCTACTTCGAGTACTCATACGTATGTCAACGTCTGCGTGCTCATCTTGTAGAAAATATGGTGGTGGTTGGTGGGTCCTCTTGACTCTTTGATGCAACAAATGGGCTAGACTCTCCATAATTGTGAACCCTACCTTTGTCTCCAATCCATTTCATTCTCTATTCTAGATGTTGTGGCTCGCTCCCTGTTTGATCCTCCGTTCGCATTATGTTTTAGATGAAAGATGGCTCATCCAACTCATCATGGCTTGGAAGTGGCTCAAGAACAACTGAAGAGTATGTCATTGCATACGCTTTGGTGTTGTAATATGATTTCATAAACACGACAGGTTCGACCGTAAAATGTTTGCATACTTGCATAACATGAGAGCATGGGATACCATCGTTCTTCCACTGTCTCCATGAACATTCTTGTCTCATTAATATAACCTTGAAAGTACGAATGTGTCTGATTCCTCTACTCGTGTGATCACACTGGTAGTCTAGGTCAAATAACCATATGGTTGCACAGTATGTTTTAACTCATCCTGTTGCATTTGATCAAACTTCTTTAGAATGTCATCAGGCCATATTTGGTTTCTCGGTTGAGTTAGGGTCGCAACCATTTGTCTGTCCAGAAAACACTTTGTAGATTGTGTAAATGTTATTCGCATGATGGTTGTAATCGGGAGGCGTCTAGCACCTTTTAAAACTCCGTTTATGCACTCTGACATGTTTGTGGTTCTAATATCACAACATTTACCTTCATCATAACGTAGTGTCCACATGCTTCTATCAATCGCATAGCCAAATGCTCATGCATTAGGGCTCAATATTTTAATTTGCCCTATTGTGTTGTTAAATTTCCTAACTCTCAATGTTGTCCCTGCATGCCAGCATAAGTATTTCAATTTCACGTTCTTAAAGTGGATGCTGAAATTGGAAGTGACATGCCTCAAACAGAATCCATGAACACCCTTTGGTGGTTAAAAATCGGGCAAATGCTCAACCACTTTTAGAATACACTGATGGTGGTCTGAAATTAGGCATATCCCCTCTATACCACAAACAATGTGTTTAGCGAGCATATGATTGCCAAGATCTAAAGTTTTCTTCATCAACAATGACATATGCCAGAGATATGACGTGCTGGTTTGCATCTAGGCTAATAGCAATTAACATCTTATGTTTGTATTTAGTGTAGAGGTATGTATCATCCATGATATAGTTAAACACTTATCTTTTAGATTTATCAATAACCATATGCATTCCCATATATATAAGCGCATCTATGTTCTTTAATACCCTCCGAATATGGCAGATCACACCTTTATCATTGATTTTAGCATTCTTGCTGAAGAAACAAGAAGATTTATCAAAATTAACAAGTTAACCAGAAGCATTGCATAATCTATCAATGACTTGGAAAGAATTAGCTTCACAAAAAAATATAGAGTCATCTGCAAAAAACAAATGGGAAACAACAAGTGTTTTTTTTGCAAACTTTAATGCCAATAAGAGAAGAGTTCCTACAAGCCTATTTAACAAGATTGGAAAAGACTTCAGAGAGATAATGAACAAATAATGAGAAATAGGGTATCTTTGTCTAATCCTTTTGAACACATAACCAACTGACTGCCCATTAACAATGAAAGAAAAGGAAGTGGAACTAATATAAGTGACAATCCACTTCACAAACTTTCCATCAAATCCCATCTTATCCAAAACTGAAGCAAGAAAACCCCACTCAACTCGGTCATAGGCTTTCTCCATATCAAATTTAAGAGCCATAAATGATTTACCCCTATTGCTATACTTATTAAGGAAATGCAAACACCCATGAGAAAGAATCACATTATCCAGAATCTGCCTTCCTAGAATAAATGCTGCTTGATTTTCAATCACACTCTTATTGAGAACCAATTTCAATATATTTGCAATAGTTTTGGAAATAGCTTTGTAAGTAACATTACATGGACTTATTGATCTATAGTGAGAGATAGAAGAGGAATTTTTCACCTTTGGAATTAAAGAAATCAAAGTATGGTTAAGATTCTTAAGGATTCTAGAGAAACAAAAAAAAATTCTTAACAGAATGACAATCACCAATACCAACAATAGGCCAAAAGAAAAACGAAAAAATAGGGGAGCCATAAAATCTATACCTGGAGCCTTATTATAAGGATTAAGTTCAAAAACAACTTTTTTGATCTCCTAATCATCCACAGCCCTAGTAAGAACTTGATTTATATATGGGGTAATAGACCGTGGGATGTTGCGAAATTTGAAGTAAATTACTTATTTTGACATTTTTAATAGTAAAGGGCAAATTCAATTTTGACCTTTTCAATAATAAAGGACAAATTTATTTCTGATCTTTTCAATATTGGCAAATTTTTTGTGGTGAAAGGTATTATTTATGCCTATAAATATGACTTGTTTCTCACATTTGAAAAACACGCAGAAACTCACTAAATTTCCATATACCTCCAAAACTCTTGCAATTTAATTTTTGGTGGTAATCTTCAGGCATAATTTTTAGTTCGTCTGAATAGGTAATCTGATTTTCTCGTCTTATCCTAGGAAACAGACGTCCAGAATAGGAGACAAATCTGTTTTAAGGACAGTGTGTTGAACACACGATTCAAGCTAATTTTTAATTTGCTTACTTTGCAAATTTTACTGATTTGGGTTTTTCGATTCATATAAATTATACTAGAAGAAATACTACTTTTTTTCCTACAAACTTAAAATAGATTATTTTTAAACTTCTGGTACAGTTTGGAATTCAAATTCAGTAAACTATTACCTGCAAACTTTTCGTATTTTTTGGCCAATATTGGAAATTTTATCGACTAGCTTACTAATTTGATTTTGTTCTTTCTAAGCCATAATTAGTATTCATTTACTAGTTATGCTCACTCAATTAGCAACTTGAAAAACTGAAATTGGTATTGTTGGAGTTGTACCGCTTTTGCAATGTTAGTTTAATGGGTCATTTGTCAATGTGTTGATTGGAATATTTTTCCACTTTATTAAAAAAAGTACTAATTATGCAGATTGTTCATTGCAATTTTCACATATTGCATTTAACTGAAGCTCTAGTTTATTTGTTATACGAACATAATACCCATGCTATTCGGAGTGGAAGGAAATTGTAATTTGGACTGATTGGACTAATTTTTGGACAAATTGGATTATCTTTTATGTATCTAGTAGTTGAAATTGTTGATTTGGATTAATATACTAACTATTCAAATTCAGAGTGGAAGAAAATTGCAAGGACTTATAACGAAAAATTGAACAATTTTTAATAAATTTGTTCAAATCGATGTTGTTCCAATTAATTGATACATTGAAATGCTAAACTTCATTTGTTATTTATTTTAGAAATGACATCCAATCAAACAAAGGTGGGTCTAACCCAGCTTGTGCCAACACCGGATTTTGTAGCCAAACTCACACTTAATGTGGTAGTTAATCATGGTGAAAAAAACAAAAAATTTGACGGCTTGAATTTTAAGTAGTGACAATACAAAATATTTTTCTACTTGACCACACCGAACTTGACACAGTTGTTGATTGAAGATCCTCCACAACTTAGTGAGGATGAGACTGATGCACAAGCGGTTAACACTTTGGATGCTTGGACACATGTTGATTTCTTGTGTAGAAATTATGACCTTGCAGATTCGTTGTACAACGTGTTAGCTCAAAGAAAACTGCTAAAAATGTGATAAATATATTTATGTTAAAGAGACTGAAAATGGTTATCTCATTTTATATCTTTGTGTAGATGACATACTTATCATTGGAAGTAATAATAAGATAATTAAATCCACAAAAGATATGTTGAACTCGAGGTTTGACATTAAAGATATGAGTTTAACTGATGTGATCATCGGAATAAAGATCTCTAGAACTTCAAATGGACTTGTACTTAATCACCACATTATGTGGATAAGATTCTAAAGAAATTTAGTAAGGAAGACATGTCATTAGCTAGAACTCTGATAAACACAAGCAAACACATATCGAAGAATAGAGGTAAGGTTGTGTCTCAAGTTGAATACTCACGAGTCATAGGAAGTTTGATGTATTTGATGAGTTGTACAAGACCGAGACATTGCTTATACAAAGGAGTAAATTGAGCGATACATGAGTAATCCAGGGCATAATCACCGAAAGGTATAGTGAGAATACTAAAGTATTTAACATATACTGTGATTGTGGACTACACTATAAGATATCCCGCTCTTATTAAAGGATACAAAGGATGCCAATTGGATATCCGATATTAATGACTCTAAGTCTACAAGTGAGTTTATTTTCACTTTAGGAGGTGCAACAATATCATAGAAATCTTCTAAACAAACATTTATAGAAAGGTCCACAATGGAGTTTGAGTTTATTGCTCTATACAAGTCCGCGAAGAAGGTTTAATGGCTCAAACTTCTTAGAAAATATTCCAAGATGACCAAAGCATGTGCCAATAATTTGTATACATTGTGACAAATAATATGCGATTGGTAGGGCATAAAGAAATATGTAAAATGATAAGTCTAGACACATACGTGTAGACACAATACCATAAGACAACTTCTCTCAACTGGTATTATCTCTATTGACTACGTAAAACCAAAGGATAATTTAACGGATCCATTAACCAAAGGGTTGAATCTGGAGTTAGTTGTGAAATCATCAAGAGGAATAAGACTGAAGCCTCTAGAAAAATGAGTTGATACAATGGAAACCTAACCTAGTTGACTGAAGATCCCAAGATATAGGTTCAAATGAAAACTTAGTTGTAAAAAGACTCTATGATCACTGCGGGGGAGTTATCCATTGTCCATTCCTTAACAGTGATGTCCGTGGATAAGAGGATAAGCAATTTGCTCTTAATGATTCTCGTGCGCCGGTCAGTCGAGCTGGATATTATGGGCTACTCTTGAGAATCACCTATGTGAGAGAGAAGTGGAGCCGCTTCGAAGAGAATTGTATGAGGCTTAATACTTAGAACCTCTTGCAGAACTAGACGTATGTTCAGAGCCATGAATGAACATAACTATGAGAACTGAAGTACCTTACCAAGAATCTTGTGTGAGGTATATCATTGTTTACACAAAAAGACATAACAGTTCAAGGACATCGCGTCTACTGATCAACTAGTAAAGTAAATATACTTTATACAAGGGAAGGTTCAAATGTTAATACCTACATATCCAACGCAGGGTTCAACTGTTGGAATTTATTACCAAATCTTTGTATCTTCGTAATTTTCTTCATGTAGGGGATTGTTGGGAAATTTAATGTAAATTAATTATTTTGACATTTTCAATAGCAAAGGGCAAATTTAATTTTGACATTTTCAATAGTAAATGACAAATTTAATTTTGACATTTTCAATAGTAAAAGAGAAATATTTTGTGGTGAAAGGTCCTATTTATACCTATAAATATTACTTGTTTCTCACATTTGAATAACACACAAAAACTCACAAAATTTCCATATACCTGCAAAACTCTTGCAATTTAATTATTGGTGATAATTTCATACATAATTTTCGGTTAAATTTAATAGGTAATCCAGCTTTTCGTCTTATCCCCGAGAAACAGACGCGTCGTAATGGGGAATGAAGTTATTTTAAGGACAGTATGTTGAACACACGATTCGAGCTAATTTTTATTTTACCTATTTTGCAAATTTTACCAATTCGGGTTTTTTGATTCATATAAATTATATTAGAAGAAACACTATTTTTTCCTACATGGGATACCATCCAAAATAGTATACTCATTACTTGGGGTAGAAGACTTGCATAAGTTTTATATGAATCGGTAATCTCCTCCAGAGTATCCTCAAAAGACTCACAACAGTCCCCATTTTCCTTAATCAGTCTATCAAGTGTTTATTTTTCTTCTTTGAAACAAGACTAAAATAATTTGGTATTCTTATCCCCTTCCTGTAGCCACTGCAATCTAGCCTTTTGTTCTAGAACACCTCCACTGCTTTATAAGTCTCCTGAAGAGAATATTTTAATTTAGACCATATAACCCAATTTATGTTCCTTCTGCCATCATAAGCTCATTAATTCATTCCCATCTTGCACTTGGAAATTCTAATGGGGTAAAATCAGAAATAGCCTCTTTTGAGGTTTCAGTTACAACTTTGGTCTTTCTTATTAAAAGGAATCAATTATTCATCCTAGCAACTATAGCGACCCCACCCCCATATACCCTTTATAGCAAATAAGGAAACAAGATCAAATTCATTCCAGATGTCATAGAGTATGAGTACCTTAATTTTCTATCATATGTCTCGTTAGTGGAATTATTACACCTACATAGATCCGTCTTTATTCGTAGGTTTTAAGTGGATTATGTCGGGTTTCCAACCGATAAACTTAACTTGACATACTTCGCAAAGATCTCATGATTCTATGTTATTAGTTCAAACTAAGGTTTATAGGTGAAAATAGAAATAGCCCATTACGACCATATCATCAGCCCAACATGCTTCCGTAAAATTAATAAATCCCTTAAACTTCATACATTTCTTTAACCGAAAACCACATTGGGTGAGATAGTTTGCAAATCCACCATTCGATTAATCATCGCCTAGACCGTTTGACAAACGCCATCGTCCAACTCACCAACAGGAAGATAGTCTACAAGTTAACCGACTCCTTCAAAGAACGCCAAAGACAACATTGGTTCGTTTCCTACTCTACGCGTATAAGATAATTCTTCAAAGGGATCAATTAATAAAATATTATAAACACATGTTGAACAAAAACCTTCTTTTATTAAGAACTTAAAGAAAAATAATTTACATCAGCAATCTCCTTTTGGGAGGAGAATACTTGTTTAGTCTCTCATATATGAGGCTTGCACTAACTCACACATAAACAAAAAACTTAAAAACACTTTGAAAACACTCAACCATTTTTACGAAGGAGATTTTATTTTGAAGACTAATGGATATTGTTCAATGCCTTTAGCCTTCTAAAACTCTTGTTTATATAGAGGTAAGGATGCCTCTATCTTCTCTATTATTACATCCACTTGTTGAAATGAGTGGAAGCATACTCATCATCACATGGTTAGGGTCATACTTTGTCTGGTATCCAAAGTATGTTGATAAGGCTCCCATAATATGATAATTTTCTTTTTCCCATCCTTTTGTTAGTGGAGGGAATCTTATGACATCACTGCTTACGTTTGTTGCCCGAATTATTAGCATCTAATTAATTGGATGTCAATTTCTTGATATAACCCACCTTTTGTCTTTTTGGTAAGTGGGTGTCACGTGTTACCACCCAATCTGGGAAATCTATTTTTTTGGTGGTCCCCGAGTTATTGGATACTTCGGCAGCTTTTGTGATTCCTTCTCCGTTTCTAGGACATCTCCAATCAATTTTTGGGCGGAATTCTTCACCAAATTCTGGCTCTTTTTTATTTGAACATTCTGGGCAAATATGATTTTCCCAGTGGCCAATATGAGTCATATTACAGTATTTTTGATGAGTTTCTTTACTCCCCGATAGCTTTTTTCCCAAATAAGACTCCTCTTTTTCTCAAATAGGTCTTTTGGAAATCTTGTTGTTTTTCCTATCATGATTTTTAGAAGGAATGATCCGTTCACCGAATTCTGATAGAACTTGAACGAAAACTTGACTCTGTCCATCTTTGTAAGACAGACCCATAAACCCCATGCCCGTCTTGTTGAAATTTCATCTTCAATGAAAGATGTAACCAAGGTAACTTATTCTAAACTTGCTTCATTAATCATTTTCAAAGATCATTCGTCTGGTCTTTGAAGCCAAATGTAATGAAAGGCTTCATGATTAACTTTTTCCACGGGTTCTGGAGATGCATTAATGAAATACAATTCCAAGGTATTGTCGTGTTTAAGGCTTTCATTGTTGGACCAACACTCGTAAACTGCTTCCTGGATCCATTTGGGTAATAGTTTTATCTCCGGGAAAGCAATGGAGGTAGTATAGATTAAAGCCAGGGCTCCAAATTCATACCACTGCTTAACCTCGTGTAGATTGGAGTTTGGAAACTTCCACACCTTTGGATATTTTCTAGAAATGTCAATCTTCGTTCTTTCTAGATGTATCCATACAAGCAAATACACAACAAGAAAATCTGCAAATTTATCTAAACTTTCATAGTCAACATTCTTGTTGTATTTATAGCCTAAGTATTTCACTTTCACATCTTGAGGTCTAGGCTTGATTCTTGATTACACTTGCACTCAAAATTGTATTATTCATTATCGAGTTGTAATCTTGAGTTTTTGGGTTCATCATTCAACACAAGATATCCTTATGAGTGTTCTTGTGGTAAGAACACACTTGGGTGATCTATGTGTTATGTGCAAGAAGATTGTGGTAATCTTCTTATTGAAGAGTTTGGTGCTCTTTGAGGTGTTGAAGAATTTCGTATTCTTCAAGGTTGAAGATTGTGGTAATCTTCACAAGGTGCCGTAGAAGATTGTGATAATCTTCAAGGGAGATTGAGGTAATCTCCAAAGAAGTATTGTAAGGTGATGTTATATTAATTGTGGTAATTAATAAAACTTTTTTTCTTTTTGAAATCCATCCCGGAGATACTGGGTGGTAGAGGACTAGGCCATAGGTGGGTTGAACCTCTATAAATCGAGGCGTGTTGTTTAATTTTCGCACCTTTATTCTTGTCTTTGATTGATCATTCGAAAAAGAGGGCAATTTGCGAAAATCGGGATAATCTATTCACCCCCTCTAGATTATCGTAGCCACTTGGACTAACAAGTGGTATCAAAGCCAAACTCTTTGGCTAGCTCGTTCCGAGTAAAGAGGAAAGATCCATGGCTACGAATGAGAGCTATCTACCAACCGGCGCTTCATTCAATAGACCGCCTCTTTTCGACTCCAACAATTATTCTTTTTGGAAAGATAGAATGGAATGCTTCTTACAAGGTTGCGGGTTCGATATTTGAAACACAATTATAAATGGAGTATCCATCCCGATGAAGAAAAAGGAAGACGACACTCAAATTCCCAAAGTCCTCAAGGAGTTTGATGATGAAGACAAGAAAATATTCTCCTTAAACGGTAAAGCTCTTAACATTCTTCATTGTTCTCTTACCGCTACGGAGTATAATCGAATTAGAGGTATTCGATCAGCTCATGATGTATGGGAAAAATTAGAAACTATCTATGAAGGCACGAAGAAAGTTAAACAAGCTAGAAAAACAATGCTTGTTAAAGATTTTGAAAATTTCACAATGCTCGAGGGTGAAGGGATTTCAAAAATGGTTGAAAGGCTCAATAACATTGTAAATTCTTTGTGGGCACTCGGAAAAGTCATTTCGAAGAAGACAAAGTTACCATAAATGTTCTTCCTTATTGGTCCAAAAAAGTTACTACGGTATCATGGAAGCTCAAAATTTAGAAATTCTAAATTTTGATGTGCTTATTGAAATCTTATCATCTATGAAGCATATACAAATGAAAGAAATAATTCAAAAGCATCCACCTCTCAACCGGATTTAATAACAACTTGGGATGAGCTTCTTACAACTTCCGACGATGAAGAAGCCGAGCAATGTCTAATGGGAATCGAAGAAAACAATGAGGTACGCTCTAACCCGTCTACTTCTTTTAATAATGAATTGCATGATGATTATGATGAATTGCAAAATGATTTTGATGAGCTTCAAAATGAATTCCAAAGCTTGCTTTTTAAATATAAGAATTTGAAAAAGGAGTTCAACACCATGAATAATGAAAATGATAGTTTACATGCTTCTTATGAATCTCTTACTAGTGCTCATAATGTTATACTTGATAAGGTTAGAATTATTGAAGAAGAAAATAGTACTCTAGTTAAAGATATTGATTGCATGAAAAATGATATGTTGAAGTTTAACTTGAGTACCGATAAAATGACCAAAATTCTTGATGTTCAACGTTATGATCATTTGAAACTAAGACTTGGTTATAAGCATAATGTTATTAATGTTAAGAAAAAGAACCAAGTCTCTATGCATGTTTGTCATTATGCTTCTAGAACTATTATATGTTTCTATTGTGGTAAAATTGGTCACATAACTAATACTTGTCGGGTTAAAAATAGTTCTAATTATTATTGGAGACCTAAAAGTCTAATGTTAACCCCAAAGGACCCAAACACTTGAGGATACCACAAAAAATTTTATGCTACGTACTCGGCGCAATAAAAATCAAAGGAGTTTTAAATTGTCATATAGACAACAACCGATCGCGCCATATGATCAAACGAGGAGATATTATCAACAAAATTATTTTTCAAGAAGAAGGTATAATCAACAATGGGAAAGATACAACCCTTGGCAATGGCGAAATTGGTAACTCTTAACTCTTATCCTCTTCTTGAAGTATGCATTTCATATTGTCTATTATAATTATTGCACATTTTCATGTCTTTAATTTTTGAATTGATCGGCAAAATTCTTTATAAAAATATTTCTTAAAAATGAGGTCTCAGTTTTATACTCTAGATTTTTCTAACTTCAAAAGAGACCTTATATGGATTTTCAATAAGCATTTGTTTTATCAAACTCTTGTTGATTCCTTAAATAGCATAGTATGTGCTACTTGTTCAACTTCTATATTGTGTATATTATTCGATACTACTATGCTCGTGTGCAAGCTATTTTGTCAAGCTTTTGCAAGAAATATTTTGGTATTAAGGAACAAATGATCGTAGATTTATCCATGGCCATCTACGTCATAAAGTGTCAAGATTGCGAAAGGCATATTGGTTGACAAATAAATTCGAGGTATGTTTATCAACTTTCATTATTCTTATAGACTCGAAATTCTTCATGCCTTATGCCTATATGATCGGTTCCAAAACATCCTAACGAATCTCATTAAAGTGTCGTTAAAAGAATTTTTCAAATATTTGAAAGGCACTTCTTCTTATGGCTTGTTTTATCCAAAGTTTTAAAACGTTAAATATTTTTTGGGATAACAAGTTCGATGAAAATAGGTTCTCATCAAATGGTTCTTCATAACCAAACAATACATATTGAGATTCAATATTTTTTAAGGGATTGTACTTCTTAAAGGAAAATTGAGACGTGCTTAATTTCGTCTCAAGAATAACTTGCGGACATTTGTTTTAATCGCTAACCGCCGAGTCTTTTACCTCATCTCGAGCTTATTTAGGCATAATGTATATTGAATGAGGTCTATGATTACAATTTGCATGTTTTTAAAACTTAGAGGTGAAAAATCGGATTTTTTGTGCAAAATTTGACAAAAAACAAAACGAATCGTATTCGTGCACACTCGGCCGACAGAGAGGTCGACGGCCGACTGGCATACAAGGACCTATCGCCGATCGTCGCCCTCAATGTTTTCGTGGATTAAAACGCATCGCCCTTCATTTCGTCATTTTGGTTATTTTCTTTCAAAATCGAACCCCTTCGCATTTTTCACACAAAAATCACTCAAAATGGTTTTCTTCTTATAAAATCTATATTTTTGAGTTTATATAACCTCTATTTCATCCATATCATCCGACTTCTCCGATCAATAAGAATTTCTCCTTTTAAATCTATATTGTTGATGGATGTATGTTGTTATATTGCATTTGGTGATGAAATTTTTGGCTTAAATGAAATACAAAGGCGTTATATATCTCTTGTTTTATTCGACGCACGCCAAGTGTTCGACAAAATATTTCTATGAAAAATTCATCACCTACATGATTATCTTGATTTTAAGAGTCTTATAAGTTTATAGAGATCATGTTTTATCAATCAAATGAGTTTTTGCAAATCATATGAGCAACTTTTTCCTTTTTATTTGGAATTTAAGCTTCAATGTTCAAAATGCTCGATAAATCGATTAAATTGCGCACTTTTGATATAATTGTATGATATTTTTATCGTGCTAACATTCTTTTTGATGATTCCAAAAGGGGGAGAAATAGGAAAAATGCTCATACGCTCAAAGAAGCGAAAATAAGCTCATAAGAAAAGCTATAAGCTAGGGCTATTAAAAGCCAAAAGCTGCGAATAACACTTAGTCCATTTAATGTATTATGGACTTTTATGCTTAACTATGATGTCTTTGTGACAGGGGGAGCTTCTAAGCTCATGAAATTCAAGTGTATTTTGTAAAAGCTAAGCTTTTAGCTTTTAGTTGGTTGTTTTTATACTTGTTCTTGATGTGCATATTGATAGGGGAAGCTTGTGCAAAAATATTTTTGAAATATATTTGCTCCTATCCTAGTGTTTGTACTTATGACAAATGTTGCTTGTTATGGAATGATGTTTTAGACCGGAAAATGTGTTTTGTTTTTAAAATCAATCTCCTAAAATAATTTTGGTTTGTAATCATCAAAAAGGGGGAGATTGTTAGATAAATATTTTTATCAAGATTTTAATGATTTTATTTAAATGAGTTTTTATACCAAAACAATGTTTATAAATGTTAATGTTTTTACTAATTTTTTGGAGTATTTCTTGAAGTTTAATTTTGACAAAAATCAGACAACACTTCAATTTGGAGGTCGACCGGTCGAGCAAATGGTCGACCCGTATTTGAAAGCATGAAAAATGAAACAGACAACTTCAGACTTGAAAAAATGAAGAGGGGGACCGGTCCGAGTAGGGCCAACCGCCGACCCTGGGCGACCGGTCGGACCCCAGGACCGGGTCGGGCCCCCGCAAATGGTACCTGGATCGCACTAATTTCCTGTAACGTTCGAAATTTTCTATAGACCGACCGGTCGCGCTGTGTAATCTTTTGACAGCAAATTTATACCGTTGAAACTCCATATCAGCAAGATTTGCTTTTTAATTTTGTACATTATTTCTACATCTTGTGATCTTCTTTTTGTAGACAAAAGTGAAAAAGGAAGAGCCTATGTTTGTAAAGACTCTCCTATAAATAGAGGATGATTTGAAGACACAAGTGAAGAACCATACAAGCAAATACACAACAAGAAAATTTGCAAATTTATCTAAACTTTCATAGTCAACGTTCTTGTTATATTTATAGCCTAAGTATTTCACTTTCACATCTTGAGGTCTAGGCTTGATTCTTGATTACACTTGCACTCAAAATTGTATTATTCATTATCGAGTTGTAATCTTGAGTTTTTGGGTTCATCATTCAACACAAGATATCCTTGTGAGTGTTCTTGTGGTAAGAACACACTTGAGTGATCTAGGTGTTAGGTGCAAGAAGATTGTGGTAATCTTCTTATTGAAGAGTTTGGTGCTCTTTGAGGTGTTGAAGAATTTGGTATTCTTCAAGGTTGAAGATTGTGGTAATCTTCACAAGGTGCCGTAGAAGATTGTGGTAATCTTCAAGGGAGATTGATGTAATCTTCAAAGAGGTGTTGTAAGGTGATGTTGTATTAATTGTGGTAATTAATAGAACTTTTTTTCTTTTTGAAATCCGTCCCGGAGATACTGGGGTGGTAGAGGGCTAGGCCCTAGGTGGGTTGAACCTCTATAAATCGAGGCGTATTGTTTAATTTCCGCACCTTTATTCTTGTCTTTGATTGATCATTCGAAAAAGAGGGCGATTTGCGAAAAATCGGGATAATCTATTCACCCCCCTCTAGATTATCGTAGCCACTTGGACTAACATCTTCTTCTTGTGTTCATGCTGGTACTCCTTTGATTAGAACCTGGTGAAGAGGCTCTAGTCCTGCTTGGTGTTGGTCTTTGCCCTGATTTATAACTTCTAGCCTTTTTTTTGACAAAAACATTCCAGGTCTCCATGAAAACCTACTCCTTTTGCTGCTACTTCCATGGTTGTATGGATGACTTATGTGCTTCTTTTTCTTATGCCTCCGTGGTTGACCTCCCATAATTATTGGGATGTCATCATCTTTGCAACATAGAGGAACCGTTTATTAATTCCTCGTAGCCTCTTATGGTTCCTGTAAAGTGCTACCTGGTGGCACCATTCAGATAGCTTGGCCTTCATGAAAGATATTCTTCTGGACACTGTATCTAAATTGGCTACACTCTTGTATTTCCTAATAAGCATTTCTCTCCAGGGACTTGGTATCTTTACAAAAAATAATTGTGAAGCTTCTTTATCTTCCACCTTGGACATCGATACTCGGTGAACAATTTGATATATTCGTCAATATGACAAATACCATGTAACGCAAGGCATTTTAGGGCTTGTTTGTATCTTTTTCTTTTCTCTTCTTCTAATCCCTCAAAATATCATGTGCCAATAAAATGGATTTTAAATAATCTTGCCATATTATCGATGATTCCTTTCAATGACTCTCCAGCTATGATACTGCTTCTCATTTCTGAATTAGTCGTATCCCATGCAATTTTTATGGATCCTTCAAGACTCATCTCAAGGAGTAAGATGAATTCTTCCTTTGTAAGATCAAGGGTACATGTTGCAATCCTCTTAGTCAATGCCCAATCATCGATAAAGACTTCTCGATTCTTAAAATTTGTAATATCCATATTTAACATCAATCCATATAGATGTATAGGATCGAATTGTGATCTTCCATAAGGCATATTGTATAAATTTGGCCTTTTGTGACGTTGTCTAGTTCCTAAAACAATATGATCTCTTCTTGTGGTAAAATCTCCAACGTGTGGCATTGGTTCATCCACATGATGTGAACTTGAACTTCCTGCTACGTTGGGATCAATAGGTGGTGGTGGATGTGGTCTTTGATGTTGGTCAAGAGTAACCAAAGTTGATCCATCTCATACGTTCATCTTTAAATCTACGATTTCTAATCCTGCGAAGGATTCTACAAGGTCATGTCGATCTTTAAGATTAATATTCTCCATATCCATCGATTTTTAGTTAATGACGGATTTTCCTTTGATGATAGTGAGGATCTTTTCATCGTCTGTCATGCGTCGTACAATTTTGGTTAGTTTTCCATTATGGTGCAAATCGGGTACTGTTCTGAAATCAATATGTTTCTTTCCTCCAGATGAACTTGATCAGTCCTCCAGATTCTTGATTCGTTTATGATATCATGAAGGATTTCAAGAGTCTATCTCTATCTGGTTTTGGATCCGATGTACTTGTGTAGGTATATGATTATGGTAGTTGCCATAATTCTGCACCGTTTTCTAGACTTCTCTAAGATCATTTGAGAACTTAGATGTGTCTGGAAGTATCTCGCACCGTTATGGTATACCATCAGGCATCATGATTTTGATGGGCTTCTTCCTGATGATTCATCAGATCCACATATAATATCTGATTTACCATAAGGAATTCAGATAGTACCCTGCTTGTTTTTTGCATTGTCTAAAAGTTTCCCTATCGGCTCCTGCGAGTTCCTTTTCAACATATTGATTGTTCCAATTTGTTATCTTATCCTGGTGTTCTTGTGCATACATCGTTAAAATTTGACGATATCTCATGTAAGGTGTACATCTTGGATAATTATCCGATCCATTTTCTTGAGAAAATTCTCTTTATCAATTGTTCATTATATAAATATAATAAATTTAACTAAAAGTTCTTAATAAACCTAGGCTCTGATACCATTTTATGGCCCTTAAAACCTTGATAAAATCATATCTTGCCATCAATTTTGTATAAGGGGTATTTTGGGGTTTAATAAAAAAAATGCTAGAATTGAATGTTTTGAATAAGTTAGGCTAGAGTTGTACATGGGCTTTAAATTTAAGCCATTCTTAATAATTTCCCAATTCTAATAGCAGAATTAGATTTTTTGTCCCGAGTCCACTTTAAAAGCTCAATTCGATAGTTTTTAATTCTAGTTTGCCCCATAAATAGAGGAGTGCCCACAACTCTATTATTCGAGGCCTTGTCAACAATGTCACCACATCATCCTGTAGAGCAAATTTGTCAAAATGGCTAGACTCGTTGGGCTCGCTCCTGTCCCACCAAAAAGTAGGGGGTGGGTTGATAGTTTAGTGGCCCGTCTCCTGGGGCATGCCTAAATAGGCTAGCCCGCGGGCCGTGGCTAACTCCGCTCCCGCCTCCCGATAAAAAAAAAAAAAAAAAAAAACTTATTTATTCAATTCATTAATGTTAGACTTTGTATTGTTCACCCATGACATTGATTTCCAAGAATTATGTTAGGGTGATGCCATTGACTGATTCTCCATATATTTTTAAGAAATGGGTGAAAAAATTATTACCGTAAATGGATATTATTTTTGGTAACCAAAACATAAACATAGTGCACCGCGCTCCTTAGAGACCAATATTGTAGAAAAAATCACAGCAAGATATATAAGTCACCAATTTAATCTACCATCACCACATAAAGCACAGTGGAATAAACACTGTGCATTAGCCACATCTAAAGTTAAGACCATCTCCAACCCATAACACCAAATTTGGTGTAAAAACTACACCAAATTTGGTGTTTTGGTGTTATTTTGTCAAAACCATCTCCAATCCAATACACCAAATCTCACACCAAATGAATATTTTATTCTTTCTTTTTCATTTTATAGTAAGCAAATTTATGTATTTATACAATTATTTCATTTACTTATAGTTCATTACTATTAATGTAATTAACCAAAAACATATATTTAATTAATATTAAATTAATTAATTATATTAAAAAAATAAATATTACAATTAACACTAGCATCTCTTTTAGTTTAAATTATAATTGTTTGTTAATTATTATTATTTATAAAAAAATATTAATTAATTATTAGAACCATTTTATATAAATTAATCATATATAAAATGAGGATACAATTGGAATTTAAACTTGAAATGGAAGAGAACTGAGGGGCAAATGGGAGATATTGTATTACACCAAATTTGGTGTAAATGAATAGTGTTACACCAAATTTGGTGTAATACTATTCACTAGACCAAATTTGGTGTAATGTTTAGAGTTGGGTTGGAGATGCTTTTTTGCATATTTGGTGGTATAGTGTGGTATTTGAAGTTGGTTGGAGATGACCTTATTCTTTAAGAAATTGTGTGGAGTTCCAATAACAATGTTAACCTTTTTTTTTCCCCAAATTATATCACTAACTAGAATAAAAGTAATGTGACCAACACTTTGTCATTGCACAATCTGGATGGATGACTGTTGAGTACTTTTGATTAAAAAGAGAAAGTAAAGTATAGATAATAGACTAATTTTTTTTTTTTTTTTTTTTTTGCATTTTCACTGACCAGGAATACTAAACAGTGAATTGATTATTTCAATTTTTTTCTTTTTGGAATTTTGGCGGCTGGCCGCGGGTTAGATCGGTTGGGTTTAATTGAGGTTTCTTTTTGAGGAAATACCACAAAATACCTTGATTTTTGAAAAAAGACAAAAATACCACCCTATCACTAATCTGCCCCATTCGGTCCTATACTTCCCAAATATACCCACCCCGTTAAGAATTGCAAAATGATGATGGTGTAGTTGAACATAGAGTTTCATTCGAATTGATCGGTGAAAAGATATACCAACTTGTGTCGTGAAGGAGACGGTCCGTTACGCAAATCGCATTAGACACCAATCGAAAAGATTTGATGACAAAGAATGCGAGATAGATTCATCGAAAACGTAATGCAAAAATGTGAATGCAATTCCGTGGCTTGATCAGAAGCATCGTACGATATCAATTGGTTCAAACAAAGATTTTAATTTCAATAATTCGAAAGAAGAAGTTTCAGATAAGTCGACCGTCGCTTTTCTTATCAATTTTTTACCCTCCTCCAGTTTCTTACGTTTTCATACCCAGGTTAAAGCAATTCCTTACTGATTTTTGGAACTCGAATTCGCTCGCATTTTTGGGCTGAAATCTAGCGCGTCGTGTCCATTCGGTTTGAGTTTGATGATTTTTGCCATTTGTGGTGCTGTTGAAACTCGCCGGCAAATTTCACCGTCGACGACTCGCAAATCACACAGGTCGATATTTTCATTAATTCCGCTTTCTCGGTGCACAGGATCGAGAAACTTCTCGATTACTCCGTCTATGGTGGTGGTACCCTCCCTTCGCCGCTGGACGAAAACAACGAGTCGCCGAAATTCACCCATGTGCCACCGAGTAAGAGAAACCCTATTTTTCTGGGTGAGGTCACTTTTGGGATGAAATCTAGTGCGTCGTGTCTGTATGGTTTGATTTTGATGATTTTTTCCATTTGTGGTGCTTTGTTGTTGTGATACTCTTTCCTCGTGAAATCTCACGTGATGTTGTTGTTTGGATACTCTTCATTGAAATCTTACAGAGGTTAAACTCAATTTTCTGTGTTCTTTTATTATTTTGTGATTTGAGTTTTTCGTTTGTTTCGATGTTGTTTCGAAGTTGTTTCTTTTATGTTTCTGTATTTCCATTTATTTGTTCTTTTTATTGTTTTTGATTTGTTGTGTTATCTATCCTCTATGTATCTTTTTTATCTTTTATAATGAATGAGGGTTTTTTGTTGCTTGTTATGCCGAGCACTTTATTGGTGGGAATGCTATGGACGTCGAAGCGTTTGAGATAGAGAATGAACAAGCAAGTAGGGATGTCAACGGGGGGCGGGGCCGGGAGCCATCCCCATCCCCGTCCCGCGATCGCGGGAATCCCCTGTCCCCCCCGTGAGACAAACGGGGAAAAATTCCCCCCATCCTCGCCCCCGGGATTCCCTCCCCTCGTTTCAATTTATTATTTTTTGGAAAAAATAATTTTTTTAAAAATAACCATTTTTAAATATTTAAAATATATGAATTATATAAAATAACTAATAAAACACTAATTAATAAAATAAATTAAAGATTTTTGTCATTTTATTATATTTAATGTGTATATATTTATAATATATTTAAAATATTATATTATATATAATATTCGGTTCCCGCATGGAACGGGCGAGAGTATGATCCCCGTCCCCACCCCGCCCCGCCAACGGGAAAAAATTCCCGTCCCCGTCCCCACGGAGAAAATTTCGGGAATCCCACTGTCGGCGGATCCCATGGGAACGGGGATTCCCGCCCCATCGCTATCTCTACAAGCAAGGCTCGCCATCCGCTTCACAATCATGCTAAGTTGAAGCGCAAAATGGTGATGACGATGACAACGACATTGAGTTTCTACCTCCACTTCCTAATGATTTTAGAGAATTGTTGTTTATGTAAATCTTAATGATGGTGTAATCAGTTGAAACATGTAAGAAACATAAATGAAACATGTAAGAAACAATTGTGAATGTTGATCTTTGCTTCATTTCGAGAAATTGTGTAGTTTTTCCCCATATACTCTTCTTGATTTTTTTTTTTTTTTTTGTCATCCTTGTAAATGTTGATCTTTGCTTCATTTCGATATCCCGTATAAAGATCTCACGTATTCTAGCAAAGTTGTTACTAGTAGGTATTACCCCGCTTCTGATTGATGCATTCAATAATTTTACAATGTTGGAAGTCAATACAAAGTATTTTTGGTCCGACAAAGGAGTCGTGCCCATTTCTCATAGCCGATGATGGATAAGTAAGCTCAAATTTTCTCGAATTGAATTTGTTGTTCCAATGTTTCGTTTAGGATGTTGAATGTGCGATCCATTTAATCGAGATTCTTGTTATTTCAAAGTTGGTATACTTTCTATTTTCTTCCCATTTTCTCCATTCAATCGTGGAATTGATGAAAAATTGGCTAAATGAAACATATAAGAAATATAAATGAAATAGGTATGAAACAACAAAAAAACAACAAACATATTTGAAACAACAAAGAAACAAAAAGACAAAAACGCAAAAAAATCGGCGGAAAAAAACGGTATTTTTGTCAAAAATCATCGGAAAATTAGTATTTTGTCCAAATTATGAGGAAAATGGGTATTTTTGTCCAAATTTAATGCGAAATGGTATTTTTGTCCAAAATCAATGGAAAATAGACATTGTCGCGATTGAGTATGGAAAATGGGATATTTATGTCATTTTCCTTTGTTTTTGCCTGTCAAAACACCAAAAGGCGGCCTGTTGCGGGCTTCGGGCCAATCCGCTCCAAGAGCTCTACTCCATCCATCTTGTTTTACCTTTTATCAAAATAGAACATTTTCTTTATAAGAGAAAAACCAGGCTCAGTATCACACATCAAAAGGCAATGATTAGAAGATTGCTTAGCAACGAGTAAAACTGATTTGGGTAAATTTCAGCAACAAGTTAGGTATCCAAAACATCTATCAAACCTCTCTTCGACAAAACCCTTCCCTACTATTACACCAAGTGAAAGGATACCCATGGGAAGAAATTTCACCCATATCCATTTCATTGATAAAAAATTTAAGACTTTGGAAGTTAATCAATGATCTCACTCTGCCACCCAAAATGTTTTCCAACTTCAAATATTGTTATTTCAATTATTCATCTTTAAAATATCCAACATTGAAATTACTTCAAAAGAAGAAAAAAAAAAAAGAAATCGCATTAAATTGCTTTAAATTATTTTCATTCACTACAATCAGTCATCACAAACTAATTTTAAAAATTTCACGAACTTTGTACGATCACTATTTTATTTATAGTTTTCATGTCTAATTCAATCAAAAACATCTTTTTTAAGTTTCAGGAAATTTATCTTGGACTGCCAATCTCTATTATCTCACATTCAAGCATGCGATTCAATGACCTTATTACCTAACCTTCGAATTCAGAAGAACCCAAAAGTAAAACAGGAAAGCTCTCAAAAAAAAAAAAAAAAAAAAAAAAAAAGTAAAACAGGAAAACCAAAACAGAAGAAGAATAAAACAAGCAACAAATAAAAATAGAAAAATTAAAACTTAGAAAAATGCAAACAAAATTTAGGGAAAGTTAAAAATTTTAAATTTGTTCAGAAAAATGGAAAACAAATTACCAAAAAAACAAAGCATAAACTTTCTGTAAATCCAATAGCAAAAAAAAAAATTTGCTTTCAAAAATATTAAGGAATGATGTGTGGTAAAGCTACTAGTAAACACCGTCCCGCAAAAAGAAAAAAAACGGCATTATCAGCGAAACTTCCACAGATTTGTTTTGGGCCTCCCATGAATCAGATAAGAACCATATCAGCTTATCTGGGATTATGAAGGCACCATATATTCTGCAACTAAGGGCGGATTAAATCAATAGATTCATCAAGGCCTAAGCTTAAAAAAATAAAACGGTAAGAAAAATATAAAAAGAAAATGGTCCGGCAGTTGACGGCGGCGAGAATGGTGACACGGCGTTGCGGCTATGATACTCCCCTCGCAACTGAAATATTCATTTTGTGTTATTTATAAGCGGAGCAGGGAGCTGTTTGACGGCTTCCAAAAAAACCCTAATAGGGACATTATTTGTTAGGGATAATTAGGTTTGGACAAATTACAAAAAAGAGCTAGAAATTTTTAAAAATTACAAAAATCCATTAAATTTGATAATGTATTAAATTTAGGGGAAAAGTATAATTACGATTTTAACTTAATTTACAATTTTGTACTTTCGTGTCAGATTTCGTGTAGTGCCTTATCGGGTCATTTTCTCTGTAATTCGTATTTGTATTCGTTCCGTGTTCATGTCATCAGACGTATCGTGTTGTGTCCTCGTTGCTACTTTACTTTATGAATAGGAGTGGAAATAGGTCGGCCATCCGGCGTCAGGGTCTGGCTTGGCTTATTTCCGCTCCTACTTATGAACTAGAAAAAATGTAAGATAAAATCAAATTTAGGTGTGACTTTTGTAATTTTCAGAGACTTTGGGTTTTCTCCCCTCTAATTAGCCCAAATCTTAAGTTTTTTTTTTCCACCATCCCTTTTTTTTTTTTTTGGTTTGAAGGAACCATCACCCTATTTTATTATTTCAATTTTCATGATTTTGACATATTTTTCTTTTTTTAAAGGGTATTGTTTCAAGTGACTCGAAGGAGAAGGAAGCACCCGCATGTGGTATCCTTCATCGCAGAACTCTACAAGAAAGCCCATTCACTCGCTTGACCGTATGGCCAGAAATTAGCAACCCAATGGGCCAGATAGATTCCCTGCCCAATGCCCAATCATTCGTAGGCCCACACTTGGGTAACAAGCCCACCCCACGTTACTGAGCTTGGTGCATTATTTTCCTCCTCTTTCTTTTTTTGGGAGCAGATTTTCCTTTTGTTTTCTTTGTATATATTATTTAGAGGAAATTACACAAAATGCCCTCATTTTTCAAGAAAAGACAAAAATGTCATCCTATTCGAAATATACCCAACCCGCTGTTTTTTTCCCAAAAATACCCGCCCAGTTTAGGCTGCTATCCAGTTTTTACCCCTCCTTTCGTTTCATCACCTCCTTCTCCACTGAGAATTTGCGTTTAATAACATGGATGTGAACTTCATGCTCGAACTCCGCATCGATTGCCTTCAAATCGTCCTCCACCTCAAACGTCTCGCCGTTGGAGCTCCTCAGAACGATCATCTTTGCTGCAGATGACATCGATGAGTTTTTGATTCAATGAATTTCGAAAACCCTAACCTAATTGAAATCGAGGAAGGAAATAATGGGGAAACAGAAAATTGAATAATTGAGATTTGAGACTAGTTTTTTTGGCTTTTAGGATTCCGAGTGAGGACGAAAATCTCCTTGGCGATTTTGACTCCTGGTTTTCTTTTTTTTTTTTTTTTTTTTGTGTGTGTGTGTATTGAATGCAAATTTGAATGATTTGTTGATTTTGTGTTCTTTGATGCATGATTTTTCTCGTGTTCTTTTATTATTTTGTGTTTTGAAGTTTTCGTTTGTTTCGATGTTGTTTCAAAGTTGTTTCTTTTATGTTTCTTTTGTTCTAATTTATGTATTTTCCATTTATTTTGTTTTTTTTTATTGTTTTTGATTTGTTGTGTTATCTATCTGACTGTGTATATTTTTTTTATTTCTTTTGTAGTGAATGTGGGATTTTTTTGTTGCTTGTTATGCCAAGCACCTTATTGTTGGGAAGGCTATGGACATCGGCGTTGGAGACAGAGAATGAACAAGCAAGGTCGATCATCCGCTTCACAATCATGTTAAGTTGAAGTTGTAAAAATGGTGATGACGATGACAACGACATTGAGATTCTACCTCCACTTCCTAATGATTTTAGAGAATTGTTGTTATGTAAATCTTAATGATATGTAATCGGTTGAAACATGTAAGAAACATAAATGAAACATGTAAGAAACAATTGTGAAACATGTGGTCATGTGATAAAAGTTTGTAGTAATTTGCTTTTAAATTTAGAGAAATATAGTGTAGTTTTTCCCCATATACTCTTCAAATTTTTTTTGTCATCCTTGTAATTGTTGATCTTTGCTTCATTTCGATGTTTGCATATTGAACTAAAGATCTCACGTACTCTAGCAAAGTTGTTACTAGTAAGTCTTTCCCGCTACAAAGCTTGATGCATTCAATAATTCTACGATGTTGGAAGTCAATACAAAGTATTTTTTGGTCCGACACTGAGTCGTGTCTATTTCTCGTAGTCGATGATGGACAAGTAAGCTCAAATTTTCAATTGAATTTGTTGTTCTAAGATTCCCCTTAGTGTCTTTGAATGTGTCTTGTCCATTGGAATGAGTATTCCTGTTATCTCAAAGTTCCTATACTCTCCGTTTTCTCCCCATTGTCCATTGTGGTATACTACAAATGGGGATTTGCTTCATTCAACTGTGGATTTCAATGAATAGTTGGCTAAGTGAAACATAAAAGAAACATAAATGAAACATGAATGAAACAATGTTCATGTACGTCATAAGCAAGGCGAACGAAACAATTGTGAAACATAAAAGAAACATATGTGAAACAAGAAAGAAACATATGTGAAACAATCACGTAATGTCATCGCATTCATTTTTTCCGTATTGACACGTTTTATTCTTAGATAATCACGAAAGCAATGTTTGTAAGATTTTGGATCATAATTAGAACTAGATAAGTATTTTGAAGCTTACAACTTCCGGTTTTTGGATATGCATGCAAAATTATTGGTTCAATTCAATGTCAATCTCAATACACATCAATCCTAAATTTCAATCAGAAAATCATGAAATATATCTAAATAAGGTATTTTCGAACAAGATAAACAGATCACGTTTTTACCCGTTTTGGTCTTCTTCTTCCTCGATATTGATCTTGAATTGTGATCTCTAACAGTCCAGTTTTTTTTCCCTTCGATCCGTGTTTCCTCGAACTCTCGCATTTTCTCTGTTTTTCGTTAATATTTTGGGATTGTATTTTTGATAGGGGTGTCAATTTAGGACCCGACACGCAAACCCAACACGAACCTAACACGAAATTAATGGGTATGGGTCCAAGCTTCGTGGGTCCTGGTCGAAATGGTGGACCCGACTAACCCGCCAATTAAATAGGTCGGGTCCGGTCAACCTACTATGACTTGTTTAACCCGTCTAACCCGCTTTGTGAATTTAAAAAAAAAAAAAAAAGTAAATAACTAATTGTAAGAAAAAAACAACAAACAAGACATATCTTTAAAACTCAAATGATAAAACCTCCTTAATTATGTATTTGTTATTATTATGCATGTCTTTTTTAATATTATCCTCAAAATATAATTAGTATGGTTGCATTTTAAGCAATTATCTTATTTCTTTCTGTTTGTTGTGAATTGTAATATTGTTTATTGATCGAATAGCGTGAGATAGTGATTGATTTTGAAAAAAAAATTTCTTCATTAAAAATATTAAATGAATATTAAAATAATTTTATTAAATGGGTTAAACGGGTCGGTCCGGTTACCTCGTGAAATAAGCAGTCGGTCCGGGTTCAATATTCGACACGAATAATTAAACAGTCGGGTCCGGTCGGCCGACACGCCAACCTCGCGAACCCGAACCCACGAATCCGGACTCCAACCCATATTGACACCCCTAATTTTTGATCGAGATCTTCACGTGATCGACCGTGATTTTTGGAGGGGAAACGCCGCAATTCACCGAAGATGTCAAGATTGGGTAGTTTTGTCCTAATCTGTTTGAGTTGGGTATATTTGGGAACAATTTGGCCAAATCGGGCATTTTTGTGAAACATCCGAGCCGGGTGGGCATTTTGCTGGTATTGGGCATCCAAAATCGGGTATTTGTGTCCTTTTTCCCTATTATTTATTTTAACTTCTACTAAAAAGTTGGGTCAAAAATCAAGAGCGTTAAGATTTAAGTTTTCAGTCCAATTCATCTTCATCAAATGTATCAATAAATTTGTTTAAGCAAGTTTAGCAAACATATAAATTGGGTTATGATCATTACGTATATATTAGATCCAAGCATTAATGTTTTAAATATGGTACCCTAGCGGCCCATTAAACCGGGAATATATAGGTGCTCGTGCTAATCTAAAAATCGTTTTAGCAGTTCAACCGGTCAAAATCCTGTCGAATCGGCCAAAATCGGTAAAGATCGGTTTCAACCAATTTTTGGTTTATCTCAATTTCTTTTAGGATTTTAATAAAAATTTAGAATTTAAATTTGATATCTATATTTATGTGATTATTTTAAATTTGGGCTACATTTTTAGTTGCTTATGTATACATTTCTCATTTTTAAAATATATTACGTATATACATTATATTTAATACAATATAACAAACAATTTAATTGACTGATTAAACTGGTACTATCCGATCGATGGATTACTGTAGCAAACCGTCACTGTTAAGGTGTTTAAAAACATTGATTCAAGTTCTATTTCATGTGTACGTATTTGTCTCACTCTGTATTGATGTGAATATTTGTATTTCATAATTTTCATTATATATTTTTATATTTTAATTAGATACTTATGATTACATTCATATATTAATGGAATAAACACATCACTCAAAAAAAGAAGAAGAAGTTTAAGACAAAAAAACCATGCAAAAGGAAATGATACAAAAAGATCAACATTACAAATAATAAATCAACTACAAGTCTACAAGCAAACAGTAAAAAAGAAAAAACCAGCCAGCCAATGCCTCTAATAAACAAAAAAGTACAACCACCAAATCAGAACCACAAAAAACAAAAACAAAAAACACAAAATTAACTTGAAAATCAACTGCAAATTAATTAAAGGCACATCATATATATTTCTAGCACTGGATATTTTGGCTGAGGTCACACTTAGCAGGGAGCTGCATGGCCAGAGTAGAATTAATTCCAAATAAAGGCAAATACTTGTTATTCTTGAATGTGCACAAGCATGTCACGTTAGCGTGTTTCAGAGCGGCGCAGCACGGCCCGGTTGGTGCTGGCGGGACGGCGGTGCCCGTGGCCACCGCCGGCTTGCACTCGGACAGCTCATCTGTGGTCATGCCACATAGGCCGCCGCCATCGTTAGTTCCTAGTTTTGCCATCCCTGAAATGGATGCTAATAGCACCACTAAGGCCACTAGTAGTGTCTTGGTAGCAATGTGTGTGGCCTCCATTTTTGGTCAAGAATGGTGTGGCTACAAAATTTGTAATGTAGGTTTTTAATTCTTAGTTGCCTTTCTTTCGTTTTTTTCAAGGCCTTTATATAGAACATGTTTCATTTGAGGTGGGATCGGAAATTTTATTCTAAAATGGTGTTTCATTCTTTATTTTACTGCATCGATGATTGTCATGTGTTTTTTTAAATGTTTATCACTTGCCATATAAAAATCCATAATTTATGCTTCAATGTTAATATGATACATATTATATATGTGGCAATCGTTCGATCGTACGGTGAAATATAAGATGAAATATTATTTTGGAATAGAAGATCTTGTCCGGGTTTTAATAGTGTAAATAACTATAATTGCATGTGTCTAGGACCATATTTTCTATTTTCAAATCAGATCCGACCGATATAATTTTTTTAATATAGAATTCTTTGTTATGTAATTATGTTTTATTCAAAATAATACATTTGTAAAATAATTTATTAATATTTTTTAAAAATAGATAACCTTGATAATTTATATTATAAAATGAGTCCGCCAATCTACCCTGCGATTTGGGCCTGGACCGGATTTGAGACTCGTATTTTAAAAAAATTAATAGGTTAGGTCTCGGGTTTAGATATACCCGATCTATTGTCATACCTAATTTTTTCCGGTCCAATTGTGTAGTACATATTGCTAGGTTTTCAATCGATTAGAAAGGTATTTGATGTTTATTTAAAAGATATTATAATTTTTTTTCTTAAATTTATTATAAAAAATCTTAATCTCTTATATTTTATATGATGTTTTCCCAAATTATAAGATGCTACATTGTATCAAATTTAATTAAGATTTTGGATATGGATAAATTGATATAATTGGATTTCGTTTGGATTGATGACATGGACCAGTCGAGTTTTAACATGATGTGGAAAATGAGCTCGTGAGTAGTGATGACAAATTAGAGGTTGGCAAACTTGGCTGTATACATCACGGGCGGCTTGCTTTATCCATCGGTTTAACTATTTAATTAACAGATCCCGGTTTTTGCTTTGTAAACCCGTGGGTAATATATCATGAGTTATTAATAAACATGTGACCCTCAGTGTTAAAATTAGTAAATTACAAGGCACCGACCAGTGAAATTTGGACTAAGCTTTGTGCATTTTATGCATACATTATATTCTTCTTCTGCAACATTATATTATTATATCAAGTAATAGTGAATTAACAATTTATCAACAAAATTAAAATATTCTTAAGAACACTCAACTACGGCAAAAAAGTAGAAAATAAAATAAAAAACAAAAAAATAACATAAACAGTAAAGATAAATAGCCATACTTAATCTATACTATATGTATATTTGAGAGGGTTTCTCATGATCTTGAGATAATCCTTAATATTTGTATATAATGGTGCGTTTGTTTTATTTATTTTTTCCTGGTCGGTCTAGGAATGTCACCCGTCAATAAAACAAAGCCCCGATCGCGATTGACCTGGGACTCGCAAAACCACCGCTAGAAGGGGGTAGAGATGTTAAATGGACTCGCGCCGCGCGCCGCGATTCGTTAGCCCGGAAAATTAACACGGTTGGGGCCGACTTTTTCGCTGTTTAAATTGGGCCTTTTTGGCCCGGCCAGTTAACCCGCTGGGCTAAATGGGCGACTGCCGCCAATCGAGTTGGCCCGCGGGCTTTTTTTTTTTTTTTTTTTTTTAAATTTTTGAATTTTTTAAAATTTTGTTTTTCAAAATAGAGGGTTGGTGAATTAAGGGATAACAAAACTTATGAAACTTTTCCTAAGAAAGATATTTTTATAGTGACTTAAAATGTTATATAATTTATATCGCTCTAATAAATACAACACTATAATCAAAATAGTTTAAAAATTTCGTGACTTAAAATCAATAAATAATTGAAACTTTATGCAAATAATCATAAAGATGAATATGTTGCATTTTGAGATTCCAATCTCTCTCACGCACAAATATTGAACATCAAATCGCTTTTATCATTCTTTACATTTATTTAATTTATTTGACATTTATTAAGAAAATATTTATTTAATTGCTTTCAAGGTATTAAGAAAATATTTATTATATGGTGTTTATCATTTTGCATTGTGGTTTGTTGTTTCTATTTTCATTTAGGAATGAGCTTTAATTGCACATATTTTTGTTTTAACTATTATTGCATGAAAACATCTTCTTAAAGACTCAAAGCCTTTGGCGATAATGATGATATTTGATTGTATTTGATTTTTGTATTTTGAATTTTAAGACTTTTATCCTTATAATGCAACATAAAAAAATTGTGTGACTTAGTTTTGCATATTTACTTTGAATGTTATATTATTATACATGCTTTAGTTTAAAATTTAGATTTAAATAAAAATAATAATTTTCTTGGTTTGTAGTCTGTTAGTGGCCCGTTTAGCCTCAAGCCCACTAGGGTTAGTGTTAGGTTCGCAAAATGCTTTGCCCGTTTAATAGTGGCCCATTCAACCCAAAACCCATTTAGCCCGGTTCGTTAAGTGGCTCTATAGGCTAGAGTCAACCCGTTTAACATCTCTGTAGAAGGGGGGCTCGGAAGGGTTTTCCAAACGTACCCACTCTAACGGTCAAGTCGATTGCTTTGGAAAGAGAATATAAAATAGAACAAGATATCACGAAGTGCGTGGAATTCTCACCGGATCGTGCCTTTTTGTGCCTTTTTTATGGGTTTGGCAATTAGGGTTGCGTGCGTATCAAGCCATGCTAAAACCCTAATTAATATACGAGCCTAGTTAATTATTTATATTGGGCGCGCACCTCCCATGCCCATAGGTCGGGAGGCCCTTGCTTACCCATCTAGAACCCAACCCACTTAGGTCGGTAGGCCCTTAAGTTTGTCCCTTGATTGGGGCCCGGTCCACTGACGTCGGCTTACTAGGCCCATAGCTCGGGCTTCGCCAAACAATTAACTCCAGCCCAACTTATGAGCCTTACTCAGTCCAAGCCCTTTTCCTAGAGGCCCGGCACCCGAGAGGTCGGGACTAACCTTCCAGGTTGGGCCTTGTCACCTTGGCTTTCATTATGAGCCCATATCTTTCACCGAGCCCATATAAATAGGTCGGCCTAAATAGCCCCTATCAATCGGTCCCCCAGCTTATGTTTGGAGAGAAATTCTTTCAACTCAAAACATAATTATTGAGTTAATTCGACCGACTTGGATATTCGATCCCAAAATCACCTTGGACTCTTATAGGCTGACCTCCTCGCGAGCCCCGAGCAACATTACATACTTGGTTCATCTCTTCGGTCAACGACTTCCAAGCACTAACTAATGTCCTTGGTCAACGTACCTTAAAATTGAACCAGCCACTTCATAGGTCCCTGCAAGTCTCCTAGGTCAAAGCACCCTTGCCATAAGGTCTTTTTCAATTAATGGGAAATGCCTCATTGTTCCTTGCACCTAGTTCATGCTAGAGCACCCCGAAACATTGATGAACCTTCACCTCGATTCACGTGTAGGCATTAAGTGGCTTCCACCTCCTGGCCAAACCGCATTACCTCGGTCCACGACGCAACTCCTTTGAATCAATGTTAAGCTTTCTTGTTATATTCTCTAAGAAATTTTTCTTTCAATACTTTGTGCGACGCATTTTCACTCCCAATATACTTGGGATTTTTAGCTTGTGCTTAAACTTCAGACCGAGCCCTCAACTTTTTTTTTTTTTTTTTGATCAAGCGTCCAAGCTCGAACTTAGCTTGCCCCCGGGCCATCGCGCCCGAGGTGTTTGGAGTTTTAGCTCGAGTCGAACACCAAACACTTAATCAAACTTTTTCATTTTGAGGATCAACTTCCAAACTTTCCCGAGAGGTGTTTGGAGTGTTGGCTCTCGCCGAGCTCTAAACACTTGGTCAAAATTTTCATTCGAGGAAAGCTTACAAGCTTTCCCCGTGTTTGGAGCGTTGGTGCGAGTCGAGCTCAAAACCTGGATCAAATTTTTCACTCAAGGACAAGATTCCACGCTCAAGATTGACTTGCCCTCTCGAGCCATCGCGCCCGAGGTGTTTGGAGCGTTGGCTCGCCAAGCTCCAAACACTTGGACAAAAGTTTCATTCGAGGCAAGCCTCCAAACTTTACCGAGGTGTTTGGAGTGTTGGCTCTAACCTAGCTCCAAACATTTTCTAAAAATTTCATTCGAGGGCAAACTTCCAAGCTCGAGCTTGCTTCTCTCGTAGCCATCGCGCCGAGGTGTTTGGAGTTTTGGCTCGGCCGGGGCTCTAAACACTTGGTCAAAATTTTCATTCGAGGAAAGCCTCCAAGCTTTCTCAAGGTGTTTGGAGTTTTGGCTCGAGCCGAGCTCCAAACACTTGATCAAAATTTTTATTCGAGGACAAGTTTTCAAGCTTGAGCTTGACTTTCCTCTAGTCCATCGTGCCGAGGTGTTTGGAGTTTTGCTGCGGGCGAGCTCCAAACACTTGATCAAAATTTTCATTCGAGGCAAGCCTCCAAGCTTTTCCGAGGTGTTTGGAGTGTTGGCTCGAGCCGAGCTCCAAACACTTGATTAAATTTTTCATTCGAGGACAAGTTTCCAAGCTCGAGCTTGGCTTGCCCTCTGGGCCATCGCGCCCAAGGTGTTTGGTGTTTTGGCTAGAGCCGAGCTCCAAATACTTGATCAAAACTTTCATTCGAGGACAAGTTTCCAAGCTCGAGCTTGACTTGTCCTGCCGGGCCATCGCGTCCGAGGTGTTTGGAGTTTTGGCTCGAGCCGAGCTCCAAACAGTTGATCAAATATTTCACTCGAGGACAAGTTTCCAAGGTCGAGCTTGAATTCTCCTCTGGATCATCGCGTCTGAGGTGTTTGGAGCATTGGCTCGAGCCGAGCTCCAAACATTTGATCAAATTTTTTACTTGAGGACAAGTTTCCAAGCTCGAGCTTGGCTTGCCCTATGGGCCATCATGCCCGAGGTGTTCCAAGCTCGAGCTTGACTTTCCTCTGGCCATCGCGCCCGGGTGTTTGAGTTTTGGCTTGAGCCGAGCTCAAAACACTTGATCAAAAATTTTCATTCGAGGGCAAGCCTCCAAGCTCGAGCTTGTCTTGCCCTCTAACATTGTGTGCCCTTTCAGAGTGTTGAAGAGAATTTCACGTAACGTTTTAGAAGGAAATTTGCTTCATTGATGGTTATTTCATTACATAAATTATTGGCGACTTTAGGTTAGAATGACGATCAATCTCCATGAAAACATCCCCCTAGGGAGCCACTAGGGGTGTGAACTTCTCGTACTACGACCTTCAACCCATCAACTCAAAGCTTAGGGATGTTAGGCTTCTTACTCGGGACCTTCTCATCTCGATCATTTTCCCACACCTTCCTCTTATCTCCTTCCTCACGTTTCATCCTTCCTCGCCTCTTCTAGGTTAATGTACTTTGCACGGATCTATCCAAGAGTTCATTGAATGTGCGTCTTTGGTTCTATCACTAGGGACTCAAAGAAATCCCCATCCTTCAAACCTTAAGCTAGGGCGTTGCCTAATATGTCCCGAGTCGCCGAGGAACCTCCACCTTCCCCTTCGTGCACCATTGAATATAGCTCCTAAGCCCCTCATTTTCCTTCCCGTTTGATCTTGAATAACATCAACGTAGTCTTTGACACCTTCTACAACTAGTGAATTGATGCAAGAACATTGAGTTGAACTCATCAAAACTATTAATAGAATTTGGCGACAATGATCAACCATTATTGTGCCGACTTAGTCGGGGTGGTTGGGAACACCCAACACATCACCCCATCGGAAAACTTGTGGAGCATCACAACATTTTCAAAGCGACACATGTGATCCCAATGGTCCAGAGTGCCATCATATTCAAAGCTCAAGGCTCGATACGAGGAGGGGAGTTCATCGACCATAATCTCCTCCGAGAAATGAGTGCTCCTCCTCGTTCGCCCAAGCCACCTCCCGACACCTTCTTCTTCACTCCCTCACCTCCCTATGCGGGTTATCCATCCTCTCGCTCTAGTCCGGATCTGTCTCTCGTGGGTTGTTTGGGTAAAGGCCACGGAGCGGTTCCTCCTCCAACACCAGGGCTCTTTCTCCCCGCTCCCCCCACCGTGGGGAGGCCTCATCTCATGTCTTTGTCCGACCAGGCTGTGCCATCACAGTCAGTATAAACTCTCTCATCCGGCTACTCACGGCCTCTTCCCACGCCTTAATGAAGGAAGACATCTCTTTGGAAGAAACCAGGCCCAAACCAACTCCACCCACCATAGGATCGCGATGCCGACCTAGGAGGAGGGCAATCAACTCCAACACCATTCGGTCACCACTCCAGGCGCCTCGATCAGAACTTCATCCAGATTATCCCCCTGAATCCATCGTACATCCTCCATGGCTACCCTGAACTCACGTATTAAAACTCAAATTTTCCACAGACGGCGCCAATTGGTCGGTCTAGGAATGCCAGCTGCCCAATAAAACCATGTCCCGATGCGTGATTGACTGGGACTTACAAAACCACCATTAAAGGGGGGCTGGAAAGGTTTTCCGACATACCCACTCCGATGCTCAAGTCAGGATCGCTCTAGAGAGAGAATATAAAGTAGAACATTATATGAAGTGCGTGTATTTGAATTCTCACCATATGCTTACCTTTTTGTGGCCTATTTATAAGTTTGGCAATTAGGGTTGCGTGCGTATCAAGTCAAGCTAAAACCCTAATTAACATATGTGCCTGGTTAATTATTCATATTGGGCCGCACACCTCCCAAACCCAATAGGTCGGAAGGCACTTAAGTCGACCCATCTAGAGCCTAACCCACTTAGGTCGGTAGGCCCTTAAGTTTGTCCCTTTGATTGGGGCCCAACCCACGACGTCGGCTTATTGGGCCCATAGCTCGAGCTTACCAAACAATTAACTCTAGCCCAACTTATGAGCCTTACTCAGTCCAAGCCTTTTTCTCTAGAGGTCGGCCCAGCCCTGAGAGGTCGAGACTAACCTTCCAGGTTGGGCCTTGTCAGCTTGGGCTTTCATTATGAGCCCATATCTTTCATCGAGCCCACATAAATAGATCGGTCCAAATAGGCCCCTATCATTCCCATTTTTCCTAGGGCTCTCAATTGAATTTAGTCATATTTATAAAGAGCAAGGAAAAAGGTGGGAATGAAGTTAATAATTAACAACTGTTAAAAAATTATAATTAATAAGCAATCACAAAGAAAATGAAAATCTGGAAGGGAAAAAAGGTGGGATTCAATAATAGTAATGACTTCTTAGGTATAGCAAAAGTTTCTAGGAACCATTTTTGCGTGGAGTTAACTATTTATCACCATTTATATTTTATTTTTTAAATTTTTTCGCATTTTGTAATTTTGGCAAAAAATGTTTTATTTAATTGACTTGGATAAATTTAAAAATTCAATATTTACTTTTGAAAATCCTAATAATAGGTGTTTAGGTATTTCTTGTTCTCTTGTTTTATAGTATATATGTAGTTGAGTATTTATTTATCATTTATTATGATTTCATCTATTTTTGCACTTGCTAATTCTTTTTAGCTTTTCTAACTTTCTTGTTGTTTTCTCTTCTTTTGATGGTTCACTAGCAAGATTAATCATGGGGAATAGTATTCGACTGCTAAACAACTAAAATAAATCTATCAATTATCGGAAGAGAACGAGATCAATCGTAAAGTAGCAAGTTGACCACAAGTCGTCTCTCAAGGAAGACTTAGTCGACAAATAATTATTATGCAACACAATTGACAGAAAATAAAACCTAAACACTCTAACCAATTTTGTGATTTTAATAAACTAACAGAAAACAGTTAAAAACAAATTTAAACTAAACACAATTAAACTTGGAGAAAAAGATATGGATGAAAGTCTAGGACTTCAGATTGATCTCATCAAACTTGCAAGCAGAATATCAACTAATTAATCATACGGTTAACAAATATAACAAACATGTAAAAATAAGGCCTAAATCGATAACTCACGTATTCACAGATTAGGGCTATATATCCCAACATAATTTGCTATTTTCATTAAGCCCAGGGTTAGATAATACATCTCTGAATCATATCTAAACCCCTAAATAGATTTAGTCCAGGAATAATATCTTCTCTCGATCTCAATTATTCCTTCAAAACAATCAAAAGTTGGCCAAACGAATAATCAACAAGTAAATCAATTTATTCAGAGAGCAAATCAATTAGTCAATGGTCATGCTTGTTTATTTGAATCAAATCATCCTAACCCTAGAACAAAGAAATTAGCTCACGGAGAAATTCATCAATTCAGTTAAACAAGAGATAATAATCACAAACACCATCATGAAGCAATTAATATCAAAAGAAAATCAAATAGATAAACAAAGGTGAAGAAGAACTACACCTTTTCAAGTTGCAAAGAGATCCCCAAAAGAAACCCTAAAACCAACGTGAAGAAGGAGAACGACATGCCTGTAGAAGCAATTCAAATTTTGTATCTAGCTTCAATGTGTGAAAATCTAAAGCCTAGATTCCCCTTATATAGCCCAAAGGCCCTAACAACTTGGAAGAGTCCAAATCCTAAAAGAAGTCTACTAAAAATCGATGAAATCAATGATATATACGTTCAGATTTTCTGTCTTGAACGGTCACCAAACGGCATGCTACTTCGCGAACGACCAGGGGAACGGCATGCCTGTAGAAGCTTATTTATGGGAACGGCCAGCGAACAACATGCTTACAGAGGCTTATTTTTGGAAACGGCCAGTGAACGACATGTGGGAACGGCCATGGAACGGCTGTTCCTTTGCTTTCTCCCACGCGAACGACATGCTACTTTGGGAATGGCCAGGGAATGGCCGTTCCCTTTACTTTTTCCAACACGAACGGCCATTAAATGGTCGTTCACCTAGTTTCTTCCTTATTAACTTCTCTTAACCCACTCTTCATTTCTTCTTTGTTCTACCTACACTTTTCCACCAAAAACAAGCAAAACACACAAAAACAGACTCAACAACAAAACACGCAAACACACAAGCAAAAACACGAAATATACTATGAAAAATATAGAAATGAAATCAAAATAACCACACAAAATACTAACAAAACCACATAAAACAAATAGCGATTGGGCCAGGCGGTGCAGGTCGGGCCAAAGGGCCGGTCCCATTGGGTTTTTCGAAAAATTAGGTCGGGCCAGTGGTCCTGGTCCCACCGGCTTTTCGAAAAATCAGCCGGATCGGACTTTTGAGGCCCATCATTTTTGGACTGGGGATCAAGCCCACCCAAGTAAAAATACCGAGTTGGTCGGGTTGGTCCCTCGGGCCGGGTCGGAATGTGACTCTCTACCTATAGGCCGATTGTTCAAAGCTTCGGGGGCCTCTATAGATTGAGTCCAAGCTTGTAGAAAGTGGGTCGTAACTATGTTTCCCGATTGGAGCACAACTCATTTATTAGTTTGATCATGAAATATCCCCTCTCACAACTCTAGTAGAGGTAAAATTGGGCCACCCCATCGACCCACATATAGAGCCGAGATTGCCTTCATTTTTAGTGGCTTAAAAAGGGCTAGCCTATTTTGGCCCAAATTAGTGGCCCAAATGGTCCGATAAAAATACACGTGATGAGTTGGGTACTGGGAACAAAAAATGTGGACCGATGAAATTTTGGTCCGACTCAATTTTTTCAATTGGTCCACCGGTCTAGGATGAGGTCGACTCGGCCATGCCATTGGCAATTCTAAACTCTAAAGGTAAAACAATATTATTGCATTAGATGATGCATAATAAAGGATATGATATATCGATGTTTTTACCGCAAATCAAAATTATTCTAAAGGGATTATAGGAGATGGACGAGGTTTGAATCTTCACCTCACCTCTAATAGGTGAGACCAAGCATCATCTAAAATATACTTTGGGAGTACATCTTTTTTTTTTTTTTTTGAGAAGCTTGGGAGTACATCTTTAATGTTTATATTGCTAGTAATCTAATTTAAAATTAATTTCAATAAAAGTTGAATATAAAATATTAAAATTAATTGATTTGAGTTGAATATGTTATCATTCAAAAAATTAAAATTTTATCGAGTTCCCAAAAGTATATCAAAATTTTGTCGATTAATAATTGGACCGAACGTGCACAATTATATATAAGTTGAACACAAATCAAATTTGAGTAGTTATATTGTATTTTTACATATTTTAATATTTTTACTAAGCTGAGCTTTAAATCTTTTTGAATGAAAAAGAAAATCAACTTTCATTCTTATATTAGTAATTGAGTTTCATAAATAAACTCTTCACGATTTATTTTAGTGATTGTATATTATTAAATCTAATGTAAATGCAATATATAATATGAATGTGTGACAATTTTCTACTTGTTAAACTATTCTAGCACTTCCAATTAGAGTTATCAAAATGGGTGAGAGGGCGAGCCGACCCACCAAAACTCGCCATTTGGTCAAGCTGGACGCGGGACGAGAAAACCTCAACCCAACCCAACCCTTATTGGGCCACGGGTTGGTGGGCCAAACCACCCACCCATAAATATTAAAAAAACAGTTCGAGTATTACTCCATGGAATTGGCAAGAAATATTATCGACAACGAGTTTTTCTTTCGAGGTAACTCGTCTTTCTTTCGAGGTAACTCATCTTTCATGCTTTTTTTTTTTTATTTCTTTTTCCAAGATTTTCCTTGTGATTTTTATGGCATCTATAAATGCCACAACTTTGAACTATATATATATATATGCATCTATAAATAAATATTAAATAAATATGTTATATTCATACTGTTGGGGCATCATATGTCTATTTTGGTGAGCGACATGTTAGATATATTTAGTCACAATTTACTATGTATTTAAATTAAAAGTAATACATAACATCATAATGCGGAAATTAATTGGATCATATTACTTCGCCATTGATAATTGAATATGAAAATCTAGAGATTGAGTTATTTTTTGAATTTCTTAAAGTTCTTCTTCCTCATTAAGAACTTCTAAAATGTCTTATATCCATGTTTTAATGGTGTATCGGACTCGGAAGGATGATTTTAGGGACCTAACTTAATGTTCTATATATAGACTCATTCCATCAACGAACTATTCTTCTATGATTAAGAAAATCTTAATACTTATCTAGCCTTTCTACCAAAGTGATGAAATTTGAGTTTGTTAAATTAAGTGGGAATTTTCCTCTCTTTATGAACATGGCACACATACCGCTTGTTCTACATTCTCCCACTTGGCCCATATATTCTATCACTTTTATTATGATAAGAAATAAAATACATGAATCATATCGATAGATTCTCTAAGATCGAGTATTATTTTCTATATATCACAATGTATTTTATTTCTTAGCACAAGCCCATAAAACTTAATGAATAAAATTAGATTTATGTTTATTCTAGGTTCTTTGCTTGAAGATATTCTCAAATGAATGTGTACACAACTGAAAAATGAGAAAGATCATAATTGAAATAGAGTTTTATATACAACAATAATTCTTACAAAATCATAATGAAGAACCAAGTTTCATACGTTCTACATGATCTTTGTCAAAGGATCGATAATCATCAATTCAAGATTAATGTAATGACCATGGGCTATCTCAAATGGACTCTTTTCTTAAACTTTTTTATTTGGATTTTCCATCCGTGTCACCACTACGGGACTTCCCACCCCCAAAAGTGGGTTTCATGCCTTCTCCTCGTACTTGAACCCGAACATCCAGGCTAAAGTACTGAGTTCTACCAAATATTTTTGTAATGACGGGGCTATCCCAAATGAACTCTTTCCCTAAACTTTTTCTCTTTGGGATTTCCATCCGCGTCGCCACTCATGGACTTCCCACCCCTGGAAGTGGATTTCTCATCTTCCCCCACACTCAAACCCAGGTCCTTCAAGCTAAAGTACTGAGTTCTAAGAGTGTGAATACTGGACATGAAACCCACTTCCGGAGGTGGGAAGTCCATGAGTAGCGATAATGAGATGGAAAACCTAAAGGGAAAAATTTAAGGAAATAAATTGTTTGGGATAGCCCACAATTGTTACAATTAATGTGTTCAATGACCACCTTTGTTTTATCTTTAACACATTCTCTTATGGTAACTTTATGTCTATATGTTTGCTTCGACTACCACTTTTGTTATTTTTAGCCATAAACATTGCGGTTGAACTGTCATAATACATTTTTAATGGCCCGGAAATGGAATCAACAATTCTAAGTGCGAGAAATAAAACTCTTTAGGCATACACCGTGTGAAGTTGCCTCAAATAAAGGTATGAACTCGGTTTCCATAGTGGAAGTAGCAATTAAAGTTTTCTTTGTACTTCTCTAAGATACGACTCACTAGAAAATACAAAAATATAACCAAATGTTGATTTTCTTGAATCAACACAACCAATAAAGTCCAAATAAGAGTAGCCAATGACTTCCAAATTACCAATCAGCCGATACATAAACATGTAATCTTTTGTCCCTTGAAGGTAACTCATTACCTTATTTGCAGCTTTTCCAAAGAGTCAATTCCTCGATTACTCGTATCTTTCTAATATTCCAATAGAAATTACAATGTCGGGCATTGTGCGGACTGAGCATACATAAGGCTTCCAAAAGATGTATATGGAATATGTAAGTCCAAGCGACTACGATAATCTGTAGAGGGGTGAATAGATTATCTCCATCTTTTCGAATATACCCTCTTTTTCAACCGAATGCTCAAAGACAATAATAAAGGTGCGGAATGTAAACAACACACGTCAATTTATAAAGGTTCAACCCACCTGGGGCCTAATCCTCTACCACCCCAAGATCTCCGGGATGGATTTCAAAAAGAAAAAGATTTTATTAATTACTACAATTAATACAACATCACCTTGAAGAGCACCACACTCTTCTTCAACACCACCTTTGAGATTACCACAATCTCTCTTGAAGATTACCACAATCTCCAACGGCACCTTGTGAAGATTACCACAATCTTCAACCTTGAAGAATACCAAATTCTTCAATACCTCAAGAGCACCACACTCTTGAAACACCTATCACCTAGATCACCCAAGTGTATTCTTTCCACAAGAATACTCACAAGGATGTCTTGTGTTGAATGATGACAAAAATCAAGATTACAACTCAATAATGAATATTACAATTTGAGTGCAACTGTAATCAAGAAATAAAGCCTAGACCTCAAGATGTGAAAGTGAAATACTTAGGCTATAAATACAACAAGAGTGTTGAATATGAAAGCTTGGAAATTTGCGATTTCTTGTTGTGTATTTTCTTGTGTTTGTTGCCCCTTGTGTCTTCAATTCATCCTCTATTTATAGGAAAGTCTTCACCAACATAGGCTCCCAACATAGGCTCCTTCTTCTTCACTTTTGTCTACAAAAAGAGGATCACAAGATGTAGAAATATTGTACAAAATTGAAAAGCAAATCTTGTTTGTCAAGGAGTTCAACGGTATAAATTTTCTTTGTCAAAAGATTGCACAAAGACGACCGTCGCTCCGTATAAGATTTCAAGTTTGAATGAAAATAGTGCGATCCAGGTAGGGGGTGCGGTGCGGCCGGTCAAAGGGTGCGGCCGACTGGCGCCTTAGGGGGAGTGCGGACCTGGCCGACCTCACCCTTGACCGTCCCCTCCTCCTTTTTTTTTCATAGAATTTGTTTCTGTTTCATTCTGTTTCATTTTTTTTCAACTCTTCGTGTACCGATCGACCTCTTGTGCGGCCGATTCTCCAATTTGAAATGTTGTCCGATTTTTATCAAAAATAAACTTCAAGAAATACTCCAAAAAATTAGTAAAAACATTTTAAATCAATTGGGAGTATTTGGACAACATTTATAAACATTGTTTTGGTGTAAAAACCAATTTAAACAAAACCAACAAAAGTGTTGTCCATTTTTATCGAATAATAAATACTAAGAAATACTCCAAAAATTAGTAAAAACATTTTAAATCATTTAGGAGTATTTGGACAACATTTATAAACATAGTTTTGGTATTAAAAACTCATTTAAACATAATCATCAAAATCTTGATAAAAACATTTATCTAACAAACTCCCCCTTTTTGATGATTACAAACCAAAACAATTTTAGGAAGTTGATTTTAAAACAAAACAAATTTTCCTATCTAAAACATCAATCCATTTTAAGCAAGATTCATCATAAGTACAAACACACAAGGATAGGAGCAAAGATTTTTCAAAATCATTTTTGCACAAGCTCCCCTATCAATATGCATATCAAGAATAAGTATACAAGCAACAACTAAAAGCTAAAAGCTTAGCTTTTACAACTTAAGCTTGAATTCCATGAGCTTATAAGCTCCCCTGTCACAAGACATCATTAGTCAAGCATAAAAGTCCATAATACATCACATGGACTAAGTATTGTTCACAACTTATTATGGCTTTCAAGAGCCCTAGCTTATAGCTTTTCTTGCGAGCTTATTTTTGCTTCTTTGAGCATATGAGCATTTTTCCTGTTTCTCCCCATTTGGAATCATCAAAAGAATGTTAGCACGATAAAAACATCATACAATCATATCAAAGTGTGCAATTTTATCGATTTATCGAGCGTTTTGAAAATTGAAGCTTAAATTCCAAATAAAAGGGAAAAATTTATCAATTGACTTGAAAAAGCTCATTTGATTAATAAAACATGATCTCTATAAACTTATAAGACTTTTCAAATTAAGAGAATCACGTTGGTGATGAATTTTTCATTGAAACATTTTGTCGAACACTTGGCGTCGTCGAATAAAACTAGAAGTATATAACGCCTTTGAAATTCATTTAAGACAAAAAATTTCATCACCAAAAGCAATTTTACAAATATCATTCATAAACAATCATCATTCACAACACAATTATCCAAGAATTTCAACAAAAATCAATATATAAGCATTTTCTCAAGAGTTCCACTCAATTGAGATAAGGGAGTAGAATTCTTACCATTTAATTGGTGAATACGAGTAATGATGATGATAATCGAGCAAGATAATCCCCAAAATATGTAATTTATACAATAAAACTCATTTGGAGCGAATTGTGTGTGCAAATGTCAAAGGGGACGAAAAATGAGCCAAAAGAGCCAAAATGGTGAGAATAAGAACAAAGACGATTTTAACACAAAAATGGCTCATGCGTCGACTTGCCTGCAGGGTGTGGGCGACGGCCGGCGTATGGGTGACCGGTCGGTCTCACCCCAACCGGTCATTGATCCGTCTGTTTTGCAAAAGTCTGAAATTTGATCCAAAATTCGATTTTTCGCCCCCTAAGTTTTGAAAACGTGCAAAATGCAAAACGTAAACCTCATTTAATATACATTATGTCATAATCAAGCTAGAAATGAGGTAAAAGACTACGACGATATACTGAAACAAAAGTCCGCGAGTTATCCTTGAGATGGAATTAAACACATCTCAATTTTTCGCTTTAGAAACGCAATCCCTTTTAAAAACAAACGTAGAATCTCAATATGTTTAGTTTGATTATAACAAACCATATTTTGAAAAAATATAATCACCGAACTTGTTATCCCGAAAAATATACACGTTTAAGAACTTTGGATACATAAGTCATAAGAAGAAGTGTCTTTCAAATATTTGAAAATTTCTTTTAACGGCACTTTAATGAGATTCGTTGGGATTGTTTGAAGTCGAGCATATAGACATAAGGCATATAAAATATCGAGTCTAAGGAGTAATAAACGAAGATAAACATACCTCGAATTTGGTTTGTTAACCAATATGCCTTTCTCAAACTTGTTCATCTTGATATTGTTGACATAGGAATGAATATTGTTCTTCCTTCTTTAATGCCTAACTTCTTCAAAGGTTCTTTTGTATATTTTGATTGTGAAATATAACCACCTTCTTGGCATTGTTTAACTTGAAGTTCAATGAAAAGATTTGAGCTCCTCCATCATGCTCCTCTCAAATTCACCTAACATCAACTTAGAAAACATCTTGCACAAACATTCATTAGTAGCACCAAATCAACTCAAATTTGCACTAATAAGCAATCTTGCCCTTTTTCAAAAACAAAGAGAGTAGTGTAAACCTTACCTCTTGTAAAACCATTTCGCAAAAGAAATGAGCTAAGTCTATCATATCATACAAGGCCTTTTATAAAAATCGTTTGGCCTAAAAATCTTAAACCCCGGAAGATGTTTTACATAGACTTCTTTTTGAATAAAACCATTTAGAAATGTGGATTTAACATCCATTTGGTAAAGCTTGAAATTTTCTTAAAACAAGAATGGGCAAGTGAAATGCGAATAACCAGGATGCAAATGTATCATCAAAATCAATACCTTCTTATTGACAATACCTTAGAGCTACTAACCTTGCCTTGGTTATCAAGCTTGTTAAAAAATTTCTGCAAAATCTTAACAAGTAATTTTGCACAAGAGCATAGTAATATCGAATGATAGAGACATTATAACAAGTAACACATACTGTGCTTTAAAACAGTTTATCACTAATTTCATACAACGTGTAAGTTCAAATAAGCTTATAGGAAGCTATATAAGGTCTCTTTTGAAATTTGAAAAATTCAAGAACATATAGTTGAGACCTCATTTACAATAAGTATATGAACAAGAGTTTTGACAAAGCAACCAAGAATAATGGCATTTATATGTGCAATAAAATGCATAACTTAAGAGAAGGGTAAAAATCAAATGTTCAATTAAAACAAAGTATAATCCTTTACAAATCTTGGATAAAACAAGTTATGTCAAATAATGCCTTTCAAAAATCAAAACATCTCTTAATGGCACTTGTATAAAATATTATGAAATACAAGCACATAGGCATATGACATAAATATATCGAGTCTATAAGATGAATAACAATAGTGAGCGTTCTCGATAGTTAATGCACAATATGACATGAATAGCCTTTGGTGAAGATAAATATATCCTACACAATTCTTAACAATTCTAGCACAAAACATAATAATGCGAGTGTAGGCTATAGCAAAGAGATATCACAAATAAGCTTATGCCATAAAACTAATAGATGATAAAACACTTTAGTCTAAGTGAATGCACAAGAGTTTAATAAGCATCATAAAGGTCGTCTTTTTCAAAATATTTAAAAACACAAATATATATTGAAGACCTTAATTTTAAAATAAATATTTGAAAACTCATTTTGCAATTAAGACACAAATAAAAACATGCATAACAAAATAAAATGCATATTTAAATAGGGAGATACGATTTACCAATTACGCCTTTTCCACGGGTTGTTTCGTTCCCATTGTTGATGATATCTTCCCTTTGAAAATCATCTTGTTGATGATAGTTTCTCCAATTGTTCCATTTCCAAGGATTGTTTCCTTCCCATTGTTGATATTGTCTTTATCTTGGAAATTCATTGTGGTGAAGTCTTCTCCTTTGATCAAATGAAATAGTCATATGATGTCTTCTTGCTCGGTATAAATTTTCTTCGATTATTATTTTGCCGGTACCTAATATGACATTGTTTTGTGGTATCCTCAAGTGTTTGGGTCCTTTGGGATTAGCTTTGAGACTTTTAGGTCTCCAACAATAATTAGAGCTATTTCTATCCCGACAAGTATTTACCGTATGACCCTATTTACCGCAATAAAAGCAAGTAATAATTTTTGGAGCATAATGACCAACATACATAGAACTTGATTTCTTTTCACATAATTAACAACACTATGCTTATGATCAAGTACTTGTTTCAATTTTTCACAACTATGAACATCAACAATATTGGTCATTTTATCGGTACTCAATTTGGATTTTGATAAATCCTTTTTCATGCAATTAATATCCTCAATAAGAGTACTATTTTCTTTTTCAAGGATTCTAACCTTATCAAGTGTGGTGGTGTGATCACATGAAAGTGATTCATAAGAGGAAAATAAATTATCCCTATCATATTTCAAAATATTGAATTCCTTTTTCAAATTTTTGTATTTACCAAGTAAACTTTGGAATTCATTTTGAAGCTCATCAAAATCATTTTGCAATTCACTATAATCATCTTGTAATACATTATCATAAGAAGTGAAGGGTTTAGAACTTACCTCATTTTCTTCTTCGAAGCCCATAAGACAACGTTCGTTTACATCGTCGTCGGAAGTTGTAGTAAGTTCATCCCATGTTGTTGTATCCCTTTGAGAAGTAGATGCTTTTGAGTAGCTCCTTTTATTTGCATATACTTCTTCTAATTTTCTCCATACTTCATGTGTCCGATTTAATTCCTACAATATGATCATATTCCAAAATGGTAAGTGAACAATACAAAATATTAAGAGCTTTACCATTTAAGGAGATGGTTTTCTTCTCTTCATCATTGAGCTCTTTGAGGCGCTTGGAGATGTGTGGTGTATCCATCATCGGAATGGATTCTTCATTCACGACCGTGTTCCAAATATCAAACCCGCAACCTTGTAGATAGCATTCCATTCTTTCTTTCCAAAATGTATAATTTTTGGAATCAAATAGTGGTGGCTTGGTGGTGGAGGCGCCGGTAAGGTAGACTTCGTTCGTAGCCGATGATCGTTCTCTTCACTCGCAATGTGGAACGAGCTTGCCAAAGAGTTTGGCTCGATACCACTTGTAAGTCCAAGCGCTACGATAATCTAGAGGGGGGTGAATAGATTATCTCCATCTTTTCGAATATACCCTCTTTTTTCAACCGAATGCTCAAAGACAATAATAAAGGTGCGGAATATAAACAACACACGTCGATTTATAGAGGTTCAACCCACTAGGGCCTAATCCTCTACCACCCCAAAGTATCTCCTGGGATGGATTTCAAAAAGAAAAAGATTTTATTAATTACCACAATTAATACAACATCTTACAACATCACCTTGAAGAGCACCACACTCTTCTTCAACACCACCTTTGAGATTACCACAATCTCCAACGGCACCTTGTGAAGATTACCACAATCTTCGACCTTAAAGAATACCAAATTCTTCAATACCTCAAGAGCACCACACTCTTGAAACACCTATCACCTGGATCACCCAAGTGTATTCTTTCCACAAGAATACTCACAAGGATGTCTTGTGTTGAATGATGACAAAAATCAAGATTACAACTCAATAATGAATATTACAATTTGAGTGCAATCGTAATCAAGAAATAAAGCCTAGACCTCAAGATGTGAAAGTGAAATACTTAGGCTATAAATACAACAAGAGTGTTGAATATGAAAGCTTGGAAATTTGCATTTCTTGTTGTGTATTTGCTTGTGTTTGTTGCCCCTTGTGTCTTCAATTCATCCTCTATTTATAGGGAAGTCTTCACCAACATAGGCTCCCAACATAGGCTCCTCCTTCTTCACTTTTGTCTACAAAAAGAGGATCACAAAATGTAGAAATTGTACAAAATTGAAAAGCAAATCTTTTTGTCAAGGAGTTCAACGGTACAAATTTTGTTGTCAAAAAGATTACCTGTGTGCGACGACCGGTCGCTCTGTATAAGAATTCAAGTTTGAATGAAAATAGTGCGATCCGGTAGGGGTTGTAGGGGCGGGCCGGGTCAAAGGGGTGCGACCGGTTGCCCTAGGGTGCGGCACCGGTCGACCTCACCCTTGACCGTCCCCTCCTTATTTTTTTCACAATTTGTTTATGTTTCGCTCGTTTCCTTTTTCAACTCTTGAGTGCAGGTCGACCTCTTGTGCGGCCGGTCGACCTCCAATTTGAAATGTTGTCCGAGTTTTATCAAAAATAAACTTCAAGAAATACTCCAAAAATTAGTAAAAACATTTTAAATCACTTGGGAGTATTTGGACAACATTTATAAACATTGTTTTGGTGTAAAAACCAATTTAAACAAAACCAACAAAAGTGTTGTCCATTTTTATCGAATAATAAATACTAAGAAATACTCCAAAAATTAGTAAAAACATTTTAAATCATTTAGGAGTATTTGGACAACATTTATAAACATAGTTTTGGTATTAAAAACTCATTTAAACATAATCATCAAAATATTGATAAAAACATTTATCTAATGAGAATATTCTTCATTTGTTCCTTTTCAAGATCATTTTTGGGACATTGGCTAAATCAACTTATCACCTTCACAATATGAGCTATGCTTGGTGAACACTCATTCATTTGAAATCTCTCGAAACTTTGCTAATATAAGTTTCTTATGCCGACCTAAATGTTTGAAAAATGGTTTTATCATGATTTTGATGATTTTGTTTTTACACCTAAACAACGTTTTTAAAGGTTGTCCAAATACTCCTAAATGGTTTAAAATGGTTTTAATAATTTCGATGTATTTCTTCAAATTTATTTTCGAAAAAATTGGACAACTCTTTTTATATGATTTTGTGTCAAATGTTTTTACATCAAAACAATGTCCCCGTATGTTGTCCTAATACTCCCGATTGGTCTAAAATGTTTTTACTATTTTTCTGGAGTATTTCTTGAAGTTTATTTTCGATTTAAAATGGGACAACACTTATGTTTCAGCTCGACCAAGGTCGCCTATAGGGCAACCCGTACTGTGTTGAGTTTTGGAACAAAACGGGGCTCAAGGGAAATGGGGAGGGCGACCAGTCAGCCCCAAGGGGCGACCGTAGGGCAAATCCGTACTGAACGTACCCCTAAGAACAGACACATTTTGTTTCTCAAAATTGTTCCCTCCAACCGTCACACATAGGGGCGGCACTGGTCGAACCCACCCTTGATCGGTCCCCATGTAAATTTCGCGAGAAAGTTCAATTTCAACTTATCTCTGCGCGACCGGTTGAACCCCTCTTTTTGACAAACTATCCGTTGAGTTTACAAACAAATTTTCTTTAATTTGTGGGGTTGATTTCTAAATGACTCTTTTCTTCAATTATCTTGGTATTTTTACAGAATTCATGTCCCCAAGAGGAGTCTATCATGTACAAGACATCTTCTATAAATAGAGGAAGAATTGAAGCAACACAACAGAGAGAAAACTACAACACAACAAGATACACTCAAGAATACACTTGTTCTTACATTGTCTTATTTCTTGTTGTAATTTGCCTAGCTATTCACTTTCACATCCTTGAGGTCTAGGCTTTTCTTGATTACACTTGCACTCTATTGTACTATCAATTATCGAGTTGTAATCTTGAATTTTTGGTAATCATTCAACACAAGATATCCTTGTGAGTGTTCTTGTGGTAAGAACATACTTGGGTAATCTAGGTGTTAGGTGTGAGAAGATTGTGGTAATCTTCTTGTTGAGGTGTTGAAGAATTTGGTATTCTTCAAGATTGAAGATTGTGGTAATCTTCACAAGGTGCCGTTGGAGATTGTGGTAATCTTCAAGAAGAGATTGTGGTAATCTCAAAGGTGGTGTTGAAGAAGAGTGTGGTGCTCTTCAAGGTGTTGTTGTAAGTTGGTGTTGTATTAATTTACGGTACATTAATAAAATCTTTTTTATTTTTGAAATCCATCCCGGATATCTTTGGTGGTAGAGGATTAGGCCCTAGGTGGGTTGAACCTCTATAAATCGACGTGTGTTGTTTACATTCCACACCTTTATTATTGTCTTTGAGCATTCGGTTCGAAAAAGAGGGAAAAATCGAAAAGATGGAAATAATCTATTCACCCCCTCTAGATTATTGTAGCCGCTTGGACTTACAAGTGGTATCGAGCCAAACTCTTTGGCAAGCTCGTTTCACATCGCGAGTGAAGAGAAACGATCGTCGGCTACGAACGAAGCTCATCTATCCGGCACCTCCACCACCAAGCCACCACTATTTGATTCCAAAATTTTTATATTTTGGAAAGAAAGAATGGAATGTTATTTACAAGGTTGCGGGTTTGATATTTGGAACACCGTCATAAATGGAGAATCCATTCCAATGATAGACACACCACACACCTCCAAAGGCCTCAAAGAGCTAAATGATGAAGAGGAGAAAATCATCTCCTTAAACGGCAAGGCTCTAAATATCTTGTATTGTTCATTTACTAATTTGGAATATGAACATATTGTAGGAATTCGATCGGCACATAAAGTATGGCAAAAATTATAAGCCATCTATGGAGTATTTGCAAATGAAAGAAGTCAAACAAAAGCATCTACTTCTCAAAGGGATACAAGCTCAAATCTAATGAAGAAGCCTCTTACAACTTCCAACTATGAAGAAGTTGAATATTGTTTTATGGGCATCGAAGAAGAAAACGAGGCATGTCTTAAACCCTCTACTTCTTATGATATTGTTATTCAAAATGATTATAGTGATTTGCAAAATGACTTTGATGATCTTCAAAATGAATTCCAAGACTTACTTGTTAAATACAAAAATTTGAAAAAGGAATTCATTATTTTGAAAAATGATAAGGATAGTTTATTTACTTCCTATGAATCACTATCATGTGCTCACACCATCACACTTGATAAGGTTAGAAACCTTGAAAAACAAAATAGTACTCTTGTTGAGAATATGAATTGCATGAAAAATGATTTATCAAAATCAAACTTGAGTACCAATAAAATGTCCAATATTGTTGATATTCATAATTGTGATAAAGGACTTGATCATAAGCCTAATGTTGTTAATCATATGAAAAAGGATCAAGTCACTATGCATATTGGTCATTATGCTCCTAGAATTATTACTTGTTTTTATTGTGGTAAAAAGGGTCATACGGCTAATACTTGTCGGGCTAGAAATAACTCTAATCATTTTTGGAGACCTAAAAGTCTCAAAGCTAATCTTAAAGGACCTAAGCACTTGAGGGTACCACAAAATAATGTTTTATTAGGTACCCGTGGAATAATAATCGGAGAAAATTCATACCGCCAGAAGACATCAAATGACAAAGTCATTTGGTCAAAGAAGAAAACATTTTCAACAAAGTCACTTTCCAAGAAGAGGAAATTATCAAATGAGAAAAGGTTTCTTTTTAATCGATTCATTCTTTTTGAGTAAATCCTTTAACAACGACTCTTGCTTTATATCTCGTGACTTTTGGAGAAGGAACAACAACCAGTCCTTACAATCCTTCTTTTAAAACCCCTGAGATACAAGCACTTTATAAATTAAAGAAGGAAATGAAGGATACCATACATACCGGTGTAATGAGCCGAGTTCTAATGATGTCGAAAATTAGCTTCCCATGTTGTAGGGATGCTTGGTTCCAATGCGAAATAGCAAGACGGCTTGTCTGTGGTAACGAGGAAGTATGCTTGGTTGGAGTCCATTTGCAAAGAGAAATTTTATGCAACAAAGTGTATTTATTGGTCGTGTCCTTGGCCTTGAATTTTTCTTGTTTGGTAGGCCAAACTTGCACAATATCCCCACTCGAACTTTGTCAATTTCGTCCCATATCGGAAGGAAGATTGACATTGGGCGCATTGTTCCCATCAAGTACATCATTGATATCCTCCATAGTGAAGGAATATACCTTTTTCTTACCCAAACAGAGCCAAATTTTGCAGAATCCTCATCATCAAACGTAAGAGGAAGATTACAATAGAATTCTCTAACAAGCCTATCTACATATGGCCCTATGTTTGTAATGAGACCCAAATAGCTCCATTTCCTCAAGGAGGGGATAGAATGCCATATTTGAGATGGTCATCTATCTTAATTTGCCGTTCACACAAAATCTCCCTTTGAACCACGCTTTCCCATAATTTCTTCTTATCAACAGAGTAGAATGTAGCAAACGTACCTTTGTTATCCTCAAGCTCGTAGTCCGGTTCATGATTTGAATTGTCGGTGTCGTGTGAGACTCGATGTTTCAACATTGGTGTCGACATCCTTAGCAACAGGACTTGAAGGTTTACCAACATCCTTCAACATCTCCAAATCGGTGCTCTCATCATCATCATTTGAAGAAGGATCGCACATTCCCAACATCGGGAACTTGAATATCTTCAAGAGGTCTTTTCTAGGAATTTCATCCTCGAATCTGTGGACACCGTCTGCCTTATTATCCTCCTAGATGGTTTCTTTCTCTGCAACTTTCGGAAGAGATTCCCTTATTTTCTTTTTACGAGCATAAGTTTTCTCAAAACTTTGATTGGCGGGGACGAATACTGACTTGAGAAAGCAGATAATCTCGAAGGTCCATTACCCATGGTGGGCGCCCATGTTCGTGTTCTTTAGGAGAGAACTTACAAGAGACCCACCAGCCCTAGGGTTTGAATCATTGGGAGGACGGTTGTTTAAATCGACTCAAAGTGATCGCCACTTGAGATGTTTCTACACTAGAAATCGCACCGGATGGTTTGAGATCGGACATAATGAGGGTTTCCAGAACATGGTTTTCTCTGTTTCTCTCTCAATTTTGAATAACTTCTCTCAATTCTCCGAGTATTTGATCCCTAGTTCGAACCATTTTTGGAATCGAGAGAAAAATCAAACAAAGAAAATACAAGATTTTCTAGAGAGATTTGGGTGAGAGATGATGAGCAAACCGTCTTGTGTAAGACACAAATGAGTAATATTTCAAAATATACTAGGAAAGAGAATATATAGGAGAAGAAAATAACTCCCTTAATTAGAGAGATACACTTGGCGGTGAAAATGGTAGTTTCCATAAAACTTCCCAACCGCAAATTTGAAATTCAAATATATTTGGGAAAAATCCCATAAATCAAGGTGTGCATTTATTCCAAAATAAGCACGATGGAACAATACCTTTTATTAGAGACAAATTTAAGGAAAAAAATGATTTCCAAAAATAATACACCACATCGAATCAAAGAAAAAAATATTTTCCATAAGACCAAAAATGATCCTGAAGAATGTCTAGAATGATGAGTTTATTTCTGACAATAATAAAAGGCCTGGGGCGTTTTGGTGCTGTAACTCGTGTTGTACCACCTTTTTAAAGAATACCACCATACAAAGTCAATGGATCAAAATCTTTTTCCCATTTTAAAATTCTTTTGAGTGAAAGGAATCGTGGGGAGAACATTTAGCCGCTTGGTAGCTTTCGCTCCATAACATGGGTAGCTCTTTCTCGAGAAGATCATAACAAAATTCAAGCATTTAAAAGAGCACATAATAGTTCACAAGAGAATAGCTTTCATACACAATGAGCAAGCAACTTTTTCCATCAAAGGCTTTAAAGAAAAACACATCTTCACATGGGAAAATCATTTTGTTTGCAATTTGATCCACAATTATTTTTAGGCAAGGGTTACATCAAAGGAGTACGAAATCGAGACACAACAATAAAACAGAGATAAGCCAATGAAATGATCTTAAAAATGCAAAATGACTAATGCAAAAGAATTAAGATCAAAAGAGAGGTTGCAACACATCAAGAATGAGTGATGCATATGATGTTGCAACACTAAAACCCACACTCGCTCAAAAAGTACAAACTACCAAGGATTTGTTTGTGCAATTAACCTTTGAAAATCCAAAGTGCTTTGGTGAAAATATCAACAATTTGATTCTTAGTTGTGATAAAATCAATGGTAACAACTTTATTCTCAACTAAGTCTCCAATAAAGTGGTGTCGAATATCAATGTCTTTTGTTCGGAGTGCAAAGACTCGAGATTTTAGAAATATTTATGGCACTAGAATTATCACAATAAGGAGTAAGGACTTATTCTTAAATCACATAATCAACCAACATTTGTCTCATCCATAACATTTGAGAGCAACAACTTCTTAATGCTATATACTCGGTTCAAAGAGATAATGAAACACAATTTTGTTTCTAACTATACGAACATTGTTTCAAGGTAAAAACACCCTCAAGTAGTGATTTTTTTGTCATCAACATCACTCCGCCCAATCAACATCACTAAAACCAAAGTTAGTATTAGTTTCAAAAGAGTACAAGATACCAAGTTCAAGAGTCCCATTTATATAACAAATGATTCTTTTCACAACTTTGAAATCTTTAGGACAAGACTAATATCTAGCACAAACACAAACATTGTAGCTAATATCAGATCTGCTAGTAGTGAGATACAAAAGGCTTCCTATCATACTCCCGTAAAGAGTAGGATCAATAGGAGTTCCACCTTCATCTTTGGACAATTTATCACTTGTCCCCATGGGAGTTTTCATGTGCTTTTATTGTCCACCCCAAATCGTTTGACAAAATTCTTGGCATACTTAATGAGTGATAAAAATCCCTTCGTCAAACCTGTTTAACTTGTAAACCAAGAAAATAGTTCAACTCACCTACCATGCTCATTTCAAACTCGGAAGACATGTAACCAACAAATTCATCAAACTTTTATTTAGAAGTTGATCCAAACACTATGCCATCAACATAAATTTGAGCAAAGGTGATACTATTCTTAAATTTTTGGATGAATAGAGTTTTATCAACACTTCTTCTTCCGTTGTAACCTTTGTCATACGGAAAAATAGTCAACCTTTCATACCAAGCCCCAGGAGCTTGCTTCAATCCATACAAAGTCTTTTTCGGTTTAAAAACATGGTTGGGAAAATGGGGATTTTCAAAACCATTAAAACATTTAGAAAATACCTCCTCATTAAGAAAAACATTTAGGAATGCACTTTTGACATCCATCATCAAAGCAGTTTGATTTTAAGAACACAAGCAAAAGCAAGAAGAGTCTTATGGACTCAAGCCTAGCCACAGGGGCAAAAGTTTCATCAAAGTCCACTCCTTCCACCTGAGCGTAGCCTTAAGCCACTAGCCTAGTTTTGTTTCTAGGTATGTTCCCAAGTTCATCAGTTTTATTTTTGAAAATCCACTTGGTTCCAATAACATCAGGATTTTCAGGCCTAGAACAAGATCCCACACATTGTTTCTTTCAAATTGTTCCGTTCTAATTGCATGGCATTAAATATTAATAAACAAAAGCTTCTTTAACATTTTTGGGTTCAATGAGAGAAGTAAAATAGACAAATCTTACCATTTCCTTGTAGTTGTCCTTCTCTTTACTTCTTTTTTAATGCCATCGATACTTGCCTAATTACTTAATCAACTAGATGATTTTTCTTTATTCTGCTTGGTGGTTCTTTTTGACTTGATCAAAGATATCAAACTCGGTGCCTTCATCGTCATCGACTGGTCCGCTTCAACATGTGTCTCTAGTGTGGAATCGGATGTAGTAACATCGCTAGTTACACCATCGCCAATCTGTTGAATTCAAACTTCAATCGCTTTTTTCTTCATCTTTATCTTTGAATATTGCTTTGCAAAATCTTTAGAATCTCTACAACAACATTTATAGATTCAATTGTAGTTCGAGTTCTCATGTTGTAGACCTATAAGCTCTGCTATTAACAGAATATCCGAGAAAAATTCCCACATCATTTCGAATAAAACTTGCCAAGAAGTTGTATGTCATTAAGAATATAACATACACATCCAAACACATGAAAATATTGATATTGGGCTTTTTACCTTTCCAAATCTCATAGGGTGTCATGTTATTCCCGGGACGTAAATGAATCCTATTAATGATGTAGCAAGTAGTGCTAATGACCTTAGCCCACGATTTAGGAGATATTTTCTTGGAGTTAATCATAACATGTGCCATCTCTCTAAGAGACCTATTCTTTCTTTCTACAACTCCATTTTGCTGAGGTGTAATAGGTGCGAAAAAAACATGAAAGATTCCAAGTTTTCACAGAAATTAGAGAAATTAGCATTTTGAAATTCTCTACCATGATCACTTTTGATTATTCCAATGTTGGAACCTTCATCCACCTAGGGCGGCGATTTTCGTATTGAGGTCAACCGGTCGACCTAAGATTTTATTAGCAAACTATCCATTGGACAACGGACATCTTTTCATGAAATTGTGGGATAGATTTCTAAAAGCTATATTCTCCATTTAATGTGCAATTTTTTTACATATTTCAATCTTCAAGAAAGAGCCTATTGATGGGATTCAAATCCAAGAGCTCTCCTATAAATACTTTAAGGCTTGAAGAATCAACATAAGACAACATAATATAACACAACAAGAAAAATCTCTGCAAATATTTTGTCACTTTCAACATTCTTGTTGTATTAGCCTAAACTTATCACTTTCACATCTTGCTTATTAGGCTTTCTTTATTGATTACACTTGCACTTTTGAGTTGTAATATTTCATTTAAAATGTAATCTTGATTGTATTTGTAACATCATCCAAAACAAGAAATATTTGTTAGTGTTCTTTTGACAAGAACACGTTTGGTGATTTGATTGAAAAGCTTGGTGTTTTTGTGTTGAAGAGTTTGGTGCTCTTCGAGGTAAAGAAGAGTTTGGTGCTCTTGAGTTGGAAGATTCTGTAATATTCATAGGTGGTATTGTTAAAAGAGTTTGGTGCTCTTCAAGGTAAAGTTTGTAATAGTTTGGTATCTATTAACAAAGTTTTTCCTTTTTCAAATCCATTCCGGACATATCGGGTGGGAGAAGATTAGGCTCTAGGTGGGTTGAACTTCTATAAATCATCGTGTGTTGTTTATATTTTCGCACTTTATTTTGGTCATCATTCTCATATTCAAAAAAGAGGCAAAAGGGAAAATCGGGGATAATCTATTCACCACCCTCTAGATTATCGTAGCTACTTGGACTAACAAGTGGTATCGAGCCAAACTCTTTGGCAAGCTCGTTCATCATGCGAGTAAAGAGGAATGATTCATTGCTATGAACGAGAGCTATCTTCCAACTAGTGCTTCATTCAATAGATCGCCTCCCTTCGACTCCAACAATTATGCATTTTGGAAAGATAGAATGGAATGTTTCTTACAAGGTTGTGGGTTCGATATTTGGAACACGATTATTAATGGAGTATCTATAACTACAAGAAATTATTTTTTTACCGACGAAATTATCAATGGAATGAATTGGTTGCCGTTTACCAAGAGACTACCGACGCATTATCGACAAACATGAATTTAAAATAATACCGATTTAACACCAACAAATTGCCAATGGAATTTAACGACGATAATAGTCTCTCGCTAATCTGAAGGTAAATTTCCGGAAAATTTTACCGCTAAATTTCCCGACGGAATGGAGATGGATTACCGACCAATTATTTACCAACCAAAATGTCTATCGTTATTTACCGACAGACTTGTTCTCGCTTAAAACATCGACAGATTGTCGATTAGCGACTAATTTTCTTATAAAAGTTTACTCGACGGATTTACCCGTCGTTATCAATGAGGACCATTTATGTTGGTATTTACTTGACGGATTGACGAGTGATTAGCGGCGGATATTGATAAAAAATAAAAAATAATAAAAACTAATAGTAAGACCAAACTAAAAGGTATAGTTCACTTCTAGGTTCTAATGAATCGAGTATAATGAAACACAATATTGTTCAAGTTTATTTGGATTAATTATATATGTGGCCAAAATGAAAAATTAATTATAATTTGGTCTAAAATATTGAATATTTTCAATAACTTGTGTGCTATTAAATTAAAAAATGAAACTTATTAAATTCTCGTATAAAATGGAGAATAAGAATTTTATTTCTATGTTCTTTTTTCTTAATTTCAATTGGATCTAAGATGGACGATCCTCTATATATAAGATTCTTATTTCTATGTTCTTGTTCTTATTATAAATGATCCTTAATAAGTACATTTATCACAAAACGTCATATTTTTGTTGGAGTTGTGTGAGAGAACCATGAATTCATAACTAGAAATGTGTATGAATGTTATAGCGTGTAGACTTATCTCAACTTTTTGCAAGTTGTCGTGCATAGTCGCAATTCTTTATAGACATTATCACGAATGTCTATTATATAAAGTATTCGAAAATATGTCTTACATAAATAGCCATTGGTTTTTAGAACTCAGGAAAATTAGGGGTGATTATGTATATATTAAAATTTTATTTATATTTTGTTTAATAACTTACTAATTAAATTATTCTGAAAATTAAAATGTTAAACTAGAAACATAAATGCTTTAGTTGTAAAAATAACCTAAACCATTACTACGAGCCACCATATATACATATATATATATATATATATATATATATATATATATATGCTTTAAGGGATGTGCACTATTCATTAACCGATTGGACCGAACCAATTCCAAATTTTAGCTTAGAAATTATAATAAAATTTATAATTAAAAATCACATTATATATATGCCCACTCTATGTAAAGTTTTACCCACTAATATTGAATTTTCAAACCATTTAATCCCATAAGTTATCATTGCCAATCAAAAAACATTTCTATTTTAAAATTATTTCTCCAAAATGCACAAAGTTCCACGAAATATAAACCAATTCAAGACTTTAAAAACCAATTCAACATATTAATATTGAATCAAAAAATAAGAAAAGAAATTTAAACACCAAAAGAAAAAAGAAAACAAGCCAAAATAAAAAAGAAAACAATCCATTTCAATCTTTTTCAAAGAAACCCACGTCACCTAAACAAAGCCCTAAACAAATTCCAATCGGCGACCTCACGTCTGCGCCTCAAGTCTGCGTCTTCGTCTGCGTCCGGCCCGCGATCGGCGACCAATCTCTATCTACGCATCTCCTCAAAAGCTTCGCCTGTACCGTCTTCTCTTTTTTCCTCCAAAGTTTAAAGGTCATAAAACTAATATCCTTAAAATTATTTAATTAGTAAACCCTAAATTTCTTCTATTTTTTTCTTGTGGTTTTGTACTTGTGTGTGATGGTAGGGTGAGAATATTTTTCTTGTGGCTTTTTACGGATGTGGACTTGGTGATGATGTTGACGAGAAGATAGAAAGCATAGATGATGTGTTTTTTTCAAATATGAAAACATGATTTTTTTATTTTAAAACTGAGATACTGTTGAGGTATTATAAATAAAACTTGAGGTTTGTGTTTGTTTTTGCAAATGGAAGGTGCAAAGTGTTAAACATGAACAAGTGTTGATGGGTTGTGTGTAGGTTTCGTGATTATCCACATAACTAAATTTATTAACATATTTATTGGGAATTAAAGCCAAGATGCATATTCTAAAAATGTTTTTCTGGCCTCTTCACAATTTTTCCTCTCAACTTTATCAATGTGAAAGTAGGGAGGGGTTTAGTTTGTGGAATGGCCGTTTTTTTTTCCAAATTGTCCGGTGTTTTATCTTATGCATTTCCATTTCATTGTTGTCTAGGATGTTCGGTGTCATGGTTTTTGATGATTGTTAAGCGTTGGTTGTCATCCATTTTCATGTCTTTATTGAAAGATGTGGAGTGGAATGTTGTTTTTCTTTGAATAAGATGGTCCCCCAAGTAATAAAATTATGTGTTTCAGTAATTTATATGAGCACATGTTTGATTAAGTTTTCAGAATTAGTCCTTTTCCTTTCTTTAGTCTATAAAAAGTTACCAACCAACCTCCATCTTAAGGTCATCAAAAGTCTACCAAGAAAAAAAAACAGCTTGTCATGTAAATGATACAAATTATATAGTTTTAATTAAAGATGAATGTTACAACATGCAAAATATATCAAACATTGGCTAATTTATTAGAATATTTAGTACTCATTAGAATTACTATAGCTACAAAGTACTATTCCAGAATTGAATAGTTATAGGCATGGAGAACAAAAGCTTGATCAAATACACATGTAATAAAGCAAGGAAATGAAACTAAAGCTAAGGAAGAGTGCATGATTGTTGGGAAATTTATTGTTTAGATTTTGATGAATGTCATGTAAAACTTAGAATAGGAAGTTGGCACCCCATTTTTGTTGTAAACGCATTGTAATAAATAGGGATGGTCAAGCCGAGTTAAGTCACTATGCTTAAACATGCAAGAAGACAACCGGAGACTAGAGGAAGACTCATTTTAAAAGACAATTTGAGTATGACACGTAAGAGAAGAAAGACGGAACTCGATCAAGGTACAACCGAGATACTGGTGAGTAAATTATCACCAAGTCAACTCAAGATAGCCAAGTCTCAAATTGAAGTGACAAGAGTCATCCAATGATTGGAAGGCGACTCTAAGTCACCTGGGGAAAGCAAGGAAATGCGGTCAAGTCGAGATAATCAAAGAGATCCGTTGCACGTAAATCAAGAGAATTACTTAAACAAGTAATACCTCCATGCTACCTTTCTTGAAGTGCTCGGTCCCGCGTGCAAAAGGAATAAACCAATAGGAAGCACTGCACCATGTCAGAACTCTAAAAAGCTGAAGAACAATTCATACGAGGAAGTGGCAATTCCAAGGACTGCAACAAGACAAGCCAACGACCACAAGTGTCTTTTGAGAATAAGCATATCTCTTCAATGGGCAAATTTTCAAAAGAACACTATAAAAGGCTGAGGAGTTAATTTGAGAGAATGTTGGTTACCTTGACAGTTAAAAAACAAATACGAGCTAGAAAAGCAATATCTGTAACCAAAAATATTCTCAAATCATTCAAGTTCAATCCTCAAGCCTAAACTACGAAGGAAATCAATCCAACCTCACCTGTGAAGGAAAGATAATTTCAATCGTTGAAGAGGAAATTATTGAAAAATCAAGGGGTCTACATTCCACGGAGGATTGTAGGAAGGTTCAAGGTCGAACCGAGTCTCAAGTTTTTGGAGGGCTTCGTGATCAAATCCAAAGAGCTTGAGCAAGTGGGCTCGTAGTAGCAAAGCACTGCCCTGTGAAGAAGGCTGAGTCGTCACGAGAAGCCACTGCGTGACCAAGCATCTCCAGATCGAGTCCCAAAGGATCAAGTCGGTTGTGTGATCAAGACTTGTATCTCGGATTTACCACTATGTATCTTGATCAATACCTAGTAGATTCCTCCGGGGAGTTGGAGAAGAGAGGAGTAGAAGATTTACCCCATCTTGAACCTCTATAAAAACTTATCGTGTCATTTACATTTCAAAGACTTTAATGCCTGCATCTTATTTATTTAACTCTGCGATAAATTTGCTATCCACTTGATAATCTCTAAGTACTAAAACCAAGCATTAAATCAAATCTAAACCAAGCTTAAAGGTGTTAAGTCTTCCGCTGAAAACAAACTACAGTTGAACTAAGTCTTTAATCTTAACAAAATGAGTTATTCTATCAACAAATCAGTAGAGTTTGTTGAGTGACTAACTCTCTTGATTAACCAAATTAGTCATCCACCAAGGACACAACTCGTAGTATCAACTCGAACATTTAAAAGGACTAAATCAAAAAGTTGGTAAGGTTTATTCAACCCCCTTCTAAACCTTACACTCACACCCCTTGGGACCTACAAGTGGTATCGAGCGGTTGGTTCATTGAGCCTTCCGCACCGGTTCTTCAACTAGATCTCCAAATTTTTCAAAGTCTGTTTTAGTACTTAAGTTTTTCAAAACTCTTTTTATCATTAAAAGTTATTATCATGGAAGTAAATTTGACACGCATCCCTATGTTCACAATTGAAGAATTTGGTGATTGGAAAATTCGCATGCGAGCTCATCTATCAAAGATTACATGATGAGATGTGGATAGTGATAGAGGATGGGCCACTGCGAATTTTAAAAGTGAACACAATCAGTAAGGAGAGCCGGTGAAAGGTGAAGATGATGTTGCTCTAGACCACTATGGTTGAAAAACCAAGAGTTTGAATGGACAAATGATGACAAAAAATATATAACCCGGACAATGTGGCCAAGGACATTCTTTACAAAACCTTGGACAAAGCCATGTTCAATAAAGTCAAAGCATGCAAAACGGCTAAAGAAATCAGGACAAGCTAACATTGATTTGTGAAGGCTCGGAGCAAATCAAGGAAAATAAATTATCAAATACAGTCTGAAATTTGAGAATTTCAAAATGATCGCAGAGAGACCTTGGATCAACTAGATGCTCGGTTCACGTAAATTACCAATGAGCTATCTCGCACTTGGAAAAGAATATACACGAGAAGGAAATATGTATGAAGATTCTAAGAAGTCTCCCAACCGAGTGGGATATGAAAGTCATGGCCATGAGACACTCCATGGACCTATCAAAGACATCCAACCATGAGCTATTCTCGGATCTCAAAGCCTACGAATTTGAGCCGAGAAGAAAAGACCAAGAGGAGGCAATGTGCCCAAAACAAATGCTCTAATTGTTAAGGATGGCAAGAGAGAGTGAGGTCAAAAGAAGTCATTGACCCGGAGGAAATAGCCCGATGGTTAAAAGGTTTAAAAAGTTCTTCAATAAGAACTACAAGAGAGGCAAGGGCGAATCCTCCGAAGACACTCGGCTCCCTCCAAGTCAAGGGAAGATAGGCCAACCAAGAGAACAGAGCATCAAAAGGTTGAATATCAAAGTGGTGACAATCCAAGAATGGAAAGAGTGATCAAAAGGTTGAAAATCTATCTTTAGAATCGTAGGCAACTGGTCACTATGCCATTGATTGCCCATATCTTGTAGTCAACAAATACATGAATGAAGAAGAAAGAAAGGTCTTGAGAAAAGAAGACAAGAAAAGAAAAAGGCAATGTTGGTCACAGAGATCACGAGACAAAGTCAAGAGACACAATGATGATTGAGTAGTGAAGTGACTACTCAAGTGACTCGAAAAAGAAGCCTTGATCTGTTTGATGGCCAAGAAGCAAGACCAACCCGACCAAGAAGATGAGGTACACTCGACTCATCACACTCGTTTCTAGTGATAGTGAATGTGACACACACACTTCATCACCCACTGATCTTTATGATTCATTAGGCAAAATGATGAAAGATTTTGAACACATTAAATCCTCACACACACTACTAAATGAGGAAAACAGCCTACTCAAGAGCCAAAACTCACAAAACGACTAAGGAGCCGAGTACTCTAAGTCAAATAGGCGATGAGAATGAAAGCTTAAAGATCCGAAAATGCTAAGCTAATAAAGCGAAAATAGCGCTATAAAAAAGAGGAAAATGACCTCAAAATGTGATTGCCTCATTCACTAAGGCATCTAAATCATTGGATGATCTTATTATGAGTCAAAGAGAATGTGGAGACAAGACAGGCTTAGGATTTAATTCCTCTTGTCTTTGTGTCAAGCTCCAAAAGTAATTTTGGAAAAAGGATCTTCAAGCAATGAAGTATCTCAAAAATCCAAAACTCCAAATGGTGCACACACATTTATTCCAAAGCACAATTACAAGCAAACGGCCTTGGTTATAAAGGAAAAGGAAAACAACTTGAGTTGAGTGTCTTTGAGAGGACAGTGAGAAGAAATCCCCGAGTTCCTCAAAGAAACTCCAAACAGAAATACTCAAAGAAGAAAGCAGAGCTACCAAAAACCCCGAAGTTCTATGAAAGAAACACATATGATGGGAATGGTAGAAAATACCCAAGCCAAGTGATTGGAATAATGTGAACTATCGGCAAAGACCTATGGAATATAAGCCCAAATGGCAAAGGCCAAGAACTCAAAGAAAGGCCATTCCAAAGGTATAAGAGCTTTCATCAAAGACACATATGCACCTAGGCACTACACTCGGAGATATCACAACTACCCAAAGAAGGCAATTGCTAAAACACATACACAGGCATACGAGACAAAATATATAGTTGTATGAACCTAGAATCCCCAAGCAATTTGCCAAAATTAATTATGATTATGGCACTGATAGATGGCAACCCCTTAGAGTCAAATCAATTGGCTATAGGTTGGTTGGATCATCTTACAATACTAACCCCTCAGGACCCAGACAAATATGGGTACCTAAAACTTAACTTCCTTGTTTGCAGGTTCAAGGAACAGCTGAGTGCCAAGGAACCTGGTACATGGATAGTGGCTGTTCCAGACACATGACAGGAAACAAGAAAAATCTGTCAAAATTCAAGGAAGTCAAAGGAGCAAAAGTCATATTTGGAGGAAATGAAGCTCCAGGAGAAATAAGAGGCATTGGATCCATCAAGAAAAACGGATTAGAAATCACAGATGTTGCATATGTTGAAGGACTCAACTTCAACTTGCTAAGCATCAGCCAACTCTGTGACAAGGGTTATAATGTTGGATTTAACATGGGTATATGCCAAATCAAGGATACTGAATCAAATGAAGTTGTGTTGCAAGGATGCAGACAAAAGAACATGTATGTCGTGGATTGGTCAACTGCAACACCCAACACCTGTCTTTTAGCAAAAAGAGCACAAATTAATTTGAATCAAGTTGGTTGTGGCACAAGAAGGTAGGTCACCGAATTTCAAAACGATTAACAAGCTTGTCGGAAGCAATCTTGTGGAAGGACTTCCAGACTCAGTATACAAGAAGGAGAGTATATGTGACGCATGTCAGAAGGGAAAACAAATCAAATCATCATTCAAAGAAAAGACATGTCCATCTTCAACAAGAATATTGCATCTGCTACATATGGATCTATTTGGTCCAGTTGAACCAGCTAGCATAAGTGGAAAGAAATACACCTTGGTGGTAGTAGATGACTACTCAAGATATACATGGACAATATTCATGTGTAAGAAGAAAGAAACTCTACAGAAACTACCACAACTGATGAAGAGGATTCAAAATGAGAAGAGTCAAACCATTATCAAAATAAGATCTGACAAAGGAACTGAGTTTGTGAATAGCATAATAACTCGATATTGTATTGAAAATGGCATTGGTCATGAATTATCTCTGACAAGGACTCCACAATGAGAATGGAGTTGCGAGAAAGAAGGAATAGAACTCTCAAAGAAGAATGACCATGTTAGGTGACGGGGGCTACCTAAAAGATTTTGGGTCAAGCAATAAAAACACAACATGCTACACTCAAAATAGATGCATGATAAAACGGTGACAAAAGACTCCCCATGATATTTGGACAGGAGAAAACCAAATGTTGCATATTTTAGAATATTTGGATGTAAATGCTTTATCCATAACAATGGCAAAGATAATTTAAAGGCTTTTGATGCTAAAGTCGATGAAGGTATCTTCTTGGGATACTCAAATGAAAGCAAAGCCTACAGAGTACTCAACAAGAGGACTATGGTTACGAGGAATCCATTCATGTGGTGTTTGATGAGCCAAATGTAAATGGAGAAGACATGGAAGAATCAACTGATAAGTCAATCAACCAACCATGCGAAGCATCCCTATCTTTGGTCAAGTTGGAATTATAAACTCAAATGAAGATGAGAGAGTGAGTCTCAAAAACAGATGGAAAATCTGCGGCTAAGTGATGACGAGAGAACTGATCAAAGCAACATAGTCAGCAAGACGATCAGAATCCGGCTAACTTACTCCAACTTTGATGTAAGATGGCCGAGAGACCATCCACGAACTAGTCATTGGAAATATAAGAGAAGGTATCAAAACAAGATCCGAACTCAACAAGAAGCTATGTTCACATGCTTTATCTCACAAATAGAGCCTAAAGATGTGTCACAAGCATTGGATGACACACATTGGATTCAAGCTATGCAAGAAGAGTCAATCAGTTTGAAAGAAATAAAGTATGGGAATTAGTTCAAAGACCCACCCATCAAAATGTTATTGGCACTAAATGGGTGTTCGAAACAAGATGAACGAGGAAGGTTCGTGGTAAGAAACAAAGCAAGATTAGTAGCCAAAGGATATTGCCAAGAAGAAGGGATAGATTTTGATGAAACATTTGCCCCTGTAGCAAGATTGGAAGCTATAAGGATTTTTCTCGCCTTTATGCACTCACAAGAATTTCATTGTATATCAAATGGATGTAAAGAGTGCATTCCTTAATGGTTTATTGGAAGAAGAAGCGTATGTTGAACAACCTCCGGGATTTGAGCGAGAAGACTCTTGGAGATAAGGTATACAAACTCAAGAAAGCTCTATATGGATTAAAACAGGCACCCGAGCATGGTATGATACTTTATCACACTTCCCGACCGAGAATGGATTCACAAAAGGAAAAGTGGATAGAACACTCTTGAAATTTAAGACAGGAAGAGCACACGCTTGTTCAAATATATGTGGATGACATCATTTTTGGATCCACAAACAAAGAGTTGTGTGATAAATTTTCAAACCTCATGCAAAGCAAATTCGAAATGAGCATGATGGGAGAGTGACATTCTTCCTTGGACTCCAAGTGAAACAGTGAAGGATGGAACCTTCATAAGTCGACAAAATACACCGTGAGACTTAATGAAGAAATTTGGTATGGAAGAGAAGTCTTCTGTGAAAATACCAATGAATACATCATCAAAAATGGATATGGATGCGGATGGCATGCCTGTAGATCAAACAAGATACAGAGCACTTATTGGATCATTGCTTTATCTCACAAAGAAGCAGGCCGACATCACCTTTCTTTGTAGGTGTATGTGCAAGATTTCAATCTGCTCCAAAAGAAAGCCACATGACTGCAGCCAAGAGAATCTTGAGATATTTGAAAGGAAGCCAAGAAGTTGGCTTATGGTATCCAAAAGAAGGTGGATTCCGGCTAATTGTCTATTCGCACTCGACTATCTTTGGATGTAGAGTTGACAGAAGAGCACCTCGGGCACATGTCAAATGCTTGGAAACAAAGCTAATTTCTGGTTTAGCAAAAAAAAAATTCAATAGCCACCTCTACAAACGAGAATACATAGGCTGGGCAAAATTTATTGTGCCCAAGTCCTATGGATGAGACAAAGAAAGAGACTATGAAGTTGAAGAAAAGGAAATTCCAATCATGTGTGATAACACAAGTGCAATTGCAATCACTCAAAATCTGTGTTGCACTCAAGAACAAAGCATATCGATGTCGATATCACTTCATAAGAGTTCATGTTGAAAAGAAGGACATCACCTTGGAATATATTTCAACTGATAAATAGTTGGTGACATATTCACAAAACCATTATGTGAGTCAAGATTTGAAGAACTCAAGCATGAGTTAGGGTTAATTGAGTGAAATGACACTCGGAAGACTCAAAGAAAAGAAATGAAACACGAAAAGGAAAAAGAGATGAACTCTCAAATCAACTAAGTGAATCACCATATCGGAAAGACAACATTGTAGGAGTTAGGACCCGAGTCACTAGGAGAAGCTGTGAGAAGAAGAGTTAAATCGGCTAAGGGATAAGCCGAGTCATTTATAAGCAAAGTGACAAAAACACCGTCATTTTTACTAAGCGGGAATGTTTTTAAGAATGACATCAAAGCATAATTATGACGTGTACAGCAAAAGTCGCACACCAAACTTATGATTGGATATAAATGCCGCCGCATTAAATACGAGACATTAAATGCTAATCGGCGTGCAAAATCTAAGCCGTTGATTTCGATCACATTTCAAAACCACCCGCACGCCCTTTCATGAACCATACTTAAACCATTTTCGTCCGTTTCTCTCACACATTACCAAAAACTGCTTCATTTCTCTCTCAAAAGCAAAGGCAAAACTCTCTCAAAAAACCTATCAATCTTCAAATTATCTTCTAAGTTTCATTCGGTGAAATATTGAAAAATGGCATCTACTCACGATTTTGTCAAGATGGGAAAGCAAATCCACACCGGTCTCTTTGTGGATTTGAGGAATGGTCAAACAGGGTCCGATGACGCCCTCATAAAGAAGATCGTTGAAAAACTCGACACGCCCGGGCTAAAACCATTTCTCGACGATGGAGTTTCCGATGACCTATGAGGAAGAGGTCGCACAATTCTACGTGAACGCCGAGATTCACGATGAGGGATCAAATCCTTTATTCACGGGAAGGAGTTCATCATCACCGCCAGGATTTGGCGTAACACTTCTCATTACCGGAAGGAGCACTTAAATCAATGAAGTCGATGTTGACTTGGTCAGCCGCTGGAAGGAAGTAGCCAAGACCGACTATCTTTGAAAATAGATAGTCTACACAACTAACAAGAGGTCAGGAAGGAGGACTACCACAAATTGTTGGACATCGTTGCCAAATGCATAGACATCAAATTTGGCAGCTTTGACCAACTCGTCCAAAGCGAAATTGATCGAATGGCCGCGATCATTGATGAAAAGAAAGTGAACTCGGCTGAGTTTGTCTACGGCAGACTCGCGAGAATGTAGGGAATAAATCCTTCAAGGAGGGCGGAATGTTTGGAGGTTCCCAGATACGGTCCGTGATTGGGTCAATGATGGAGGTAAAAGGAGTCCCTCTTCGACATGGAAAGGCGTTCCATGTAAACAAGAGGATGTTCGAGATCAAACCTCTCTGGCGCACAGAAGAGAGCCTACGCTAAGAGAGTCGATCACGAGTGAGGGGAATCACCACTGAAGATACAGTTGTCCCCTCTCCACCTAAGAAGAAGGCGCCCCGCAATCGCTAAGAGAACTGTTGCCCCTGCAGCAAAGAAAAAAAACAAATGCTCCCGCCGTAGCCGAGTCACCCGCCCGCAGCCGTGTCTCCCGCCCTCTGCAGCCGCATGGAGAAGGAACCATTAATCCCTTCTCCGGTGATCAAGAAGAAGAGGATCGCCACAACAAGGAAGGCAGCTACCTTTAAGACATCTGCGAAGGCATTCACCTTCAATGAACCGAGGAGGAAGTGGAGCGAAATCCCTTTGGTTAAAACAAAGAGAAGAAGAAGACTTTCCAAGCTCTCCGAGCTTGAAAAAGACAAATTGAGTCTGTCACTCGGCCCTAGAGAAGATACCCGAGACCTGCTGGAGAAGTAGAGTCTCCGTAGTGATTGATGAAACGGCGAAGTCTGCTAAAGGCCGATCAGCAGAGGCAACTTGAAGACCAGTTGTAGTCGAATGCACCTGAGGAACAAAGAATGGCCGAGGCGTAGAATCACCTGTTGACAGGGTTGTTTCTCCACCTGTAACAGAGGTTCTTGAAGGTGTTGAGCAATGGGTCCGCTACCCTCAATACCCGAAACGAGGGCCAAGAAGAGGATGATGAAGACGATGTAATCATGCACTCTCCATTGTATCCAGACATCCAAAATCGTCTGCGAGAGTGGAGAAAATGGAAGCTAAGCCCGTCCCAGTGCGGTTGAATATCCGAGTTCATTCTTGAGGAAGAAGAACTCTTGATTTCTTGAGGTGGACACAAAGCTACAAGCCCTTGATGAGGATAATTGCATAAATATACTGGAAATTCGAAAAGAAAATGAACGGGCTAAAGCAAATGAGGACGCAGAGGCACGTGAGAAGGCCAACATCTCGCCCTATCACCGCACCACAGAGCATACACATCCTCACTTTGACGTCCTATCGTAAAAGTGATGAGGATCTGGACCTGTTCTTGCCCGCGGAAGAATTGCAAATACAAAGACGCAATGCGAGAATCGAGAATCCTTCATGAACAAAGAATGATGGAGGGACCAGGAGAGTCCTCCAAAACACACACCGGAGATAGACTCAATGGGAGTGGTGCGAGCATATTGCCACCGTTGTTCGCCACCACTTCCCCACTCACTCGAGAAGAAGGAACTAAGGAATCTGCGATGAAACCGGGATAGTGGGGACCCCGGTTGAGCCAACCCCTAATGAAGGTGTCTTACCACCGCCCCAACTACCTGAATACTCAATGAGAACAGTAGGAGTCCGAGACGAGTGACCCCATTCCAAGTCACTCGGTTGGTGTGCCACCGTGGGGGAAACTTCCTCCACTGCGGCAAGGTCGGAGGATGTTGCAAAATGACTCCACAATGAATCTAGGAGGCGAAGTGGAGAAGGAACAAACACAAAGTACACAAAGAAGTTGTCATCGACGAGGCTCGGTGATTGGGCTGTGCCTCACCGAGGTGCCAATCGCTCTCGAAGGCTAATGACGATCGATGCGAGGCATGGGAAGGAGCACCACGGGAATTAACACTGGGCGATTTAAAGTACAATCCATGGAGTTGAGACTCAATGGATGCCACCGCATGAAGACCCTAAGACAAATGACATCGTCGAAAAGGGATGTCCAAGGCCTCATTGCAGCTTGAGACGCTGGAGGTAATGAAGGTCCATGGGAGGTTGAGACTTCCCGGGGTAAAGAAGGTTCAAGTACGTAACATCCCTCCTGCTATCATTGATCCATCGAAAAAGGAGATAAGCGCTTCACGATTCCCAGGATAATCCCGATGTAACCTTTCCGGGATCGGAAGGAGACGATGAAGCCGAGTCATCCCCGTGACTAATCCAAAAGACTCGGTGAGGATGTTCCAACCACGAGTAAGTCCGACCTCAAGTCTACTCGTTAAACTTACAACTTTGATGATGAGCCACCCATGGAAATCTCATCATCGTCCGATGACGCTCGATAAGGCCGAGGACCGATCAACTCACGTGGAAAACCACAAAGACCAACGAAGCTGTTGAGACAACGAGGCTCGGCAAGTCGGGTCAACTTCACAACAGACCAATCAAAAGCAGAGTCCATCTGCGCGCTCCCCAAGTCCGCAGAGGGTTCGACTCCACAAGGAACTTCACGAGCACCACTCATCATTGAACAAATCCCGATTTGCCGTGATGATCCCTTTGTAGAATCATTTCCCTTCTCTCGGAGGTACCCGACCTCCCGAAGAGTCGAAAAGAGATCTCGAGCGCTTCCCACGACTGATCATGTCATTCCATCGATACCATCATTCCAAATGACTATGATTTTGACGCCGCTTGGCGTCACCGCAACAGAGGAACAACTGGTTCGGGAGGTGTTCAAAGCATTATTTACTGAAATTGAACGGATGGAGAGGCACCAGGCCTCGATGGACATGAGATCGATAACAGAGATGCCAACCTTATCACGACTTGAGAGGCATAATAGTCGAGAATCCGGAGTGGTGGCAACAACAAAAAAATGCGTGTGGAACAAGCTAGATATTTCGAACATTGTTCAACAAGTCGTTTGGTATGGCGAGCCGAGAATGCCGATGCGAAGACAAAATTGAGAGAACACATTGAGCACATGCATGAATCTCACACTTTCCGAGATAAAGTCATTGCGTGAGAAAAATAAGAATGAGCTCCTGCGTATGGAAGAAAACATGGATCGAAAATTCACCTTCTCATGGGCCGAGATGAAGCGCTTAAAGTCGAATCCAACGCTACTCGCTTTTGAAGCATACTCCGCAGCCAGACTCGAAGCGAACTTGGCTATCGCAGACTCGACTTCCGCTTGCTAGTTTGTTTCGTGGGTTCCTCTCTCCTTTGATGATGCCAAAAAGGGGAAAGAGGAATACCTAAAAGCACTGAAGGGATCCGAAGTTGAGAAGGATGGAGCAAACAAGTGAAGGAAAAGACAATGAGGAAGTTTCAAGAGAAAAGAAAGGGAAGTCTTTGAAGGGGAAGGATCGAGAGATGTGACCTTGATGATTGCACAAACCCCCAACAAGGTCTTGTCACAAATGATATTATCGAAACTCCCAAATACTCGCCACTCCAACACTCTGCTGTACCTATGGCGACAAGAGAAAGACAGGTTGAAGCAGGGATGGAGGAAGTGGAAGGAAGGATGAATGCCCGAGTTATGGATATTTTGAAACAACATGGAGGCATTCCAGTAGACAGAGACACTTATGCCATCTCGTATGCCGGAGGCCGAGCCAAGATCGCTTGATGAACTTAAAACGCCGCATCCAAGGATACTTCGCAAACATGTCCATGGCTCAAGCCGACTCATCGAAAAAGGGTCTCACACTATGTGAAGAAGCCGACAGCAAAGAGACTACCTAAATACTCACCGGTCACTCCGCTAGTCACTCGCCTTGGGAAAAAGAAGGCCCCAAAGACAATACACGCCTGAGAGGAAGAGGTAGAGGAAGAAGCGGGTGGAGGGAGAGGTTTCGACTCCAGACCTGGAGCCGCCAAAAACATTGAGTACATAGATCCGGCAAAAGAGAGGGATCTACTTGGGCTGGTTTTGACGAAGTAGCTAATCTGTGCAAGTGGCTAAGAACAATCCGAGTATGTGAAAATAATTGAAGAAGAAAATAAAAGACAAACTCAGCTATGGGAGGAGAGACAAGAGAGAATAAGAAGAGATGAAGTCATTGCCTTTGAAGGCGTATGAAAAGAAGAAAGCAAATCAAGATGAGAAAAAGAAAAGAAGACCGGATGATGAGTCAAGAAGAATAAAGGAGGAAGCGAAGGAGATGAAGTGTTGCTATCCACCCCTTCATGTATTTTACTATGTAAATACACTTTATGTAAGTCTTCCGTAATAAATCAGAATTCTCTATTTTTGTGTAGACATAGATGCTTGCTCGATACACTTTGTAAACAATTGTGTAAAGGACAAGAATGTTATGATCAATAATGAGAATTGATTCTACGCATACATTCTCTCTCAGAATGCACTATCTGTATGTATCTTTGCTATTTACACTTTGAATGTATAAGTTTTGGCATCATCAAAAAGGGGAAATTGTTGGGAAATTTATTGTTTAGATTTTGATGAATGCCATGCAAAACTTAGAATAGGAAGTTGGCACCCCATTTTTGTTGTAAACCGCATTGTAATAAATAGGGATGGTCAAGCCGAGTTAAGTCACTATGCAAAACATGCAAGAATACAACTCGGAGACTAGAAGGAAGACTCGCCGCAAGACAACGAGTATGGCAAAGAAGAGAAGACGGAACTCGATCAAGGTACAAACTGAGATGCACGGAGTAAAGTATCGATCAAGTCAACTCAAGATAGCCAAGTCTCAAATTGAAGTGACAGAAGAGTCATCCAATGATTGGAAGCTGACTCTAAGTCACCTGGGAAAGCAAGGAAATGCAGTCAAGTCGAGATAACTGAAAGAGATCCGTTGCACAGAAATCAAGAGAATTACTTAAACAAGTAATACCTCCATGCTACCTTTCTTGAAGTGCTCAGTCCCAGAAGCGTGCAAAAGGAATAAACCAATGGGATGACCGCACCATGTCGAACTCAAAAGTCAAGAACAATTCATACGAGGAAGTGGCAATTCCAAGGACTGCAACAAGACAAGCCAACGACCACAAGTGTCTTTTGAGAATAAGCATATCTCTTCAACGGGCAAATTTTCAAAAGAACACTATAAAAGGCTGAGGAGTTTATTTGAGAGAATGTTGGTTACCTTGACATTTAAAAAACAAATACGAGCTAGAAAAGCAATATCTCAGAACCAAAAATATTCTCAAATCATTCAAGTTCAATCCTCAAGCCTAAACTACGAAGGAAATCAATCCAACACTCACATGTGAAGGAAAGATAACTTCAATCAGTTGAAGAGGAAATTATTGAAGAATCAAGGGGTCTACATTCCACGGAGGATTGTAGGAAGGTTCAAGGTCGAACCAGTCTCAAGTTTTTGGAGGGCTTCGTGATCAAATCCAATGAGCTTGAGCAAATGGGTCAGAGTAGCAAGGCAAAGCGCCTGCCTGTGAAGAAGTTGAGTCGTACGAGAAGCCAGCCGCGTGACTAAGGCATCTCCAGACCGAGTCCCAAAGGATCAAGTCACCGTGTGTGATCAAGACTTGTATCCGGACTGTTACCACTGCAGTATAATCGATCAATACCTAGTGGATTCCTCCGGGAGTTGGAGAAGAGAGGAGTAGAAGAATTACCCCATCTTCGAACCTCTATAAAAACTTATCGTGTCATTTACATTTCAAGACTTTAATTCCCGCATCTTATTTATTTAACTCTGATAAATTTGCTATCCACTTGATAATCTCTAAGTACTAAAACCAAGCATTAAATCAAAACTAAACCAAGTTTAAGGGTGTTAAGTCTTCCAAAAAACAAACTACAGCTTGAACTAAGTTTTTAATCTTAACAAATGAGTTATTCTATCAATGCAGCTCAATCGAGTTTGTTGAGTGACTAACTCTACTGATTAACCAAATTAGTTGTCCACCAAGGACACAAATGTAGTATCAACTCACGAACATTTAAAAGGACTAAATCGAAAAGTTGGTAAGGTTTATTCAACCCTCCCCATTCTAAACCTTACACTCACACCCCTTGGGACCTACAATGATTTTCTTAGATACCTATATGTAAATTTATCCAAAACACTCAAAGATATTTCAAGATACGAATATGGTGTGTGGTTCTCACAGACATTACAACAACAAAAATAGTAGTATAATGTGCTTAGTAGAGATTGTGCAGAGTATATATGCTTTAATAATGAATTCATCTTAATGTATCTTTCTAGCCTCAATATTCAACACAAATGTTTTGGTAAATCATTAGTAATAGTCATAAAATGCAAGTAATAATGAAATATCTACATAAATAGCAATAAATTATGCATACTTGAAATATCTTTGAACTTGTTGACAATCCAAATTCTTATTATAATGTCTATTATATATTATTTCAATTTATCGGACATTGAAAAATGAGTGTAGAACGTGGGTGGATGTATAAAAGGTTTTAAAGTAGAGGGGTCCTATCTAATGAGTTCTTAGAAGGACTAGGAAAATTTATTGACTTTGCTTGTAGTCAAGTAGAGTGGATGGATGTGGATAAAATCGGATGTCCATGTAATCATCGTAAGTGCTTAATCGCCAAAAAGATTCCACCGTGATGAAGTTAAATACCATCTTGTAAGATATGGATTTGTGCGCTTAATGTTATGTTTGGGATAGACATGGAGAAACACATGTAGAAGCAACACCCAAAACGTACATTATAGTGAAGATGCGGAATCAACGATGGATTACCATACAATGGTGATGAATGCAAATGCGGTCCCGAGTTTCATCCGAGTGAAATAGGGGAACCTCCAAATCCAGATTCACATAAATTCTATGACATGCTCAATCTGCGCAGATGAAGAGTTATCGGTGGTTGTACTAAACACTCACAATGATCATTTGTTGCTAGAGCGATGCACATGAAGGTTGAATATCACATGTCCGAAAGAAATTATGATGACATAGTGCAACTTATCGGAGATTCTTCCCAATAATAATACAAAGGCTCGATAACTTCTATAAAACCAAGAAGATGTTGCAAGGCATGGGCCTGCCAAATGGAAAATATTGATTGTTGCAATAATGGGTGTATGTTATACTTGGGTGAAGACATCATTGTTAGATAAATGTTTTTATCAAGATTTTGATGACTATGTTTAAATGAGTTTTTATACCAAAACAATGTTTATGAATGTTGTCCAAAATACTCCTAAATGTTTAAAATGTTTTTACTAATTTTTGGAGTATTTCTTAGAGTTTATTATTCGATAAAAAATTGGACAACATATTTAATGTTTTTGTGTTAATTGGTTTTTACACCAAAATAATGTTTATAAATGTTGTCCAAATACTCCCAAGTGATTTAAAATATTTTTACTAATTTTTTGGAGTATTTCTTGAAGTTTATTTTTGATAAAAATCGGACAATATTCCAATTTGGAGGTCGACCGGTACTCAAGAAAAGAAAACTTGAAACAGCGCATGCACTTTGAAAAAAAACTGAGCGGGGGACCGGTCCGGGAGGGCCGATCGTCGCACCCCTGGCCGACCATTAACCCTTCGATCGGTCGACCCCCGCAACCTGCACTGGATCGCACTATTTTTCTTCCAACGCTTCAAAATTTTCTACAGGTCGACCGGTCGCCCTATGCACTCGTGATGTAAAAATTGTACCATTTGAACTCTTTGATGTGAAGATTTACTTTTGATTTTTGTACAATATTTCTACATCTTGTGATCTCCTTTTGTAGACAAAAATGAAGAAGAAGGAGCCTATGTTGGTGAAGACTCTCCTATAAATAGAGGATGAATTGAAGACACAATAGACAACAACAACACAAGCAAATACACAACAAGAAATCTGCAAATTTCAAGCTTTCATATTCAACACTCTTTGTTGTATTTATAGCCAAGTATTTCACTTTCACATCTTGAGGTCTAGGCTTTATTTCTTGATTACACTTGCACTCAAATTGTAATATTCATTATTGAGTTGTAATCTTGATTTTTGTCATCATTCAACACAAGACATCCTTGTGAGTATTCTTGTGGTAAGAATACACTTGGGTGATCTAGGTGATAGGTGTTTCAAGAGTGTGGTGCTCTTGAGGTGTTTGAAGAATTTGGTATTCTTCAAGATTAAAGATTGTAGTGATCTTCATAGGTGTCGTTGAAGGAAGATTATGGTAATCTTCAAAGGAGATTGTAATCTCCAAAGGTGGTGTTGAAGAAGAGTGTGGTGCTCTTCAAGGTGTTGTAAGTTGAATTTGTATTAATTGTGGTAATTAATAAAATTCTTTTTCTTTTTCAAAACTCATCCCTGATATACTTTTGGGTGGTAGTAGATTAGACCCTAGGTGGGTTGAACTACTATAAATCGACGCGTGTTATTTACCCCCTTTTTCGTTCAAAAATTCATTTGTTTGGTTTAAAAAAATCAAAAAATATTGGGATATATTAATAATTAGTGGAATTCATTTCCTTTAACTCTCTTGAAATAGTTATCTGATTCATTTAATTCGGTAAAATAGTTATGTGATTCATTTAATTGGCTCAAAAAATGCTTCATTTTAAGAGAGATTTAAAGAATGCTTCATTTGTTTGGTCAGGAGCTATTTGAAGTTGAAATTGACTTAAATGTTGAGTTTCATTTTTTTCTCTCATATTTGCGGATGAAAAAGACACAAAGAATTGATCCATTCTTTAAAAGAAAAAGTTGATACTCCAAAATCCATGTCAAATCCATCTACAGAATTAATGAGCTTGAAAGTGGGAAAGGGCTTAATCAGATTGGTTCTTTACAAAGAGCGGGTGATACGCGTTGGAGTTCTCATTTGAAATATATATTCGGTTTGATAAAGATGTTCAGTGAAACATGTGAAGTTTTACTAAATATTATTGAAGATAGAACTACACCAGCTCAACATGGAGATCACTACTAGAAAAAGAGGTTTTTGTGATGATAAAATGTTGTCACGAAGATTGAATGTCGTCACAAAACAATTTTTGTGGCGACAAAGTCGTCTCAAATAAGTCACCACGTAAACTCATGACAAGTAAGTTATTTGTGACACCAAAATCAAAATGGTATTGTGACAACATGTCGTCACAAAAAAGTTGTCGAAATGTCCACCAAAATTTTCGTCAGGGGTATTTTCACAAACTTATTTGTTACGGCAAAGTTGATATAAGTAATTTGAGATCTTTTGTGGCGACATTTGTCATCTCAAAAGCTTGTGTTCTGAAAGTTTATTGGTGACGACTTTGCCGTCACAAAAACCTCTTTATCAATTTTTTTATTTTTATTTTAGTATACAATTTTTAAGCTTATGTTCACTTAACAATAATATCAACATTACCTAATACAAATGCATTCATCCAACCAATAATATCAACTAAATACAAAAATAAGTTTCAACATCATATAAATAAAAACACATGTGAAGGGGATGTGAAAGGGATATCCGTAAGTTTCAAATATAAATGGGTTTTTTATGTAACTAAAGCAAATTTCAAGTTTAGTATTTGAACCGAACATTACATATCAAGTATCAACCACATAAAAATAACCAATCAAATTTAAATTGGCCCTTTAGCACATATTAGGTCATTCAACTAGAAGTAAATATCCATACTTGAACCAAGAAACCTCCCGCTTACAAGATTCAATCACCAACTCAAATCCACAACCTCGCAGATGAAGAGCATAAGAAAATTAGGGATAATTAAGAAAAAAACTTAGCAATATTATCATTTTTCAAGGCATACACACAGATGGAACTAACTAAAAATAAATGCCTAATAAGATACCAAAATTGCAAGCTATATATAAAAAAGATGTGGATAATGGTGCGTCATCAACTTCAATCCCGCAAAAATAGTCCACCGACATTTATTAGCTTTAGTTTCTGCAAAATCTCGCCTACACTATGCAAGCCCCAAGAATAAAAAAATCTATTAAGGTGTGAGTATTCAAGCCAAAGCAATATCACCTACGATTCCCCCTTCCCCGATTTCATTAAGGCTTTTGTAGGGTTATTGCAAAAGCCACATTATTTTGGTGCGAGGAAATTAGGTGAAACGCACAAAAAACAAAATACACAAATCTTTATATGGGCAATTTAACTTTGAATTTTTTTCAAAAAGAAATCGGCTCTATCCAGTGCAATATATGTTCACAGAATTAGAAAAGAAGACGTGAATTATGCATATTTTTTTTATGGAATAGCCAAAATATACTTTGGCCTATGTATTGTCAATAGAAGTTATAAGTGCAAGAGAATACCGACTAAAAAATGGTTAGCATCAAAGCTAGTACGAAATGTATAGATTTCACCAGTGTTTATCCTCTTATTGTTGTCTCGACTTCTATGACCTCCTCTCAAATGATGTAAACCAGGGACGATGTTCGGATATTTCATTATAATATTTTCACAATGCCGAACAAGGACCATATCCATTTGCATCTCAAAACGACATTTCTAATTTCTAAAATATCAAAGAAACAAAGAAGCATCTCTTTGTAGTTTGAATAGAAAACAGAACCCTACATGAATAGTTAAGTTTGAAATATAAAGTATCACCAATTTTAAGATTGCTAATTCATGCAGTTAAGACCTTTTAAGCCATTAATATAACCCAATATCAAGTAAAGAAGCATTGGGCATGGTAGAAATAAAAACATGTCCAAAGTATGTCATTATTATCCAAGTATATGCTTTCTGAAATATATATATTTTTTGTCGTTCCGAGTATATGCTTTCTGAAAACCTCAATTTAGAAGAAGTAAACGGCATAGGTGTCTGTCGAGCAACTGCAAATGACCGAAGACCTCTCTCAGCAAATTTATCTATGATGGAGTGCACTTTATTTGCAATATCTGACTTGTTCCATGTCAAATTGAGAATCTAAAATAATTCATAAACAATAATTAAGATAACCTTACCATCACTGGCCAAGTAGGTAAGTGTAGTCCTCTTATCAGTCGGGTTGAACAGAAGGAAGTGAACTTTTGTAGTTTCAGCACGCGCCTTTCATTGAATAAAAAGGAAACAAAGGATTATTAACAGGGAATACTCACAAAATCATGCATATATGAGAAAACTAGGTAATTTGACTTGAGTACCTCTTTAGGATCATCTAACATTGAAACTATTGCATAGTCAATAGCATCTTGATTCTCCAATCTTGAGGGTCTTGCAGCCATCAAGACACCATATCTTTGTCAACATCTTTCGCGAAAACCTGAAGGAATGTGACGAGCTAACAAAATTATCGTAAAATAGCTCAATGTTATGGATGATAATAACATAAGGAAAAGCATATTAGCTTATGATACCAAACAGGTTAAACACATAATGCTAAAAACATCATACAAAACTCAACTTCAAATAATTTAGCAGAATAATCTAGTTGTTCTAGTTCTTGAATATTATTCAAAACTAAAAGCCATTTTCTATGTACAGATTAATATCATGATAGATATCTATAAAAATAAATAATGAATGGACAATTGAAAAATTTAAAAGGCCAAGCACACATTGATGACAAATCAAGAATGATTCAATTCTAAACACATCTTAGCAGCGATTGTTCTATTCTGAGTTGTAGCTATGCAAAATTTGGAATATAGAGAGAGATAGAAAAAGAAGAAGTAATCATAGATTCTTGTCGACACCACCGTCATTTAACTCTTGTTTAGGCATGATGAGGTGAACAAAGATATCGATAAATTATTAGCTCAAAATATATTTGGAGAAGGTAGAAATTTGATATCCATATTTAGGACCAAAACTAATTACCTCATTGATAAGTGTAAGAACATAACTCTTAGCTTTTCTTGATAAAACTTTATGGATAATGTGCCAATCAATATCATTCCAATCTTGAACCTCAGAGAACTCTGATCGAGTTTGAACCTGGAGCAGAGTTATATAGAAAATATTCATTAACTAACTAAACTAAGATGCTAAAAGTGTTGGCAAATATGCAATTAAATTGATGAAATGCAAAAAGAAATAGAAAGGCATACCTTGTTGCTTTTTAATTTGCAAACAGATAGAGCGCCATCTCCACTATGTTAAAATATAAAAATAAGAATTACATATAGTATTCAAGTCGAAATTATCAGTAAAGAAATGCACCAAGATGAACGAGTGGATGTACCGATTAGTATATACAATGGAATTAATATATCGAAATGTATTCTTCATGAACATTGAAGGAGTTGCAGTAAGAACGTTGCCGAGTATCCCATACCTATAATATCGAGCAAAATGAGAAACCTAAATATATTTGTCGACAAAAAAACAAAAAAGGATATGGCATTCCTTAAGTTGGAATTTTACCAACAAAATAGGTATCCTAGACTTAGAAGATGTGCTATTTTTGAGTAGATTAAGTCCAAATTGTTGTTGAAATTGTACATCGAGTTGTAATAGCTATCAAGGTATCAAGAAATCAAGAAACGGGCGAAAGACGGTGAAAAATAAATCATGGCGGTGAAAGAACAGAAAAAGGAAAAAAAAAGAAAAGAAAACGAAAAAGAAAAGAAAAAAAACGGAAAAGAAAAAAAATGAAAAAGAAAAAATGGAAATTTGTGTACCTAGGTACACAAGTTGGTACCTAGGTACTAACAATAAAAAAAAATTATATATATTTTTTAAGCTTGAACCGCGGTGCACTTGTTCCTGCCTTGATCCGATTTCACCTACTTCAACCGCCATATATTCGGTAGAAAAGAGCATCAACTTTACACGACGAAAAACACGAACAGAGATGGAAGCATTATCAGTTGAACTAAGAGGAAGAAGACAACCATTTACACATCAAAAGGAAAAATAGTGGAAGACAATTGATATTGGGCGGGGAAACCCATCTCGCTGACATCAACACCCTACGAATCTTCTCGCTATAAATAGCCTTTAGTTCAGACGATTGAACACACCTCTCACCCTCGTAAATCAAGTTATCGCTTTCTTTCTTTCGCTTTTTAGTTTTTAGTTTTATACCATTTGTGTGGTTCTCATATTTGCTCAGCGGCTTGATAGGAAGGTAGCACGGAGCGGAGTTTACCTCACGGAAGCTTGAGAAATCTTCCAACAGATACGAGACAAGTTTCTTTTTACCCTCTCTTTTAATTTTTGCTTGTAAATTGTAGAACATGTTTAATTATTTGTTGTTTAATTTTATGGATATCACCATGAGTTAAATTTCCATTTCTAGAGGATAATGTAACTTAATCGAATCTTATATTTTGATGCTTTTATTTATCATGTTTCAAAGAGTTAATTTATTTATACTTTGTTGGTTTTAATTACTTATAAATTACCGATCAATAATTTGGATTATTTGGTTTATACAATTATAATTCGAGAGAATAAATTGTATAACTGGCCTAAAAATAGTATAACTTAGAATTTCATATAATTGAGAAATTTATGAATTCTCTGAAATCTTGTTTATGAATTCACTGATCTTTATAAAATCTATTTTTGTGATTTTTATAGAGATATTGAAATCCAAATTTAGATCTTTTTAATTAATTACTAATCGAGAGATAGAATTAATTATTTTTTGGAATTCATGATTTATAAATTACTACTGAATAATTGATAAATTAAGTTGATAAATATAAGATAAGATTAAGTGAATCATTCCTCTAGAATTTATTTATTATTGCATTTTTTCGATCAAACTTTGTGTTAAATTGTGTTTTTGCTATTTACATATTTTAAGAAAACACTCAAACTCATTATTTGATTTTCTAGATAAAATTAGGCTATTTTAATTACAGCACTTAGTGCTTATTTAATTATCATTCCCTGTGGATACGACAACCCGATTTTTATCACTATATTAAAATTTGACACCGTATACTTGCGGTAATATTTTCTCAAGCACATTCCTTATGAAATAGCAAGAGGAACTAATAAAAGTTAAATCAATTGCCGATTCTTACTAAACTGGAGAATGAGCTCTTTATTTCGGGATGAATACAAGAATTCCAAGAGGCACAAACATCAAATTTGATCATAACTGGGCATTCCAACAGTTGGTTCAACATAGAATGTGAACTTGCTCAAAAAGATATGATTGCAACAAAGAACTAAATCTAGAGATCCCGTAACTACGTTGTACATAAATTCGGTTTATCGGGAAAAATAATAGAAATGGAATACAACATCGCAATTCTCAACCAATCGCACACTATTAGACATCGATGCACAATCCCTTCCAATTCAATCAAACCTTCCGGAAACCGTTGACTCAAACCCAATCAAATAACATATATAATTACATAAAAACAACCATCTACTAACTTAATAGCCAAAATTTTAGCAAGATTGACGTCCCTAGTAGTGGTGACACCGTGTGTGCGATTACTAACTCCGCCATGGTGGACGGGGAACTAACGGACAACGGGCTGCAGGGGGCAGGTACGATGGTGCCAAATAAAAAAGCTTATATATATATAGAGAGAGAGAGGGGGTGGAGGGCGTGGTGGCGTCGGGTGCGACCAGCGGGAGTAATGGAGTTAAGGAATTGGCAGGATGAAAATTTCGGGAAAAAATAGTGTAGCGCGAAAAATTGATGAAAGGAAAAAAGCCGAGAGAATGGGCTTCCTATTAGTGACGACATAATTGTTGTTGCTAATAGCTAACTATTAGTGACAATAATGTCGCTGCAAAATCCTTTTAGAGACAAAATGTTTTAGCAACAATATTATTGTCGCAAATAATTGACTAATTTGTAACGACGAGTTTCATAAGCTCATCATTATTTTATATTAACAACAAAATATTCTTGTCGCTTAGTGGTGAAGTTATTTGGAATGGCTTGTTGTAACAAAAGGTTGTGTTTTAGCGACGACAATATGCCGTCACTAATACCTTTGTCACAAAAAGTCAATTTTCTTGATCGATGCAAAAATTTATGAGGTAATTTCTTTCAATTTATTTTTATTTTGCATCTTATGAGAAATTTTTTGGAGATTTCAAATATGCTTTGTCAAGTTCTACAACTTCAATCTCAAGATATTTTGAATATGATGCATCTTGTTTCATCCGCAAGTCGCTTATTCAAAAATTTAGAGATGATGAGTGGAATGAATTAGTTACAAATGTGAAGTCTTTTTGTCAAACAATTAATATACATGTGTTGGATTTTGATGCTCAATATATTGTACGCGAAAAGGAAGGGCTCACCATTGACTAGATTTTACAATCCCGACATCATTATAAAGTTGACAATTTTAATGTCGTGATAGATTCTTGATTGCAAGAGTTGAACAACAAATTCAAAGAATAACGCTGGAGTTAATTGTTCTTAGATCGACATTAGTTCCAAGAGACATGGCCATATCCTATAGAATTGATGACATTTGCAAATTGATGGAGAAGTTTTACCCACAAGACTTTGCAGAATATGAGATGCTATAATTAAGAATGCAATTTGAGTATTTTGATTATGTGCGGCAACTTCCCGATTTTAGAACATTGATAACTATTTCCCGATTTATGTCAATGGTTGGTGAAAACCGAGAAAGTCGATATTTACTCACTCGTGTTTAGAGTGATAACTTTTATTCTCACTCTTCTAGATCTGTGGCTACTCACGGAGATCATTTTCTCGCTATGAAATTAGTAAAGACTACACTTCAAATAAAATGGAAGATGAATTTCTCAATGATTGTTTGTTAGTGTATATAAAAAGAAAATTGCAAAAAAAAAAATAGATTCACTAGAGATGATTTCCGTGATATGCAAGAGGGACGTTCTAAATTTTAATAAATTAATGATGTTATTATGTCTTTTTGATATTTATTAATGTAAATATTTGTAATTTAATTTCATTTTTGTATAAAACAAACATTTGTTATCCACGTATATAATGGTTGGCACCACCCGATAATATATCCTAGCTCTGCCCCTGCAGAAACAATATCTCCACCTCAAAGTTTGAAGTGAAACAAGGGTGATTCATGAGTCATCACCATCGGTTGAAGAACACTCACTCCATGGTTCATTTTGACATGAAAAAAAGAATTATTTGACGATCAAGAACACTTTTCAATGTATTCATCTTATCAACATGCTTGTTCTTTCTTCAATATTTATGTTTAAAAAAGCAAAAAAAAAATGGGCGCCGGGCTGGCCATGGCACCCCTCCAAGTAGTGACCCTCCTCAACTCGCAGACCCAAACAAGCCGCCCGCTTAGGCCCGCTCTGTCGAGCTACTAAACCTTCAACCCACCCCTACTTTGACATAATGCGGTGGTGGGAAGGCTGATCGACTAACCCCTTTTGACAACTCTACTTTAATAGACAGTAATAGTATGTAGCATGATCATAGTATTTTCGTTTTTTTAATCGTCTACTTACTACTCCTCCGTCCCAAGAAGATAGACGACCTTTTTCTTTTCGTTCTTCTCGTATTTTAGGTTTATTTTCTTATTGATAGTATTACTTACACTACAATAAACTAAAATGCTCTATTTAATCCACTTTGTTTTTAACAAATTTTATTTTTTAAATATATTTGGGCTCATTTAATGCAAGAATAAAATAAGAATAATATGAACAAAGATTATAATTCTAATTACATTTATTATATTTTCTTAATTTGTATGAATTATCCTCCGCGTCTATCCGAGTGGGAACGAGTGGACTATTATATTTACATAAATCATATGCAATCATTGTGCAACAACAAATATGATATGTCTATTTCGATTTTCCATCTGCTTGTTATTGGGGTAAGTAGATGCTACCCACTTGTAGACCCAACCAAGTTCTATACCGTTAGATCAATACATACACACACATCCATACGGGGTGTGTGTTAATCCAATGGTATAGAACTCGACAGAAGCCTACCAAGGCCGCAGAAGCATCGACTTAACCCCGTTATTGATATTAACTAAAAATTTGAAAGCTAGAAACATGGATTTCCTCAATATGATTAAAGTCACACCAATTACTTAAGAAACCAGCTACAATTAATTAAGGCCATGATATAATGGAGTATTTCCTTATCTATATGTAGCATTTTCAAACAAGTATTAAATTCTGAGTTTTCGGATTTTAAAGTTCCCTGAATTTCATGGAAAAATTATTAATTGTAGTCAGAAGGTTAAGCCATTTCTAAATTTAACCGCTATCTACAACTAATTCGAATACAATGGCATTCGAATAAAATTGAATTAATTCAATTATTAAGTCGCATTAAAGTTTATGAGCTAATTATAATTTCATTCAAATAGATATTTCGTTTTTTTTTTCTTTTTGTATACACCAATGTTTTAAAATCGAATTAAATGACGCATGCATTCTACTATCGGTTTACTATAAATCGGTAGTTAGTCCGTCCAGATTACCTCTAAATAATCATTTTTACGATCAAATATCTCAAACTAATTTAATTTTTTTTTTTTTGGATAACCAAACTAATTTAATTAACTTAATTTGATTTGTTAGAAATTAAAATCATGAACTTAGTATTTTGTCATATATTTGCGATTTGTTTAAATGTCAGGCTTTGTTATATATCTTTTTATTGGTTTATAATATTTTTTACTTTAATGTGTATTGTGAAAATAGCTTGTTACTTATATTTTCATTTTATGTATATAAAAAATAATATACTTAATTTTCCATAGATGGGTTCAACGCATCACACAAGGATGTTCATGGTGCGGTAAACTATTTGAATCGAACCGACCATTTCGTATCATTTATAAATATAATATTTATATGTTTTTTAATTACTTTTTTAAATTCGATTTACGAATGATATACGAAGACGTTGGAAACAAAATCGATAAAAATCAAAATGAACCGATTATTTTGGTTTCTTAATACATATGTATTCTAGCATGCCGATTTTTAGCAGTGGGTACATTAAAACAAACAACACACACATTCATATAGGTTCAAACTCGAATCAATTAAATTTAAAATACAAATTTTTATCATTAAACATATTCTCATTTCGAATTTTCGATTTGAATAAAATCTAGTTCACCGATGAATAAATATATTGAGGAAATTACACTAAACCCTATGTACTATTCGCGTTTTTACACTTTACCATATAAACTATTTTTGGTTACATTTTATCATATGAACTATGTAATTTTTACACTTTGCCCTATATGGACAATTTTACCCCTAAAATTTTTTTTTTTCTTAGAATAATGACAATAGTGTATTATGGTCATCGAGCCTATCATGTTATCGTATATAAAATTAATACTTCCTTAAATTCATACATTGTTTTCAACGAAATATAGATGGGTATTCTTAGTCGATTTTGGGTCATTCGTCACATGTATAGTTTTACGATTGCTCCTTACACTCAATCTTAAGAGGCATCGCAATGGTTCGTGATCAACAAGACAAAAAAAGAGCAAAAAATTACAGAAGAAAGAATTGCCACTAACTTTGGATATAACGACCAATCTTAAATATTCATCACTAACCAATTAAAAGAATAGATAAATAATATAATTTTAGTCAATTAGCGATGAAAATATTCATCACTAACAGAATATGCGGCTACATTCTAGTCAAACAATGTATGAGTTTAAAAGATTATTTTTATAGGAAGTATGATGGATTGAATATGATCGTAATGAATTATTTTTATTATTTTAAGAAAATAAAATTTTAGGGGTAAAAATGTCCATATAGGGCAAAGTGTAAAATTTACATAATTCATATAAGAAAATATAACGAGAAATAGTTCATATGGTAAAACGTAAACGCGAATAGTACACGGGATGTAGTGTAATTTCAAACACATTTGATTGATTTGGGGAGAAGTTTGTATCGCAAGGCTTGCCAAATGCCAATAACACATATAGAGCGTTATGAAACAGGTAAGAATATATTGTTTTTTTTTTTTTTTTTTTTTTGAGGGGACACGTAAGAATATATTGGCGTAGCGTGGAATCATTAATTTGAACACATCTTAGGCGGCAGCGAGTAAAGAGTTGACACGTAAACGACTGGTGTGACGTGGCATTTGGGGCCGGCGAAGGAACAGCTGCTATGGAGTGGAGCGACGCACGCTGTCATTTCTAATTTCAACCTTTAGCACTTTTTGTTTTTGAGGGAAATCCTTTAGCACTTGCGTTTGATTTTGTTCCAGTTTTTAAGGTTTTATTCAAGTCCCTGAAGAACAAACAACCTTGATTATCTCGAAAATCACGGAAATGCCATTGAGTGAGACTTTTAATTTGAATAGAATAGCCTTACCGCCATTTCACCCCAAAAGAAGCAAGGGGTTTAGGAATGTTTGGTACCATTGTTTAGCATCAACAAGCATTATATTTTTTAATATTTTTTAATACACGCATTTGTAATCAAAATTCTCTCAAACATACAAAAACAAAATCAAATGCATACGCAAGGAAAAGGACCTTTTTCCAATTGAAATTACTTTTACACCATCATAGTAACATTAAGGTAAACCCTACAAGAAAGAGGATGTTCAAATTTTGTCAAAAATTGATAATAAATATTATTAAATAATGAATACGTAAGAAAATCGACGATATTACATGTTTGTTACATACACGATGAACTAATACACAAACGTTCCAATATTAATAAAGTATGCGGATCATCGGGATAAGGCGGTATGATGGTCCTGGCGACTGATAGGCCAAGACATTGGATCGATCTGATACCTAGCATGGGACCGAAATGATGAGGCCCATAGCATTTAGGGTGGTTTGTTGTGTTAAATAATGGGGTACGATCTGTGGAGGCTTCTAGCAGATTGGCATAAAAGAACTTTATTAACTTAGGCCGACATCGAGGCCCAAGTTCAAATTTAATGGTGGCCAGACCAGACATAGTCGGCGGTGTTGAGCCGACTGTTGTGGCGCCTTAAGTTGAGCATGGCTTGAGAAGAATAGGTCGGTTCGGCTTTATAAGATGTATAAAATCAAGATGCCTTAAGATTTAAAGGTTTGATCGACACAAAGAGCCGACGTGTTCGAGAGATCGGAGGTCCGTATTACAGTAAAATTAGGGTTTTTAATGAGATCCGATCCTAATCTAATGATGACTCGACACCAAATCGTAACGAAATCCCGATTTTACTAAACCCTAATCCGAGCTAAGGTATAAAAGGCCCAAGCCCAGGTTCATTCTAACCTTAATTTCATTTTATATTACATTGCTTTTTCTCTCTCTAGCTTGTTTTTCTTCTCAAGATCGACTTAAGCATCGGGAGTACGCCGAGCCTCCCCCCTTTACTCTGTGCAGGGTTTAAATGGTGGTTTTCATCCGGAAAGGTGATCGGCGGAAGAGGTAATTTGGTGTTATCAAAGTGGCGCCTGTCTCGCGGGAATCATTGAGCGAGACGTGAGATTCGAGTTTTGGCTATGGAGGAGGGGTTAGGAGGAGTTTGGAAGATGATTTGAACCGCACGCCGGAGATACTCGGGCGTAGTCACGCGGAGGATGTTCCACTCTCCGCCCCCCACCACCCCAGGGAATGGCGGGGCAAAGGTGCAGAGGACAAGAGCGGATGGACATACGCCTTTATGCCCTGGGGAGTATAGATTTGAGTCCAATGTTCTTTGAACAATTGGGTTTCATCATTGTAGCCGGGAGCAGACCCGGTGGAGCAGACGCTGAGGGGAGATGCTTCCACCACTCACCCACCGGGTCCCCCCCTGGTCCCCCTCCTCCTCGGTGATCCCCCTCCCGTGGTCCTCCGGTGAGTGGAGAAAGAATGGGTCGACTGACGACTATAGCGGAGGAAGCACATTCATCAAGGCGGAGCATGTGTTCATCGACGGCCAAGATTGGTCGAACGGATGGATGACCTTCACCGTGAGTGCGAGATATTCTCGGGAGGGTGGCTGGAGTACCCGGGAAGCGGCGGCGATTCGGTGAGGCGGGGACACCCTTCTCGGAAGAGGTGATGGCCAGCGAGCTTCCGCCTCATACCGAGCTCCGAGCTTGAATATGATGGTACCACGATCCGTGGGATCATCTGCCGTTGAGAACGCGGCTCACGCATGCATTCACGCGGACGGTGTGATGTGTAGAGTTTTTCCTACCACCTGACGAAATCGCTCGGCGTGTGGTTTAGCCCGCTTGCCCCGGCTCCGTTTCGAATTTTGATGACTTGGCTCGGCTTTCCTTAATCGGTTTTACAAGTTGCGTAAGTACGAAAAGCGCCACGACTGTTTAGATCAAGCGGAGAGGAAGGACTTGGAGCTATATCCGAGGCTTACGGCAAAGTTGGAGGTGCCGTCGGCTAGTCCCGAATGGCTGCAATGCACGCCCCACTGGGCACCGAGGGATGGGGAGTTCTTTGAAATCATTGATAGAGGCACAACTAAGACGTTCGACATTTACATTAGCTCGGGCGGAAAAATATATAAACTTGGAAGAGGCGAGAAAAATGAAAAAGAGAGGAAGGAGAGAAGAGAAGGAGACGAGGAGGAAGATCGGGAAGACAAAGCCTCGGGAAGAAGCTTGGTCCGGCTTGATGGGGGCGTCGAGTTTGAGAAGTATACGCCTTTGGTACATTCCTCGGGCGAAGTGCTTGTAGCTATTGAGAGACATCCCGACCCGAGATGGCCAAAAAAGGCACGCAGAGGCACCATAAAGCGAGAAATGTAAAGGAGTTTTGTGAGATTTCACAATGAGTATGGGCACACAATGATCGGTGCACACACGCGAGGATGATCAGATTGAGCGGCTCATTCAAGTGTGGTCACCTCAAAATTTGTGTACATTGACAAAAAGGAGAAAAAAAGGGAGTATAAGAGGGATAATCAAGGATATCATCAACCTCGGCGGGAGCCGGAGCGTAGGGGGGGAGAGGGAGAACTACTCCACCTCCGCCCCACCCTCGGCGTGTAGTCATTCAGATGATTGTTGGAGGGCTAGGTGGAAGGAGATTCGAGACGAGTCGGAAAATTATGTGAGAGCGGCAAGACGGATCGGGTGCAAGAAGCGCTTGAAGGTGGAACAGGTCGGTCAAGGCCCGAACGTCCAATTTGGACCGCAGGATTGCAGGGGTATTGTGACACCTCACAACATGCCGCCTGATCACAATGACGATCTCTAATTATGATGTGCGGCGGGTATTTATTGATCCCAGGAGCTCGGCGGATATTCTATTCTATGATTGCTATAAGAAGATGGACCTCCAAGTCGGCTTGGAGATATGGACGGGCGTTGGTCGGATTTTGCCGGGAATGATCCACCAATAGAAGTATGATTACTTTGCTGTCTCTTTGGGTAAGAGCCTAATCGTAAAAACTAAATGATTCGATTTTTGATAGTCGAAAACCTTAGGCCTCTTATAATGTCATGTTGGGTGACCGGCACTAAATGCCTTCAAACGGTGGTGTCGGTATACCATCTAAAAAATGAAATTTCCCCGGGAGAAAAGTAGGGAAGTCGATGGTGATCGTATATGGCTAGAAGATTGTACGAAAAGTATTCGAGAAGGCGGAAAGGGGGAGTGCTTTTGATGATGATAGAAACAAGGACAAGTTGGTTAGGTTGGACGAACTCGATGGAACATGTCCACCAATGATGAAATGATGATGGTCGAGCTAGTACCCGTGACCACGATAAGGTCACTAAGGTAGGGAAGGAGCGGCGGACGCATTGAGGGATGAGTGGTGGAGTTTTTAAGGAGTAATGTGGATGTATTTGCTTGGACAACGGAAGACCTAGTGAGGATAGATCCAAGCATCGGCGAACATAGGCTTAATGTTAATCCATCATATAAGCGGTAAAAGCAAAAAGAAGAGGAACCTATCGGTCTAAAGGATCTTATAATTAGAGAGGTGCAAAAGTTGTTGGAAAGCGGGGCACATTAAAGAAATCGATTCCCGAATGGCTATCTAATGCGAGTGGTTCCGAACGGAGGACGATTGGCGCATGTGTGTGGACTTTAGGGATTTGAATCGTGCTTGCCCTAAAGATTATTACCCATTGCCTCGAATTGATCAGCTGGTGGATTCGACGTCAGGATGTGAACTGCTTAGCATGATGGATGCATCACAGGGATATCACCAGATCAGGCTAGCGTGGGCGACCAAAAAGGGTATGCTTTACCACCTCTTTTGGTACATTCTGCTATGTAGTAATGCCGTTTGGATTAAAGAATGCGGGAGCCACATATCAGAGGTTGGTGGATAAGATGTTTGGGGAGCAGCTCGGCAGGAACATGGAGGTGTACGTAGACGATATGTTGGTCAAAAGTATAAAAGCTGTAGATCATGTGCATGACCTGGCCGAAACGTTTGACACCCTGAGGAAGTATAGGATGGGTTTAACCCCAAGAAGTGTCTTGGGGTCGGTCAGGAAAGAAGTTTCACAAGGTACATGGTTACGGAGAAAGGAATAGAGGCCAACCGGAAAAGTCGTGGCTATTAGAGAGATGGCACCACCTCGGGATGCCAAAGATGTGCAATGTTTAACAATGCTCGGCTAGCAAAGATTGAATCGCTTTATTTCACGCCTTGCGAGAGAAGTTTGCCCTTTTTAAGGTCTTGAGGAAAGCCAAAAAGTTTGTTTGGGATGCAGAGTGCCAAAAACTTTCGAGGACTTGAAAAATTACTTAGGCAGATCTATCATCGCTAACTAAGCCGTTGTCAGGAGCCCCTATCTGCTCTATCTTCTCAGTAGCAAAGGGGTTAGTACGGTCTTGATCGAGGAGGAGAGATCGGTTCGAGGCCGGTGTACTTATCGATGAGTTTTGAGTGAACGCCCGAGGCAAAGCGATATCTTGAGATAGAGAAAGCGGCTCGTCAGTGATCATCGCGTGAGAGACTTCGGGGCCGTATTTGTATAAGGTAATCGTTCGAACTAAAATCTTCCGCTGAGAATGTGATGAGTAAAAACCTGGAGCGGGAGGTTAGTGAAGTGGGCTATCGAGTGAGTGAGTATGATATTGGATTCGAGATCGACGGCCATTAAAGCTCGGGCTTTGGCGATTTTGTTCAAGAATCAACTAGAGATGATAGCGGTGAAGAGCTTGGGTGATTTATGTGGATGGTTCGGTAGGGAGTTCGGGATGTGGGTGCTGTATTGTTTTAATCTCAATTTCCGCGCAAGGGATCGAAAATGACTTTCTTTGTGAGTTGGAGTTCAAGCTTATCTAACAACGTGGTAGAGTAAGCATTCATCGGAGGAATGCAAAAATGGCCATTGAGATGGGGCCGGGATGGTAATTTACATGGACTCTCACTCGTCCATAAACAAATTATGGGTGAGTTCGAGGTAAAGGGGAAGAAAGGATGAAGAGGGTATGTTGAAGCATATCGAGCTTTAGAAGGAAGGGTGAAAGAAATCAAGATATGTCAAGTCCTACGGAAAAGAAAATGGTCGAGCGGATTTTTACGGGCAAAATCGCGCCCGGGCATTGGAGAATCAAGCTAAATGATCACACTTTTGGTAGCAAAAGAAACGGGCCTTTGGGGTTGGGAAGTCGGAGAGATTGAGGAGAAGGAGGATTGGAGGTCGAAGCTATCATAGCTTACTTAAAAGAGGATCTTACCAACAAGAGAGCGTGGAAGCACTGACCGAAGATTCAAGCACGCTTTTGCACATTCTGATAAGTTATATAAGCAATACGTAAACTGAGAACTGAAGCACA
>CM071937.1:77427749-77587684 GCA_016081115.2 Rehmannia glutinosa
AGATGTTGATATCTGGTAGAAATCTCTGATCATTTGTGTGAAATGGTGTGGAGAATCTTGGCTTATAAATTGATAATTTGTGATTGATAAACATATTGATAACGCAAAAATAAGTGCATCAAACCTACATAATTGTTTAATCATTTTTTAGTATCATCATTGATTAATTATCATTTTCTTAACTTTTTACTAATTGATTTTCTTGTAAAATGCTTCATCGTATTGAATTTCTAGATAAAGTTAGACTGTATATTCCTGATACTTAACAATAATTCTATGTTATTACCGTGGAGCGATAACTTTGGTATATTCATCACACTAAAACATACATAATAGACTTATGGTAAGATATTCTCAAAAAAAAAGGTTTAAACATTGCAGGAATAATTTATCTTATTTGTCTAATATTATTTACTCGGTAATCTTACAGCGGCTAATTTAGATTGGATCTTGTACAATTGGGTTGTTGCCATTATTGGAGTTACTTGATCTACGAAAAATAAAAGTGCTAATTTAATGTTGTTTTGATCACAGAAATTAAAGAACCTCACGAAGGATTAGGGCATACGATGACCTCGGAAAATAAAATAGTGGCAGAAAAGTTAATGGGGATAATAATAAATATTCCCTTATGCTCTGAGAAAGGGCCATTAGGACTATTTTATTAGCTCTGAAATCAAAATTATTCGGGTATTATTCACTAACACGTTAATATGAATAATTTCGGTGTCTAGATCCTCCTAAGTATAGTGCAACGATATTTTGAAATCTTGTAAGATGGCTTGAACCCTCGTCGGCTACATTTCTAGAAATTTGTGTGTCAGATGGAGATAGGGTTCCCGAGGAGCTATTATCTATTGAGGCTATTAGATAAATATTTTTGTGTAATTTTGATGATTTCATATAATTGAAGTTTTATTTAGACTTTATTTTTATAAAAATTGAACAACCTGCCAGTACAGGAGTCGATCAATTATATGGGCCTTGCAGTGCACGAAAGTTTGTCGAAACCATGAGAATAACATTTCTTTGAAAAGGAAATGCAGGGAGGAAGTATTCCAGTCGGAAACTAGAGGAAGAGGCGAGTGAGGCGTCGGAGTGCGACCTAGTGGCGGCAGAGTGCACAATTGTTTATTCTGCCACATTTCTCTCTCTTTCGGGGGCAGTTGAAACGAGGAATCTGCAGTCGACCCGCTAGTCAGTAGTTGACCCCAGGAGCAGCGTGTTTTAAATATTCTCAATGCTCTTTTTCTTATTAAGAAGTCGTACCACACTAAATTGCGCTCACAGGTTTTATCAATGAAACTATCCATTACAACAGATAACTTTTCCTTGAAATTGTAGAAGTTGATTTCTATGTATTTTCTTCAATTGATTATCGATTTTTTATGACTGCTTTCTAGGAGGAGCATGCGGTGTTCGAATCGAGGAGTTGTCTATAAATCTTTGAAGGGCAGAGGATAAAACAAACGCAAGCCATATAAACAACAAGCAAATCAATAACTTAACATTATTCACTTTCAACATATTTGTTTGTATTTAGCTAAGCTTTGCAACTTTACATCGTGAGTATTAAGCTTCATTCTTGATTCTAGCACTTCAAGTTTATACTTCATTTGAGTTGTAATCTTGGGTGGTTTAGATCATCAAAACAAAAAGAGCGTCCTTGGTAGTGTTAACTATGATAAGAACATGACTGGAAGATCTGAAATCTTGAAGAGTGTGGTTCTCTTTGTTATTTGTAAGAATATTGTAGTAATCTTGTAGGTGGTGTTGTAAGAAGAATGGTAATCTTGAGAGAAAGCATTGTAATAGTTGGTATCTATTAATATACTTTTACTTATTAAGATCTATTCGGACATACCAGGTGAAGTAGGCATTAGGCCACTAGGTAGGTTGAAGGCTACATAAATCGTGTGTGTTGTTTATATTTCTACACTTTTATTTGTTAAGTCATCTTATTAACAGTAGTAAATTGGAAATTTGAGAAATATATTCACCCCCCTCTGCGGATATTAAGCCTTCACTTGGACTAACTGGCTATTATCAAAGCCAAAATTTTTAGCGACTCGATTCTAACGCTGCGGAAGTAAGAGGAGATCGTAGCTACGGCAGCCACCTCACGGCGGGCGCACCTCATGACAAGCCGCCGCCTTGACGTAACAACTACGCCTTTTAGAAAGATCGAATGGAATGCACTTTCTACAAGGTGCGATTTGATATTTAGATTCTGCAGTTGTGAAGAGACTAAGCTCAAATCAACAAGAAGTTGGACGATGGAATTACGACTCTCAAAGAGCTTCAAAATTCGTAAAGCAAGAAGTCATTCTCTAAGCGATGGGCACCCAAATATTTTGCATTGCTCTCTCACATACTTGAGTACAAGCAAGATCGGAGGATAAATTAGCACATGAGTATAGGAAAATTAGAAAATCATTATGAAGAGTACTAAGAAAGTTAAGCAATTTAGAAGCGATACTTATTAAAGATTTTGAAACTTCGTAATCTTAAGGGTAGAAATTTCAAAATGGTGGAGATAACTAGATAACTGGTCGATCCTGTTAGTGACTGAAGGTCATCTCGAGGAGAGATAAAGGTGACCCAGAAGTATTAAATGCTTTTTCGACTCGTAGTGCAGGTAATGGCTATATGGAAGCCTGAAACCTTGAGAAACTCTCAGTTTAGTGAACTCGTTAAATCTTCTCATATATGATGCTTATATATGAAGGAAAGAAAAGAACTTCAAACCATCCAGCTACCACGTCGGGTATCGATCTACTCTAAAGGGTCTTACTTTGATAATTCTTATTATGCTAGTGATGAGCAGCGCCCTTGTTGAAAATTTTCAAGTTTGTTAATAAAAGTAAAGCGAGAAGTCTAAAGACAACTTCGTGTTTTAAATCTCACGAAGCTTAAGACACTTTATAGCCCGATTGCCCAAAATTGGCGGAAAAGAGGAACAAAAAGAATAAAAACGCCTTTAAAAGAAGACTAAATGCGGATGCCAAAACATAGGATGAACTTTTTGCCACATGTCAAGCCGAGGAAGAGGAAAGCGGACATGGTCATGCATTTATTGATGATAAAAGCGATGAGGTACACTCTAACTCTTCATTTCTTCTTTAATTGATGATCTTGATATGATTATGATAATTTACAAAATGAGTTTAAAGACATGATTTGCAAATACAAGACTTTGAAAAAGGAGTATAAGGAGCTAAAATTAGAGAAAAGACAAATTATTTATAACATGAATCAACATCATGCACACTCTATTACTCTTGCTAAAGTTCATAGTCTCGATTCAAAAAACAATTGCTCACTAAAGAAATTGAGAATTTGAAAAAGGATGTGCAACGTTTTTAATTTGAGTACGGATAAGGTCACAAAATCCTTGGTGCACAAAAGTGAGCAATCACCAAACTAGACTTGGTTCAAACCTTTCAAACCGTTTTTAAGAAAAATGACCAAGCTCCAAATTATTGTGTTGTTTTAATAAAGAAAAATGCCTTATTATTAAAAATGGTAAAATTATTTGTGAGTAGTGAAAAAGGCAATCCTTATAAAATTTGTACAAGTGATTTGGTTAGTTAAAATGTTTATTGTCTTGTCGCCAATAATGATTTAACTAGTTTATGGCATAGGCGACTTGGACATGTTGGATCAAGAATTTACAAAGATTTACAAAAAACCAATAAGTCAAGGACTACCCAAATTAAATTTTGAATATCTTAGCTTATGTGACACTTGTCAAAAGAACAAATTAGTTAAAAGTAGTTTTAAAGCACAAAATGAAATTTCCCAACAAGCCTCTACAATCGCCATCTTGATTTGTATGGGGATCGGGTCGAAAATCCAAGTGGAAAATATTACATTTGTTATCGTTGATGACTTCTCTAGATATTTGGGCTATTTTCTTGCAAGTAAAAGTGATGTCACTAATGAGGTTGCTAAGTTGTGCAGACTTCATAGAAAATAAAAAGGAAAGATACTTATTAAATCTATAGGAAGTGAAGAAGGGTGGGTGATGGTGATTTTAGAATATTATTGTGAAACCAAGGTATGCATATAATTTTGGCTCAAGAACTCCACAACAAAATGGTATTCCGGGAAAAAATGTGGACTCTTCGAAATGTGTTGGTCATGCTCAATTTAATTTTCACTTCAAAATATTTTGGGCAAAACCCCGTCAATATCAACATTAAGTCATAAACCTGGTATATATCTACATCCCAAGTTGAATAAAAACACCTTATGAGCTTGGAAAGGAAGAACTCCAAATATTAGTTATTTCAAAATATTTGGTTGCAAATGTTTTATTTTGAATACCAAAGGTTCAATTAGACAAACTTGATCTTACAAGGCCGATGAAGGAATATTTATGGGAGCTGGACCTAAAAGTAGGCATATCGGGTTTTATAACAAAACTAGCATAATTAGTGGTCGAGTCTATTCACATCAAATTCAATGAAGCCTCCGGTGTTGAAAGAATACCCGATGATGATAGTGATGAAAGATGAAGTTGGACGGTTATTCCAAATGATGCTCAAAGTGATCAACCTTCCACATCATATGATCAACATTCAACCTCTAATGTTCAACAAGAGGATAAATGTGATAATTGGATCTTCTGATGACATTGAAATTCAAATGAGATCATCGAAAGATCTTATAATAGGGGATCATCTGAAAAGTAGGCGAAGGAAATTTGCCAAAAAGCTCTTATATCCCAAAAGAGCCTAAAATGCTAAGGGACGCCATTGAAGATGAAGAACAATTTGCGAAATGCAAGAAGAGTTGAATCGAGTTTGAAAGGAATGATGTTTGGGAATTGGCACGTTGTCCTCCATCACAAGCAGTTGGCCAAAACGGGTATTTCAAGACAAACTCGATGATCAAGGCAACATAGTTCGAAATAAAGTAAGGTTAGTAGCTCAAGGTATTGTCAAGAAGAAGATATTGACTATGATGAAACTTTTGCATCCGTATACGATTAGAAGCTATTCGTATTTTACTTGCCTACTCTTGCTTTAAAAATTTCAAACTTTACCAAATGGATGTTAAATCCGCTTTTTATAAAATGTTTTATTCAAGAAGAAGTCATGTAAAACAACATCAGGGGTTTTGAAAATTTTCAAGGCCAAATGATGTTTATAAACTTAAAAAAGGCCTTATATGGTTTAAAACAAGCACCCCGAAGCTTGGTATGATGAAACTTAGCTCTTTCTTTTGCAAAATGGTTTTAAAAAGTAAAGTTGACCTTCTCTTTGTTTTGAAAAGGGCAAGATTGCTTATTAAGTATCAATTTATGTTGATGATACAATTTTTGGTGGTGCTAATGAGTCTCACTAAAGAAATTTTCTAAGCTTATGCAAGATGAATTTGAGATGAGTATGATGGGAGAACTTAATTTCTTCCTTGAGGCTTCAAATAAAGCAACGCCCAAGAAGATATTTATATATCTCAACTAAGTACACCAAAAGAGCTTCTAAAAGTTCGGAGATTGAAGAAAGAAAGGACGTTGCTACTCCTATGGCAACAAATATCAAGCTTGACAAAAGATGAAAAAAGGCAAATCGGTTGATGAATCAAAATATCAAGGTATGATTGGTAGTTTACTTTGTTAAGCGCCAAGTAGACGCCATATTTTTCATATTATGCCTATAAACAGACAAAGCGATCCCGAAAGAATCTCATATGAGTCTTTGTTAAAAGAATTATTCGATATTTCATATGGCTTGTTTTATCAAAGGATATCGAAATATTCTTTTTGAATTTAAATAGTGCCTTTCAAATATCGAAAAATTCTTTTACGACACTCATAAGTGCTTTAGGATTGCTTTGAAATTGCTGAAATCACACATAGGCATACGATTGAAGAATATTGGGCTGATTTTTTAGTAAAGTAAACTACCAATCATACCCGAGCATCTCGATTCGTCAACCAACTTGCCTTTTTCATCTTTCGCCAAGTTGATATTGGCTGCTTATGGCGATTAACAGCGGTCCTTTCTTCTTCAATCCGAACTGCTAGAAGCTCTTTTACACTGGATTGGGATATGTAAATGCCTTCTTGGCATTGTTTTATTTGAAGTCTAAGAAATAAGTTAGCTCTCCCATCATGCTCATCTAAATTCACGCTTATGAAGAAAAATTCTTACAAAGAGACTCGTTAGTAAAGACAAAGATAATATCATCAACATAAAATTGTACGATAAACTATCTTGCCCCTTTTCAAAAACAAAGAGAGTAGTATCAACTTTACCTCTTGAAAATCCATTTTGTAAAGAAAAGAGCTAAGTATCATACCCATGCCGAGGTGCTGTTTTAAACCATAAAAAGCCTTTTTAAAGTTTGTAAAAACATCATTTGGCTTTCGAAAAATTTTCAAACCCTGCAGGATGTTTTACATAGACTTTTCTTATATAAAACCAATTAAAAAGAGCGGATTTAACTCCATTTGGTAAAGCTTGAAATTTTTAAAACAAGAATAAGCAAGTAAAATTTTTAATCGCTTCCCTAAGCGTGCTATGGTATAAATGTTTCATCATAGTCAATACTCTGTATTTTGCCAATACCACGAGCCACTAATCCTCATTGCTTTCGAGCGATGTTACATTAGTCATCGAGTTTATTCGAAAATACCCATTTTGTGCCAATAATAGTTTGTGATGGAGGACAAGGTACGATTCCCAAACATCATTCCTTTCAAATTGGTTCAACTCTTCTCGCATTTCAAACCAATCTTAAATCTTCAACGGCTCTTTGCATTTTTGCTCTTTTTGAAATAAGAGCTTTCTCGGCAAATTTCCTTCTAGTCATTACCTTGTCTAGAGGGTCCCCAATTATGAGATTTTTTGGATGATCTCCTTTTGAATTTTAATTCAACAGGAAGATCGAGTTATCTTTATCCTCTTGAACGTGGAAGTTGAAGGTTGGTCATTTGATGTTGAAGGTTGATCACTGAACATTATTCGAACAATTGGTTCAATTTCATCTTCATCACTTTCATCATTAGGTATCCTTTCAACACCGGAGAAAGCTTTTGAATTTGCGTGAATAAACTTCGACCACCATGCTCGTTTTGTTATAAACCCGATATGCCTTACCCCTCGAATACCTCATAAACATTCCTTCATCGACCTTAGATCAAGTTTATCTAATCGATCCTTGGTATTCAAAATAAAACACTTGCAACAAATATTAAAATAACTAATATTTAAATTCTTCCTTTCCAAAGTTCATAGGTGTTTTATTTAACTTAGGGCGAAAATATACCGGTTTATGACATGGCAGAGTGGTGTTGGCGACACGACCCCGAAAGTATTTTTGGAAGTGAGAATTCATTTGGAAGCATGGACCAAACACATTTCTTGTAGGTTTGATTTTTCTTTTAGCAACACTTTTTTGTTGTGGGTTCTTTGGAGCGAAAGAAAAATTATGTGCATACCCTTGGTTTCACATAATATTCTAAAGTCACCATCAAATTCTCCTCCTGGTCATTTCTTATATACTTAATTCTTGTATCTTTTTTGTCATTCTCTATAAGTCTACACAACTTAGTAAACTCATTAGCGGCATCACTTTTGTTTGCAAAAAATAGCCCAAGTATATCTAGAAAAATCATCAACTATAACAAATGTATAATGTTTTCACTTAGACTTTGGTGCCGATATCCCATACAAATCAAGATGAAGTAATTGTAGAGGCTTGGTTGTGGAAATTTCATTTTGGGCTTAAAACTACTTTTAACTAATTTTTCTTTTGACAAGTGTCACTTACATGTTGATTTTGCAAATCTTTGCGTAAATCATTTTTATCTAACATGTCCAAGTCGCTATGCCATTAACTTGTTAAATCATTATTGGCGACAAGACAAGAAATATTTTGACTAACCAAATCAACATTGTGCAATTTTGTAAAGATGCCTTTTACTACTTCACAAATAGTTTTATCATTTTTGAGAATAAGGCATTTTTCTTTATTAAAAATAACATCATATTTAGAATCATAAAGTTGGCTACATTATCAAATTGAACAAGCCCTTCAACTAATAAAACATTACTAAAGAAAAAGAAAGAGTTACGATTTCTCCATTTCCAAGAATTCTTGCTTTGCCATTTTCAAACATGACCATGCCTTGTTCTTGGAGCTTGATGTTGGTAAGAGTTCTCTCCTTCCGGTCATATGGCATGAACACCCGCTGTCCATGAGCCATTTTGAATCTTTGGGTGTTATGGCAAGTAACACCTCAATTAAATCATTTTAGGTACCTATAATTTAGGGTCCATGGGGTTAATCTTGAGACCTTTGGTCTCCAAAAATGGCTAAAGCTATTTTTAAGTTTACAATCATTAGCATAATGTCCATTTTTACCACAATAAAAGCAAGTAATAATGTTAGGACTACTAGCACGTATGAAAGTCGGAGCTTGGTCATTTTTCTTAAAAAACTGCTTGAAAAGGTTTGTAACGAAGTCCTAGTTGGAATGCTCACTTTTTTGTGCACCAAGAATTTTTGTAACTTTATCCGTATGATTGGTATGTGTTTTGCATGTATTTTAGGCTTAATTGTAGCTAGAATACGTTGATATGCATGCATTACTTGAATAAAAAAGGTTATATTTCAGTAAAGTGGAAAAGGTATTACGCTTTGCTAAGCTTTGTAGGAATTAATTGATATTTGTAGCATTTTGGCGACAATTCGGGAGCATTGCGGTAAAGGATCGCCAATAATCGAGCTAATGTGTGATGTTTAGAGTTAAATTGAGAAGAAGTCGACGAGGCCCAAGGCGAGAAACGAAAGAAATGAAGAAGACTCAGGCTGCAGCCGAATGCGCCTGTTGGCGTCGTCCATGCCACGACCCGTCTTGGCCATCGCATGAAGAAAGGACTTCGGCCCTATGGCACCCCACATGTTGGTCGTCGCGTGGAGCGCATGGCCCGTCGTCCTTCCAAAGTGAATTATCTACGGTTACCACTTGCAAGGCGGTGTGCGTCTTGGCGCACGACCATGCATCATCTTGCGGAAAAATAGGTTTGACAATTCCAATCGAGTTTTAACCCAAACGGAGTATAAATAGAGACGAGGCGGCCCCGGCGAAGACACACTAATTTTTGCCTAGAAGAGAAAAGAACAACCTTCCTGCTTGGAGGATTCAAGAGATTAATCGAGGTCGCAACTACGCTTGAGGATTGAAGATAGATTGAGAGATCATCGACATCCCCGAGTTTTCTCATTCCATAATGCTCGTTTACTTTGATTAGTTCGATATGATCATGAATAATTTGTCTATGAATTGTTTATTTTCCATGTCCGGCTAAATATCTTGTGATTCCCGTTGGGATTAGGTTAATGGATACTTTTGTTTGAGGTTTAATTGCAATTGAAGTTATTATTTTCAAACCTTATTCGAGTAATCTTGTTTTATTTAGTTTTATCAAAATGCCTTTGTTTAACTTATTTTGATGTATTGATCCATAATTCGAGAGATGAGTTTCAATACTAGATCTTTGAAAACTTGACATGAATATTTGCAAGATTGAGAAGTCCGTGAATATTTGTGAGGATTTATAATCTTTTATGCTTTTGGGAGTTGGATATCTTATGTTGACTAGAGATGCTTTAGCATAGATAATCCAATCAACGTTTTTACATACATCTCGAGAGAGAGGGTAAAATACTTTTGTGATTGTTCTATAGGAAGAATAATGATAACTTTGGTTGTGATTAATCGATAACAAAAGGGGATGTTAAGCAAACCATAACCCGGAATCCATTAATCTCCTTGATCTTTCAATCAACTTTTACTTTGTCTTTTTAGGATAAATTCTTGTCTTGCTTTTACAAAACCAAATCACTCAATTTCGATCGTCCCTGGATAAAAATAAGACTATTACAATCCCAATACTTAGTACATTAATTTATTAGTCTGTGGATTCGACCTTGCTAACCTATTCTATAAATCGCACCGTACACTTGCGGTGAAGCTAAAAATAAAGCGAACAAGTTTTTGGCGCCGTTGCGGAGACTAATTAAATTTTAGGTACTAATATTGCAATAAATAGAATTATTTTTAATTTAGACATTTTTCTTTCTTTTTATTTGTTGTTTAATTTTACTCTCTTGTGTTTTGACTTGTTTTCTTTAGTTGGTTCGGTAGTGCATGAACACTCGCTCAAGCAAAGAGAATTAACACCGTTCATACGAGAGTTGAGGCTTTTGCTAGCGAATTAGTGCGGATACTAAGCGGGCGGAAAGACAAATAAGATCAGGAAATGGAGGACGTGGAAGAGAACAGCGGGGGTAATAAAGAGGGCAACAACGGAGGTAACAATGGGGCAATAGGGTGCATTAATGAGTTACGATGCGGACATTCCGAAGCGAAAGGTAGTGATTCATGATTACTTCCACCCAAAGACAAATCGCAACTATGGTGGAATTGCCAATGTCCCAGTGTCGACTAATTTTGAGCTAAAGCCAACATTGATCTCGATGGTGTGCGAGAATCGGTTTGGGGGTTTTTTAGTCCGAGGATCCCAATTCTCATCTTGCGAACTTCATGCGGTTTGCAACACAATCAAGATGAATGGGGTGATTTGATGATGCTATACGTTTGTGCCTATTCCTTTCTCTTTAAGGGATAAGGCTAGAAACTCAAGCTAGGCACGCTAACTTAGGAGTGTGATACTTGGGACGAGGCTGAGTTAGAAATTATTGTTTAAATACTTCCCACCAAGTAAGACACTATAACTCAAAGTGAGATCACACATTCGAAGCGGTTTGATTACGAGCCACTTTGATGAGGCCTCGGAGAGATTTCGGGATTTATTGAGGAGGTGCCACGCAACACGAATTTCGGAGGATCGGCAAGAACTTGCTTCTTTTATAATGGGTTGATGGGACAGACTAGGTCATTTGTGGATGCCGCAGGGAGGTGTTTTTCGGCTAAATTCTACAAGATACATTCAACTTGTTGGAAGAGATGGTAATGAATAGCTATCGGTGGCCCTCCGAGAGGACAAATGTAAAAAGGGTAGCCGTCACCGATTCAGACCTCGGACTTAAGGCATTGATACTTCGGAATGACTGCGTTGACAAATCGGTTGAGTGTATTACGAAGGGGATCGATGGAAACGCGGTGCAAGTAATGAGGAGTTCTCTTGATCCCATGGATGAAGCAAGTTATGTCAATAACCGGAATTTCAACAATTACCTAACAATCGGACTCTACTCATTACCACCGGGTTTGAGGAATCATGAAAACTTCTCCCCTCGCAACACGAAGGATGTGATGCAACCACCGCCGAGGTTTAATGTGACAAATGTCATTAATGCCGAGACTAAACCATCTATGGAGGACATCTTCACATCGTTTATGAATGAGATGGGAAACGGATTTAATAAGGATGAGGCGAAGCTAGATAAAATCGAAAATCTTGTCACTCAATTGGTCAACACCATGGGGTCCTAAATGAAAAATCCTAAAACTCAAATTGGCCAATTAGCTACGATTGTTGGTGGCGGCATCGAAAGGCGGTTCCGAGCAACACCGAGGTTAATCGAAAGGAGCAGCAAAAACCATTCATCCGAGTGGAGGAACGGAATACGAGGGGCCAAGAATTCGAGAAAATATTGATGATACGCAGGGCGCATGACCCGTGCACCACCGCGACCGGTCGTCGTCCTCTGAGACATCAATTGTTGTACCGGGAGACGCGGAAACCAAGCAAATGGCGATGTTGCGGCCGAGGAAGGAGTTGAGGACCATATTCTTTGAACAAAAAGGGGCCGAAAGCTTAAATATTCCTCTAACCTGATTTTTCTAAACTTACTACTCCCCTTCCTTTTCCCCAATGTTCAAAAGAAAAGTTAGATTCACAATTTGCAAAATTCTTGGATATATTTAAGAAATTGCATATTAACATACATTTGCGGGACGTATTGGAGCGGATGCCCAATTACGCTAAATTTTTAAAGGATGTTATGTCAAAGAAAAGAAAGATGACGGTTTGAGACAACCAATCCGATCCGAGTCAAAGTGCGGTGCAATAATCCGGAGAAACTACCACAAAAAAAGATCCGGGAGTTTCACTATCCCTTGTGCAATTGGTGGTGTTTTCTTTAATAAAGCACTTTGTGATCTAGGAGCAAGTATTAACTTAATGCCCTTGTCTTTTTTCAGAAACTTGGACTAGGAGAGGTGAAGCCATCTCACGGTCACTTTACAACTTGCGATCAATCACTCACGTATCGAAGGAAATCATCGAGGATGTGCTAAGTGAAAGTCGATAAATTCATATTCCCTGGATTTCTTAGTGTTGGACATGGAGGAAGATCGCGGCGTTCCTTTGATGCTTGGGCATCCATTCTGGCTCTTTGGAAGGCCTTGATAGATGTGCAAAAGGAGAACTCACATTACGGGTTAATGATGAGCATGTTTTGTTTTCTATCTATAAGGCAATACAATTTCATAATGGTGTTGAGAACGTAATTTCCTAGACGTAGTTGAATCTTGCATTGATGAGTTCGTAGATCATACATTCTCTAAGGATGATTTAGAGTTTGGTTTGACACATTCGTGTTCGGCGTCAAGTATGATGCTTGATTTCGATAATCAAGACTTGTATGACTATGTTTGTGCTTTAGATAATATGCGAGAGCTCTGAGAAGCATGAGAGCGCACACACGAAGAAAAACACGCGGAGTCGGTTCTCTGAGCGCCGCGACCCGTCTTCGAGCATGCCCTGGTCGTGCGCATGGCCGAAGCGAAGGATGAAAAACCTTAAGACCGCCCGTATCGACGACGTGCATCTGAAGCGAAGGATGAAAAACACGAAGGCCGCGACCTGTCGACACGCGTGAGGCGAAGAGAAGGACGCAACCACCGAAGAACTCACGACCGTCGCGTCTTAGCACGCCCACCCATGCGTGAACCGAAGAGCTCGTTTCAAACCCAGAACTCAAGCCATTGCCCGAGCATCTCAAATATGCATTCCTTGGAGCAAATAACACGAATCTGGTAATCGTATCATCCCTTTTAACTTCAGCTCAGCTTGATAAATTGCTTAGGGTGCTGAGAAAACATAAGTCTGTGATAGGTTGGTCAATTTCTGATTTAAAAAGCATAAGCCCATCGATTGTCATGCATAAAATTAGAATGGAAGATGTCTATAAACCTTTAGTGCAGAATCAAAGAAGATTGAACCCTATAATGCAAAGAGGTTGTGAGGAAAGAGGTTTTAAAATGGTTAGATCTGGATTTGTGTATGCTATTTCTGATAGTTCTTGGGTGAGTCCGGTACAAGTGGTACCAAAGAAAGGATGGATGACTGTAGTTAGAAACGAGAATGATGAACTTATTGCGACTAGGATAGTTACTGGGTGGCTTATATGCATTGATTATAGGAAGTTGAATGATGCCACTCGTAAAGATCACTTTCCCCTCCCCTTTATTGATATGATGTTAGATCGCTTAGTGGGATTTGATTATTACTGTTTTCTCGATGGTTATTCCGGGTACAACCAGGATCATGATTGCAGGAAGACCAAGAGAAGACGACATTTACATGTCCTTACGGTACTTTTGCATTTCGCAGAATTCCATTCAGGCTATGTAATGCACCCGACTTTTCGGCCGATGTATGATGGCTATATTTCATGATTTTATTGAGAAAATAATGGAGGTATTCAAGGATGATTTTTCTGTTTTCGGAGATTCTTTTGATCATTGTCTTGATAATCTTTCTCTAGTGTTGCGAGATGCGAGAAACTAACCTTGTTTTGAATTGGGAGAAGTGCCATTTTATGGGTGCGAGATGGCATTGTTTTTTAGGCCACCGGGTTTCTTAGTAGGTTTAGAAGTGGATAGAGCGAAGATTGTCGCAATTGAGAAACTCCCACCTTCAACAAATGAGAAGGCCATTATAAGCTTTTTGGGAACGTCGGATTCTATAGAAGGTTCATTCATGACTTTTCTAAGATCACCAAACCTTTGAGCCGCTTATTAGAAAAAGATCTTGCTTTCAATTTTTCCGATGATTGTTTGCGGGCATTTGAGATTACTCAAGAAGGCTTTGGTGACAACACCAATTCTTGTAGTTCGGATTAAGTCGGCCGCTTTGAGTTGATGTGTGATGCGATGACTTTGCGGTTGGGGTTGTTAAGGTCGAAAAAATGGATAAGTTGTTCGAGCCATCTACTATGTGAAGCGAGAACATTAGACAATACCCAAAAATTATACCACCACCGAGAGAATGAAATGCTGGCAATCATTTTTGCGTTCGATAAGTTCCGATCTTACTTGATTGAAACCAAGACGATCGTCCACTTGTCTAAAAATTCGAGATAGGAAGGTTGTGAGAATATGGTAGCGGAGATACCACTTGTCTAGGTTGGAGTACAAGAACGATGAGAAAGAGGGCACATATGTAATCAAGGAGGAGTTCCCGATGAGCAACTCTTAATGTTACAGGCTAAATTCCCATGGTATGCGATTTTGTGAATTATTTGGTAGCGGAGTCATGCCTTTGGATTTATCTTCTATCAAAAGAAAAGTTCCTCCATGACGTCAAATTCTATATGTGGGATGACCCTTGCTCTTTAAGAGTGCTTGAGACACAATCATCGAAGATGTGTGCCTCAAGAAGAGTGGGAGGGAGTTCTACAACAGTTCCATTCTTCACCTTCCTGGGGACACTTGGTCGTCCGACACGCTGCGGCAAAGGTAATGCAGTGGGTTATCTTGGCCTACTTTGTCTAATGATTGTTATTTATATGTGCAATTGATGTTATAGATGCCAGCGGATGGGGAACATTTCGAGATGCGACATGAGATGCCCATGACCAATGTGATGGAGGTCGAGCTCTTTGATGTGTGGGGGATTGACTTTATGGGACCCTTTCCATCTTCTTCGGGTTATCGGATATTCTACTTGCGGTGGACTACGTATCTCGATGGGTTGAAGGCGATTCCGGCACAAACGAAAGATGCGAGTAGTGATGAAGTTCTAAAGAAAAATATATTCACTCGGTTTGGAACCCCAAGAGCTTTGATTAGCGATGGGGTCACACTTTGTGAATAAATTGATGAGCACTCTACTTGCAAAGTACGGGGTTAAGCAAAAGGTGGCATTAGCATAACATCCGCAAAGCAAGCGGGCAAGCGAAGGTAGCCAATCGCGAGATTAAGCAAATCTTAGAAAAGACAAAGTGAATATAAATCGCAAGGATTGGGCTATGAAGTTAGATGATGCATTATGGGCATATCGGATGCGTCTGAAGACACCATTGGGCACATCGCCTTATTAGTTGGTATTCGGGAAATCGTGTCACTTGCCCATGGAATTAGAGCACAAGCATTTTGGGCTATGAAGAAGTTAAATTTTGACTTCAAAGCAAATGGTGAGAAGAGGCTTTTGCATTTGAATGAGATGGAGGAGTTAGAGATGAAACCTATGAGAATTCCCTGGTTTATAATGAGCGCACTAAGAGATGGCATGATCGAATGATAAAGAAAAGAGAGTTTTTACCGGGTGAACAAGTACTTTTGTTCAACTCGTGTCTTAAACTCTTTCCGGGAAAGCTCAAGTCTTGGTGGTCGGGGCCGCTTTGTGATTAAGAAGGTGTTGAATCCTCCGGGAATAGTGGAATTGTTGACCCGAGGATGCGGAGGCGTTTATGGTAAATGGCCGAGGATCAAGCATTACTTTCATAGAGATCAAAAGGAAGAGGTGACACGCCACTTTGTGAGAACCATGATCAAGTATACAGCGTCAAGCTATAGACGTTAAATTTAATGTTTGTTGGGAGGCACCCAATGGTTTGTTGTATTATTTTTCGTTTTTTCCTTTGATAGTTAGGATTTTATTGCTTTCCTTTAAAAAAATACGAAATTTCGGAGTTTTGATACGGCATCCCGCACGGGCGGGGAGCATGGCGTGCGCCATGCGCACGACCGTCGTGCTTCGAGGATGAGGAGTGAGCTCACGGCACTACGCACGGGCGGTATCGCCATGCACATGGCCCGCGTATTCACGGATTTTGGATTGAGCCTACGGCACCCCACACGGTCGCCTGCATACGAAGCGCAAGAGCCGTGCGTCTGTCGGTGAGGCGAAAAGCAATATGGGCGCATCGGGTTAACTTTTTTCACTTCTAAACACTTTCTCGCGCACAAAGCACCACGAGCTCTCATCCCTCTCAAAGTTTTTGATCTTTTCACTTGATTTTCACCAAAATTCATCCCCTGACACTACTCATACAGAATTGAACACTTAAACTTGCTTTGGAGTGAGATTTTGGTTGAAATGAGCACCTAGGGTTCCAAATTCGCCTCTTCCCTAATTTCTGAGAATTACGGTAAGAACTTCACGTTTTTTTTGCGAATTTCTTGTAGATTATGGAGTAGGGTTCATATATGGTGCAAGTTTTGATGAATTTTCCATGATTTACTTGAATTATTCTATGGGGCATTTTATCGAACACCTTGTGGGGTTGATGAATTGAGGTATATGTGATTAGTTTAATGATGAATCTTGCATTAGCTTGAATAATTAGGGTGTTAGTGGCTATGATTCTCTACAATTACATTGTTGTTTAGGCTTGGGAGCTTAATTGTTGAGTAAATTGTGGGAAGAGACATTATGCCTTATATGAATTGTTTAGCTTGTATTCATCTTGTTCTTGTTTTACTTGGCATGTGCGAGAATCTCACATTTGTTTTGCTAGGTACATACTCGAACTAATGGCGAGAAAGAAGGAACCAACCGGTAGGGGTAGACGCCTGAGGGGGCCACGATCGCACCGACAAGAGGTACATCCGATAGCCAGAGAGCTTATGGACTTATTCGGATGAGGATGATTACCGGGGCGCTGAGTAGGTTGATCACCCGCTCATTTACATGGACGCGATATGTCGACGATGAGTGTACCCAAGCCCTTGGATACGACGATGTTTAAGCGACTATTTGAGCGGGTTGGGTGGACCGCGTTCATGCAAGGGTGGTGGTCAACATATAAGAAACTAGCGCTAGAGTTCCCGGCACACTTGACATATTCCAAAGGGCGGGAACTCAGAGCCCCGTGGTCCATTTTCGGCTAAGGCAATGAGCTAAGGCGTTTATCTATCGCCCGCTCAATGAAATTTTTGGGGTACCCCACGATGCCCCTTGAATGCAGACCGCTATAGCCGATATGAATTAGCGGTTATTGGTTGACGTCGAGACAGCCCAATGCTCTATGAGCGCTCATCTAAGGCCTCATCACTCGGAACCCCATTTTCCGCTATATTCAAAGGTCACAGCTCACTCCGTCTTCGCCCGACACAATAACGGGGGCATGTAAGTTCGGGAGCTATACCTTGTGGTATATGCTAACTGTACCCCCTACAACACGGCCCATTTGGCCAAAATCGGTCCCACGATATTGATTGGGGGGATGATCACTCCCATTGCTCGGCATTTTTCGTGTCGATTTGAGAGACATGGAGCCCATTGAGGGCATTTGGAGGATTAATATGAATGGCCTACACGAAATGAAAATCATAATAAAAGAAGAGAACATGACTCTCTTCCAACAAAGGATCGGAACCGCCTTCCCACTTCCTAACCCGCAACTCACATCTGTGGTTGATGATCGACTAATTGGTTGATGAACTACGAGGCGCATACTAGAGTCATGGAAGCCATGCTTGCGCAGAAAAGCGAGAGGGTAGCCGGGTTGCCCGATGAGGATGAGTTAGCGATTGAGGCGATGGAGTATGACCGGCATGAGAGGGTTTTGAGCAAGGGTTCCAACGAGAGGGTTTTGAGCAAGGGTTCTAACAAGGGATGCCCGATATCTTTGGAAAGCTCTCACCAAGGTGAGGAGCGTGAGGGGCAAGCTTACCAGGATAGATTATTTGCTCTTGAAGAGAGCATGAGGCAACACCGGATAATTTCGGCATCACCAGGATGAGTTCCATACCTTCAGGACGGAACAAGAGCAAAGATATCAGTCGCATGAACTGGAGATGCTACAGGTGATGCATCAGATACAAATGTGGCACATCTCCCAGGGCCACTTTCCGCCGCCACCACCACAGTGAGATAGGTCCATTCCACACTTTTCCTTGAAATTCTATCTTCTCTTCTATGCGCTATAATTTCATTCAATTTTGGGGGAAGAGGTAGTTATTTTGATTGAAGGGTGTGGTGAAAATAAATAAATAAATAAATATATTTGCATTCATATAGTTGCATTTAGAGCATATAGGTTGCATTGCATTAGATGCTTGTTTTTCGATTTTAGCACGTTATTGCTTTAGCACGTTTATTGCTTTCTTAGGTTTTAGGGAGTGAGTTGACCGCTATTGTATTGCTTGTTGTGAATTTGGGAGCATTCGTTGAATAGTTTGTGTTGTTTTGAATTGGGTGTTGAGCGTGAGTTGATCGGGTTGACAATAGATGACATGGAGCATGTGAATATTGAAATCATGGTTGTTATGCTTGAATTACGCAATTGCAAGCCTGTGAGCTTTGAGCCTTTCTTGCTTTCATTATATGCGATCTTGTTTGTTGATTGAGTGTGTCATTCATGTTGATATGAATTCTATAACTTGCTCTGGTATCTCTGTCGAAGTCACATGTTGTATGCAATTTATGAAAATGATTTTAGGCCATTTTGTTAAGCCTTTCAAGCCTTTTGCCTACCTAATGACATTTAATTTCCCTAGTTAGACAATTTGATCCTATTGCACGATTTTTTTATAGCCACATTTCAAGCCTTAATTTGATATATCTATTACCTAAACTTGAGCGTATAGCATTGAGTAAGGGGATTGAATAAGGTTTAATAGGAGGATATCGAGAATTTAGATAATTGTGTGCATGTTGGATGTTGGGAATAAAAGAAGAAAAGAAGGAGAAAGGAGGATATATGTTGGGAAATTTATTGTTTAAATTTTGATGAATGCCATGTAAAACTTAGACTAGAAAGTTGGCACCCTATTTTCCTTGTAATTTGTATTGTAATAGATAGGGCTGAGTATGAGGCAAGTCACTATGCCTGGGAATACAAGAAGTCAATCAAGATGGAATAAAGATTCCGCCGAGAACAATGAGTATGGCCAAGAGAGAAGATCAAGGACTCGATGAAGGAATATCGGTGAGATACGGTACGTATGAAGAGTCAATCAAGTCAACTCAAGCCAAGTCTCAAGTTGAAGTGACGGATGAGTCATCCATTGATTGGAAGCTAACTCAAAGTCACCTGGGAATAAAGGGATGCGATCAAGTCAAGGCGATCAAAAGAATTCGTTGCCTGACGTAAGTCAAGAAGTTTACTTAAACAAGTAATACTTCCATGCGCCATGTCTTAAAGTGCTCGATCCCGAAGCGTGCAAAAGGAATAAACCAATGGGAAGCATCGCACCTCGTGTCGGTCTGAAAAGTGGTCATTCATTAATACGAGGAAATGTCAACATCAAGGATCGCAACAAGACAAGCCAACGAACACAAGTGATTTTTAAAAAATCAGCCTATCTCTTCAACGGGTAGATTTTTGAAAATTCACTATAAAAGGTGAGGAACCAATTTGAGAATGTGTTACCTCCGAACCTTGCATACGAGAGATAACAAGCATCATCCATCTTTGTAACCTGCAAGATATTCTCAAGTTATTCTAGCAAAATCCTTAAGCCTAAATCTCGAAGGAAATCGATCAAACACTAAAGTTTGTGAAGGAAAGACAACTTCAAACTCGTTGAAGAGGAAACTTTGAAAAAGCAAAAGGGGTCTACTTTCAAGGAGGATTGTAGAAAGGTTCAAGGTCGAACCAATCTCAAGTTATTGGAGGGCTTCGTGATCAAATCCAAGAAATTTGAGAAAGTGAGTCAAGTAGCAAAGCAAATACCTGTGAATGTAGCCGAGTCGGACGAGAAGCCACCGTGTGACCAAGGCATCTCAGGATGAGTCCCAAAGGAGCAAGTCGGTTGTGTGATCAAGACCTGTATCCGGGTGATAACCACTTTGTACTACGATCACTACTTAGTGGATTCCTCCGGGGAGTTGGAGAAGAGAGGAGTAGAAGAATTACCCCCATCTTGAACCTCTATAAAAATTATTGTGTCATTTACATTTCGATTTTATTTACTCGCACTCACTTTATATCTGCGATAATTTGCTATCAACCGATAAGTAACTAAGTGCTAAAATCAAGTGTTTAAAAACAAATTAAATCAAATTAAAGGGTGTTAAGTCTTCCAAAAAATCCCATCACGGCCAAGTTAAGGTTTAGACTAAGCAGTGAGTTATCCTATCAGCACTCAATCGAGTGCATTGAGTGGCTAACTCTGTTTAACTAACTTAGCTTGTCCCCCAAGGACTTAGCTATGTATTTAACTCGTAATATTTTAAAAGGACTAAAATCGAAAAGTTGGTAAAGTTTATTCAACCCCCTTCTAAACCTTACTCACACCCCTTGGGACTACAAGTGGTATCGGGCGGTTGTTCATTGAGCCTTCCATCCAGTTCTTGAACTAGATCTCCAATCTTTCAAAGAAGTTTTTAACATTTGCTCTTTCAAAAGCTATTTTTATTCAAAAAAGTTATTATCATGGAAGAAAATTTGACACGCATTCCTATGTTCACTATTGAGGAATTTGATGATCGGAAAATTTGTATGCGAGCTCATCTATCTCGCTTTACATGATGAAATGTGGATAGTGATAAAGGATGGGCCACTGCAAATCTTGGAAGTGAACACGATTGTACAAAAAAGCCATGGAATCGAAGGAGAGGAAAGTCTGCTTTGAAGCAAGACCAGCCCTGGTTGAAAACCAATGATTGAATGGACAAACAAGGACTAAAGAAGATACAACTTAGACAATGTGGCCAAGGACATACTTTACAAAACCTTGGACAAAGCAATGTTCAATAAAGTCAAATCTTGTCAAACCGCAAAACAAATCAGGATAAATTAACTTTAATTTGTGAAGGATCGAACAAATTAAAGAAAACAAAATATGTACGTTGATGTACGAAATTTGAAAATTTTAAAATGCTTGCGGAGTGAAACCTTGGATCACCGGATGCTCGATTCACCGAGATCACAAATGAATTATCCGCTCTTGGGAAAGAATATACGAAATGAAATGTGTATGTGGATTACGAGAAGCCTCGGTGAATGGGAAATGAAGGTCATGGCCCCGAGACATTCATTGAACCTCACAACAACATCCAACCATGAGCTATTGTCGGACCTCAAAGCCTACGAGTTTGAGCTGAGAAGAAAAGATCAAGAGGAGACAGATGTACCTAAAACAGTGCACTTATAGTCAAGATGAGAAGAAGAGTCAAGTCAAGGAAGCCTTTGACCAGGAGGAAATTGCCTTGATGGTTAAAAGATTCAACAAGTTCTTCAACAAGAACTATAAAAGAAACAAGGGTGAATCCTCCAGAGACATTGGCTCCCTCCAAGTCAAGAGAAGATAGGCCACCCAAGAGAGAGCCGAGCATCAAAAGGTTGAATATCAAAAGAATCGATAATCCAAGAACGGAAAGAGTGACCAAAGAGGCGAGAACTGTGTTGGAATCGTAAACAACCAGGACACTTTGCTATTGAGTGTCCATATCCATGTAGTCAATAAATACGGGAATGAAGAAGAAAGAAGAGTCTTGAGAAAGAAGACAAGAAAAGAAAAAAGGCCATGTTGGGCTGCAGAGATTTGAGACAAAATAAGTCAAAAAAGCGGCCAGACTCGAAAAGTAGTGAAGGCGACTACTCAAGTGACTCAAGAAGAAGCAATGATCTATCTAATGGCTAAAGAACAAGATCAACCTTGACCAAGAAGATGAGGTACACTCTAACTCGTCTCACTCGGTTCTAGTGATAGTGATTGTGACACAAACACACACATCATCACCCACCGATCTTTATGATTCATTAGGCAAAATGATGAAAGATTTTGAGCACATTAAATCCTCACACACACTATTAAATGAGGAAAATAGCCAGCTCAAAAGCCAAAACTCGCGGTGACTAAGGAGCCGAGTACTCTAAGTCACATAGCCGATTAGAACAAAGAGTGAAGGGCTGAAAATGCAAAACTAATAGCGAGAAATAGTTGTTATAGAAAAGAGGAAAATGATCTCAAGAATGTGATTGCATCATTTACAAAGGCATCTAAATCATTGGATGACCTTATAATGAGCCAAAAAGAGTGTGGAGATAAAGCGGCACAAGATTCAATTCCTTTGCACAGTCAAACTCCCGAGTGATTTTGGAAAAAGGATCTTCAAGTAATGAAGCATCTCAAAAATCCAAGACACCAAATGTTGCACCCACATTCACCGGAAAGCACAATCACAAACAAACTAGACTTGGATATAAATGAAAAGGAAAACGGCCCGATTGAGCATCTTTGAGAGGACAAGCGAGAAGAATCCAAGAGTTCCTTAGCAAACTCCAAATAGGAAGTACTCAGTAAAGAAGAAAGCAGAGCTATCAAAAACCCCAGAAGTTTTATCAAAGAAACACATATGATGGGAATGGTAGAAATTACCCAAGCCAAGTTGATTGGAATAATGTGAAATATCAGCAAAGACCTATGGAATATAAGCTAAGTGGCAAAGGCCTAGAACTCAAAGAAAGACCATTTCAAAGGCAAACGAGCTATCATCGGACACATATGCACCTAGGCACTACACTCGAAATATCACAACTACCCAAAGAAGGCAATTGCTAAAACACACACAATATACGACAAAAGAGAGTTGTATGAACCTAAAACCCCCAAGCAATTTGCCAAAGTGAATTATGATTATGGTACGAGATAGATGGCAACCTCTTAGAGTCAAGTCATTTGGCTATAGGTTGGTTGGATCATCTTACTGACACTAACCCCTCGGGACCCGGACAAGCATGGGTACCTAAAAACTAATTTCCTTGATTACAGCTTCAAGGAACAGCTGAGTGCCAAGGAACCTAGTACATGGATAGTGGTTGTTCCAGACACATGACAGGAAACAAGAAAATCTGTCAAAATTCAAGGAGATTAAAGGCGCAAAAGTCATATTTGGAGGAAATGAAGCTCCGGGGAAATAAGAGGCACCGGATCCATCAAGAAAAATGGATTAGAAATCACAGATGTTGCATATGTTGAAGGCCTCAACTTCAACTTTGTTAAGCATCGGCCAACTCGTGACGGGGGCTATAATATGGGAATGTGCCAAATTAAAGACACTCGAATCAAATGAAATAGTGTTGCAAGGATCCGGCAGAAAGAACATGTATGTGGTAGGCGGTCGATTGCCACACCAAGCACTTGTCATTAGCAAAGAAAGTACGGCCGAATCAAGTTGGTTGTAGCACAAGAAGTTCTAGTCATCCGAATTTCAAGACAATTAACAAGCTTGCAAAGAGTCATCTTGTGGAAGGACCGCGGTTTCGATATACAAGAAAGAAAGTGTTTGTGATGCATGTCGGATGGGAAAGCGGATTAAATCATCATTCAAAAGAAAGCCTAGTCCATCTTCAACAAGGATATTGCATCTCTTGCATATGGATCTATTTGGTCGATTGAGCCAGCCAAAGATAAGTGGAAAGAAATACACTTTAGTAGTGGTGGATGATTATTCAAGGTATACATGGACAATCTTCATGTGTAAAAAGAAGAAAATTTGCAGAAGTTACCTCAACTGATGAGAAGGGTTCAAAATGAGAAGAGTCAAACCATTATAAAGATAAGGTCGATAGAGGAACCGAGTTTGTCAATGGGATAATAACTCGGTATTGTGTTGAAAATGGTATTGCTCATGAATTATCTGCAGGAAGGACTCCACAGCAGAATGGAGTGGCAGAAAGAAGAAACAGAACTCTCAAAGAAGCTGCAAGAACCATGTTAGCTAAAGCTTGATTGCCAAAGAGATTTTGAAATTTGAAGCCATCAACACTTTGCATGTTAATCTCAAAATAGATGCATGATTAACGAGACAACCGACAAAGACTCCCTATGAAATATGGACAGGAGAAAGCCAAATGTTGCTTATTTTAGAATATTTGGATGTAAATGCTTCATCCACAACAATGGAAAAGCCTCAGAGTCTTTGAACAAGTGGACTATGGTCACAGAAGAATCTATCCATGTGGTTTTTATGAACCTAATGTAAATGGAGAAGACATTGAAGAGTTAGGCGATAAAATTTGAATCAACCAACTATGCGAAGAGTCCTTATGTTGAAGTCAAAAATGGAGCAATTAATCAAGATGAAGATGAGATCTATGAGTCTCAAAGACATACCGGAAAATCTGCGGTGAATGATAATGAAAGAGTCGCTGCTCAAGAAAACACACAAGACGACCGAACCAGCTGATTTACTCCAACCTTATGTGAGATGGTGAGAGACCATCCACCAGAGCTAGTCATTGGAGATGTAAGAGATGGTGTAAGAACCAGATCGAGCTCAACAAGAAGCAATGTTCACTTGTTTTATTTCCCAAATAGAGCCAAAAGATGTGTCCCAAGCATTGGAGGACACACATTGGATTCAAGCCATGCAGGAAGAGCTGAATCAATTTGAAAGGAACAAAGTATGGGAATTGGTGCAGAGACCAACCCATGAAAATGTTATTGGCACAAAATGGATTTTGAAACAAGATGAATGAATAAGGTTACGTGGTAAGAAACAAAGCAAGATTTGTAGCCAAAGGGTATTGCCAAGAAGAAGGAATAGATTTTGATGAAACATTTGCTCTTGTTGCAAGATTAGAAGCAATAATGATGTTTCTTGCCTATCTGCACACAAGAACTTTCTTTTGTATATCAAATGAATGTGAAAAGTGCATTTTTAAATGGATCATTAGAAGAAGAAGTCTATGTTGAGCAACCTCCGTGGCTTTGAGCGAAGACTCTTGGAGATAAGGTGTACAAGCTCAAGAAAGCTCTATATGGATTGAAACAAGCACCTAGAGCATGGTATGATACATTATCTCAATTTCTCGACGAGATAATGGATTCACCAAAGGAAAAGTGACAGAAACACTCTTGAATTCAAGATGGGGAGAGTATATTGCTTGCTCAAATATATGTGGATGACATCATTTTTGGATCCACAAACAAAGAGTCTGTGTGATAAATTCGCAAACCTCATGCAAGGTAAATTTGAAATGAGCATGATGGGAGAGTGACATTCTTCTTAGGACTTCAAGTTAAAAACGATTGAAGGATGGAACCTTTATAAGTCAAACAAAGTACACGAGATTTAATGAAGAAATTTGGTATGGAAGAGAAGTCTTCGTGAAAATACCAATGAATACATCGATCAAGATGGACATGGATGCGAAGGCAAGCCTGTGGATCAAACAAGATACTGAGCACTTATTGGATCATCGCTTTCTATCTAACAGCAAAGCAGGCCGTACATCACCTTTGCAGTAGGAGTATGTGCAAGATTCCAATCTGCTCCAAAGGAAAGTCACATGACTGCAGCTAAGAGAATCCTAAGATATTTGAAGGGATGCCAAGAAGTTGGCTTATGGTATCCAAAGGAAGGTGGATTCAAGCTTACTGGTTATTCAGACTCTGACTATGCTGGATGTAGAGTTGACAGGAAAAGTACTTCAGACACATGTCAAATGCTTGGAAACAGATTGGTTTCCTGGTTTAGCAAGAAGCAAAACTCAATAGCCACATCCACAGCTGAAGCAGAGTACATAGTTGCGGGCAGCTGTTGTGCCCAAATCTTATGGATGAGACAACAACTGGGAGATTATGAAATTGAAGAAAAAGAGATTCCAATTATGTGTGATAACACAAGTGCTATTGCAATCACTCAGACTCCTGTGTTGCATTCAAGAACAAAGCACATTGATGTCAAATATCATTTTATAAGAGATCATGTCGAAAAGAAAGACATCACTTTGGAATATATCTCAACTGATAAACAAGCAATGTGACATATTCACCAAACCCTTATGTGAATCAATATTTGAAGAACTTAAGCATGAGATAGGGCTAATTGAAATGAGTTGACACTCGAAGACTCAATGAGAAGAGATGAAACATGAAAAGATGAAAACAGAGCAAATCTCATGAATCAGCTAAGTGAATCAGTCGTATCGGAAAGTCAGTTGTATCAAGTTGGCTGACAAATTGAGTCACTATACGAATGGAGAGAAGAAGAGTTGAGTCACTTAAGGAGTAAGCTGAGTCATTTATGAGCTAAGTGACAAAAACGCAGTCGTTTTTAATGAGCGGGAATGTTTTTAAGGATGACGTCAGCGTAATAATGATGACGTGCATACCAAAAGTCGCACAATAAGCATATGATTGGATATAAATGTTGCCGCATTAAATGCGAGAAATTAAATTCAATGTGACGTGCTAAACTGAGCCGTTGATCTTGATCAAAATTCAAAAACCAAAAATACATCCTTTCATAACTCTTATATACTCAATCGTTCGATTTTCTCTCTCATTTTTCTTAAAACTGTTCATCTTCCCGAGTAAAAGAAAGCAAACTTCTCTCTCAAAAACCCTACTAGTTCTCAAGTCGGTTTACCAGATCTCATTTGGTAAAACTCACTAAAAATGGCACCAGCACATGATTTCGCTAAGCTCGCAAAAGCAAATCCACACCGATCAATCGTGGATTTTGAGGGGATGATAAAGCGGGTTCGATGAAACCCTTGTGAAGACGATAGCGGATAAGATAGAGAAATCCGGACTGAAACCATTCCTCACGATGGAATATCAAATGACGTACGTTGAGGAGGTCGCCCAGTTTTACATTAATGCCAAAGTGCAGGACGAAGGGATTAAGTCCTCCGTCTACCGCAAGGACATTCTAATCACTGCAAAGGACCTTGCGGCGGCAATCGCCTATTGCCATCGGGGGGCATGCCGAAAATATATGAAGCCGACGTCAACTTGGCTTCTGCATGAAAGGAAGTAGCCAAACCTGAATGTGCTGCAAAAGTTGTCTACACAAACAGAGAAGAAGGCTCAAGGGCGATTATCATAAACTAATGGATATCATCGCGAATAGTGTAGACATGAAGTTTGGAAGCTTCAATCGCTTGTCCAAAACCAAGCGATCGTCGTCATGGCTGCGATCATGGAAGAGAAGAAGATCAATTGGGCTAAATTTATTTAAAGCAGACTTTGCCAGAATATCGGCAACAAGTCGTTCAAGGATGATGGATCCTTTGGAGGATCACTTGGCTATGGCCTAGTCATTGGCCATCTGATGGAGGTGAAGGGTGTTCCCCTTCGACATGGAAAGCCATTCCATGTCAACAAGAAGATGTTCTGAGCCAATCTCTCCGGAGCCCAGAAGAGAGCCTATGCCAAAAGGGCTGACACTGGTGAGGGGGAATCAGCTGACCCCGTCGACACAACTGATTCCTCCCCTCCTAAAAAGAGAGCTGCCCCTGCAGCTACAAAGAAGAAAGTTGCTCCTGCAGCAAAGAAGAAAGACACATCTGCCCCTGCAGCCGTGTCTCCTGCCCCTGCAGCCGCGGTGGAGAAGGAACCCTTAATACCTTCTCCAGGGATTAAGAAGAAGAGGACTGCCAAGGCGAGAATGGCAGCTGCCTCTAAGGCAACTCCGAAGGCCTTTACCTTCGAGGAACTGGAGGAAGTTGAACCAGATATTCCTCTGGTGAAAACTAAGAGAAGGAGAAGAATCACCAAGCTTTCAGAGTTTGAGAAGACAGTGAGTCGCCACTTAGCTTGAGAAAATCAGAGGCTGGCACAAGAAGTGCGGTCTCGGTGGTTCTTGATGAAACCGCCAAATCTGCCAAGATGATCGGCGGCCCCTCGAAGACCCAGATTGTGGATAGAACAATGAGAACATGAAGCGAAAAGATAGCGAAATTCCCTCCGGACAGACTATGTCTCCACCGCCACAGAATCTTTGTTGAAGGTGAAGAGCGGCAAATTTGCTACCTTCTATTCCCCGAGAAGGAAGGCCAACAAGAGGAGAATGATGATGATGACATACTTATGTACTCTCCCTTGTACCCGGACATCCAAAGCCGTCTGCGAGACTCGGAGGAAATGGAAGTCGAGTCACTCTAGGGCGCATTTTGAACATCCGTAGTTTATTGAAGAAGAATAGAACTCTTGAGTTCCTTGAAGTTGATACCGTCTTTGCAAGCCCGGATGATGATAATCGCATTAATATGCTTCAAATTCGCAAGGAACAAGAAAAGGCTAGAGCAAATTGAGAAGCGAGAGGCTCGTGAGAAAGCCAAAGATTTGTCCTCTCACCGGAACTGCGACCACACTTATCCTCACATTAACATGCTCGGATAGTGATGAGGACATGGATCCTGGGCTTCTGCGACGGAGGAGATTGAAATGCAAAGATGCCATGCGGAATCTAGGTTGATGCATGAGCAACGGTGATCGAATGACCAGAGAGTCTTCCAAATCTCACTGAAATCGACCGTTGGGAGTGGTACAACAGTTACCACGATTATTGCTGCAACCACTTCCCCTACCCACTCGGAGAACATCTAAGGGAATTGGCGATGACACCGGGAATTGGGGCACCCAAGTTGAGCCAACCCCTGTTGAAGGTGTCTTACCACCGTCCCCACGGCCGAGCACTCAAAGGAAGCAATCGAGTCCTGGAGCGAGTGACCCCAACATAAGTCACTCGGTGGTGCGCCCCGAGGGGAAACTCACTCCACTACAACTAGGTCGGAGGATGTTGCGAGATGACTCCACAATGCGAGAAAGGAAACGAAGTGGAGAAGGAAAAAGAAGAAGAACAACAACAAGTTGTCATTGATGAATCTCGGACGATTGAGTCTGTCTCACCAAGTGCCAACCGCTTCACAGTCGGTGAGGACACTGGCGATGCGATCGAGGCACGAGATGGATCTGCCGGAGTTAATACTCTGGCAATGAAAGTGCAATCCAAGGAGTTGAGACTCATGTGGATGCCATCGAGAAGACCCTAAGACAAAATTGCGTCTGTCGAAGGGAATGTACAGCCTTGCTTCAGCTGCTTGAAACTGCAGGAGGTAATGAAGGCCCAAGGAGGTTGAGACTTCCCCGGTAAAGAGACTAAATGCAAAACATCCCTCCTGTTCACATTGAAGAAACTAAGAAGGAGATAAGTGCTCTTCATGATTCCCAAGACAACCCCCGACATATCATTTCTGGGATCGAAGATGAAGTTGAGTCCACCTGCCGCACATCAAAAAGACTCAGGTGAGGATGTTCTTCCAAGTGCGAGTAAGCCAGGACTTCAAAACCGCCGACAAACGTTCAATTTTGATGATGAGCCAAGCCCTCAAGTCTCATCATCTTCCGATGACGCTCGATACGGCCGAGAACAAAAACTCAAAAGGACAAACCAACTGAGACCGAAGCTATTAAGACAGTGAGGCTCATTAGCTAGTGGGCAATACCATCAAAGGCCCCAATCAATCACGAACAACCGTGCGGCTTCAGAGCTGCAGCGAAAATGACTTCTTGTAGGATTTCACATGTACGAGACGATGCATTTGAAGAGACCTTCCCATTCTCAATCGAGCTCCCTGCACTAGAAGAAGAAACTGCTAAAGAACAGAAGAAGTACTCTGCACGCGAAGAACCCATTATCCCTAATGACTCCATTGTGCCAGCAGAATTCGATTTCGACGTTGAATGGCCGCCACCGGTCGGAAGTAACATCTCAATCGTGAAGTCTTCAAGAAAATGCAAAGAGATTGAGAGGATCGAATGGCATCGAGCCTCATTGGACATGCGGCTAGACAATCGAGATGCTACCCTCACGGCCGACTTGAGAGGGACAAAGATAAGAATCATGGAGTGGTGTCGGCATCAATCGCCATGCGTCTCGAAAAAGTTCGTTACTTCAAGGCACTCTATCACGGATGCTTGTTTGGAGCGCAGACAATGGTGACATGAAGCGAGAGAATGCGAGTACATTGAGAGGTTGCATGCCTCTCACAAAACAAAATGGAGTGCTGCAGGAGTTTGAAAGAAAGAAATTCTCGCGACTTGAGGAGACTATGAATGCCAAATTCAACCTCCTCATGGCCGAGATGAAATTGGTTACAGGTGAGTCGAAGGCCACCCGTTCAATTTCGCACTTATGCCGCAATGACTCAAGCAAAAAATTCAGCCATCGCCAGACCGGACTTCATGCTTGCGGGATGTTTCGGGGGTTCCTCTCTCCTTTGATGATGCCAAAAAGGGGAAGAGGAATACCAAGAGTTTGAAGGAGACAATCTTTGAGAGAAGAAAGATGCACTGTGGAGAAGAGGAAAGAAAAAGAAAAAGTCGTTGAGGGGAAAGGTCAAAGGATGTGACCTTAATGCTTGCTTTGAAACCCCTCAAAAGGTCATGTCACAAAAAGATAATCAAGAAACTTCCTTTAACTCGCGCTCTATCACTCTGTTGCCCATGTCTCAAAAGAAAAAGCTTGTAGAAGCGAGAGATGGAGGATTTTGACAAGAGAACGGATGTCCGTGTTGAAGAAATATTGAAACAATTTGGAGGCATTCCTACGAGAAAGATACAGATGCCATTCCATTCGGATGACTGGACAAGAGCCAAGATCTGTTGAAGAATTCAAAACGCTCGAGTCCGAAGGATATTTCAAAATATGTCTATAGCCCAAGCCTGGGACTTGTCTTGGGAGAAAGGTCCGTCGTACGAAGAAGCTGTGCGAAGAAGGCAGACTACTAGCTACTAAGATCCTCTCTGGTCACCCCGCGGGTAAGAAAGACTCGAAGACAATATACGCCCGGAGGAGGAGGAATAAGTGGCGGAGGTAGAGGCTTTACACCTAGACCTCTACCCAAAAATATTGAATATGTAGATCCAAGCAAGAAAGGAAGGATCTACTGAGCTGGATATGATGCTATATCCAATCTGGAAGTTGAGAGAAAAAATGTTGAATATGTAAAGAGGATTGAAGAAGAAAACAAAAGGCAAGATCGGATGTGGCAAGAAAGACAAGAAAGAAAAAGAAGAGATGAAGTCACAAGAGAGCTTACGAGAAAAAGAAAGCAACAAGAGGAAAAGAAAAGAAAAAGAGTCGACGAAGACAGAGAAGAATAAAGAAGGAGGCAGCGAAGGCGATGAAGTGTTGCTGCCAACCCCTTCATGTATTTTACTTTTATAAATACATATGTATGTAAGTCTTCAGTACATTTAATGAAAAATCTGTATTTTGCGTAGAAATAGTATATGCTGATTGCTCACGATACACATTGTAAAACAAATTGTGTAAAGAACAAGAATGATATGATCAATAAAACGATCTATTCAACAAATACATTCTTTGTTTCTCGCATTGTCTCAGTATGTATCTTTGCTATTTACATATTGTTTGTATGTACTTAAGTTTTGGCATCATCAAAAAGGGGAAATTGTTGGGAAATTTATTGTTTAGATTTTGATGAATGCCATGTAAAACTTAGACTAGAAAGTTGGCACCCCATTTTCCTTGTAATTTGTATTGTAATAGATAGGGATGTATGAGTGAGTCAATTCACTATGCCGGGAATACAAGAAGTCAACTAAGATCGGAATGAAGACTCATTGAGGAACAACCGAGTATGGCCAAGAGAAGATCAAGGACTCGATCAAGGAGTATCGAGTTGAGATACGGCTATATGAAGAGTCAATCAAGTCAACTCAAGAAGCCAAGTCTCAAGTTGAAGTGACAGATGAGTCATCCATTGATTGGAAGCTAACTCAAAGTCACCTGGGGAATAAAGGATCGATCAAGTCAAGACGATCAAAAGAATCCGTTATGCAAGTCAAGAAGTTTACTTAAACAAGTAATACTTCCATGCCGCCATGTCTTAAAGTGCTCGATCCCGAAGCGTGCAAAAGGAATAAACCAATGGGAAGAATCGCACCTCGTGTCGATTCTCGAAAGGCGATCATTCATTAATACGAGGAAATGTCAACATCAAGGATCGCAACAAGATAAGCCAACGAACACAAGTGATTTTTAAAAAATCGGCTATCTCTTCAACGGGCGATTTTTGAAAATTCACTATAAAATGCCGAGGAATCAATTTGAGAAGGTGTTACCTGAACCTTGCATACTTGAGATAACAAACATCATCCATACTGTAACCTGCAAGATATTCTCAAGTTATTCTAGCAAAATCCTCAAGCCTAAATCTCGAAGGAAATCGATCCAACACTAAGCTGTGAAGGAAAGACAACTTCAAACTGTTGAAGATGAAACTTTTGAAAAAGCAAAAGGGGTCTACTTTCCAAGGAGGATTGTAGAAAGGTTTCAAGGTCGAACCAATCTCAAGTTATTGGAGGGCTTCGTGATCAAATCCAAGAAACTTGAGAAAGTGAGCTGAAGTAGCAAGGCAGCCGCCCTGTGAAGTAGCTGAGTCAGACGAGAAGCCACCAGTGTGACCAAGGCATCTCCATCGAGTCCCAAAGAGCAAGTCACCGTGTGTGATCAAGACTTGTATCCTGGACCGATAACCACTTTGTACTCGATCACTACTTAGTGGATTCCTCCAGGAGTTGGAGAAGAGAGGAGTAGAAGAATTACCCCATCTTCGAACCTCTATAAAAATTATTGTGTCATTTACATTTCAGCATTTTATTTCTGCACCTCACTTTATATCTGCTGATAATTTGCTATCCAACTGATAAGTAACTAAGTGCTAAAATCAAGTGTTTAAAAACAAATTAAATCAAATTAAAGGGTGTTAAGTCTTCCGCTAAAATTCTCATCACAACCAAGTTAAGGTTTAGACTAAACAGCTGAGTTATTCTATCAACAACTCAATCGAGTCTGTTGAGTGGCTAACTCTGTTTGGTTAACTAACTTAGCTGTCCCCCAAGGACTTAGCCGTATTTAACTCGTAATATTATAAAAGGACTAAAATCAAAAAGTTGGTAAGGTTTATTCAACCCCCTTCTAAACCTTACACACCCCCTTGGGACCTACAATATATACTCACAAAAGAGTCGAAAAAAAATCGACTGTGTAAGTGAGTTGGCCGTAAATAAACTTATAGGCTGAGAATTGCATACAATCGAGTGGTGGAGATGTGAGACAATTTGCAAGCCTATAGTAATTCTTCAACATTGATATGATTTGAGCGAATATACGTCCCTTATTATTCTAGAGAAGAGAGTATACACTTAATCCATGAGAGACGTGATTCTAAGTATTTGTCATGGCTTTAATTGACTTGTGCTTTGTGTTAGATATTCAAGCTTGGTTGATTTGTTGCTTGATGTCTATAGATAAATGAGATGAATTGTGATGTGTTGTTCTTGATTTTCCTTTCATTATTCCCATTTGTGTTTTTGTCTTGTTTATAAAGCGTTGACCGGGTCACAACATTTAAGTTTGGGGGTTTGATTGGTATGTGTTTTGCTTGTATTTTGGGCATAATTGTAGCTAGAATACATTGATATGCATGCATTACTTTAGTAAAAAGGGTTATATTTCTGTAAAGTGGAAAAGGTATTACGCTTTGCTCATTTTGTAGGAATTAATTAATATTTGTAGCATTTTGGCGACAATTCGGAGCATTGCGGTAAAGAATCGCCAATAATCAAGCTAATGTGTGATGTTTGGAGTTAAATCGAGAAGAAGTCAGATGAACCGGGCGAGAAACGGAAAGAAACAAAGAAGACTCAGCTGCAGCAGGTGCGCACGGGCTGGGCGTGCGTCTATAGCACGACCCGTGCGCCACTGCCAAAGAGGACTCAGCCTACGGCACCCCGCACGGGCTGGTCGTGCGTGGAGCGCACGGCCCGTGCGTCCCTTCAGCGAGTGAATTATCCTATGGTACCCCGCATGGGCAGGTCGTGCGCGAGGCACACGGCCACATCGTCTGTACGGAAAAATAGGGTTTAATAGTTCTAATCGAGTTTTGACCTAAATGGAGTATAAATAGAGATGAGGCGGCCCCAAACGAAGACATGCTGTTTTTTGCCCTAGAAAGCAGAGAAAAGAACAACCTTCTACCGGAGGATTCGAGAGATTGATCGAGGTCGCAACCACACGCTTGAGGATTGAAGATAGATCGAGAGATCATCGACATCCCTGAGTTTTCTCATTCCATAGTATCGTTTACTTTCGATTAGTTAGATATGAACATGAATAATTTGTCTATGAATTGTTTATTTTCCATGTCAGTTAAATATCTTGTGATTCCCGAGTTTGAGATTAGGTTAACGGATACTTTTGTTTGAGGTTTAATTGCAATTGAAGTTATTATTTTCAAACCCTATTCGAGTACTGTTTTATTTCTCGATTTTATCAAAAGGCCTTTGGTTTAACTTGTTTTGATGTATTGATTCATAATTCGAGAGATGAGTTTCAATACTAGATCTTTGAGTACTTGACATGAATATTTGCAAGATTGATAAGTCTGTGAATATTTGTGAGGATTTATAATCTTTTATGCTTTTGGGAGTTGGATATCTTATGTTGAGTAGAGATCTTTGCATAGATAATCCAATCAACGTTTTTACATACATCTCGAGAGAGAGAGGGTAAAATACTTTTGTGATTGTTCTATAGGGAAGAATAATGATAACTTTGGTTGTGATTAATCGATAACAAAAGGATATTAACTCAAAACCATAACCCCTGGAATCCATTCATCTCCTTGATCTTTCAATCAACTTTTACTTTGTCTTTTTAGGATAAATTCTCGTCTTGCTTTTACAAAACCAAATCACTCAATTTCGATCGTCTGAATAAAAATAAGACTATTACAATCCCAATACTTAGTACATTAATTTATTAGTCTATGTGGATTCGACCTTGCTAACCCTATTCTATAAATTGTATCGTACACTTGCGGTGAAGCTAAAAATAAAGCTAACAAGTTTTTGGCGCCGTTGTCGGGGACTAATTAAATTTTTAGTACTAATATTGCGATAAATAGAATTATTTTTAATTTAGACATTTTTCTTTCTTTTTATTTGTTTTTTAATTTTACTCGTACTGTGTTTGACTTGTTTTCTTTAGTTGGTTCAGGTAGTGCATGAACACTCGCTCGAAGCAAAGAGAATTAGCACCGTTCATACCGGAGGTTGAGGCTTTTATAGATAGTTTCCAATTATTTCCATACTTCATGTGCGGACCTTATTCCTCTAATACAATTATACTCGGTGGCGGTAAGTGAACAATGTAAAATATTCAAGGCTTTCGATTCCGAAAATGGCTTCTTGTCATTATCGTCAAATTCTTTGAGGCTCTTGAGGGCCGCGATTCCATCCTCCAACTTCTTAGTTGGTTGAGTTATCCCTTCAATAACCGTATTCCAAATATGGAAACCGCACCCTTGTAGAAAGCACTCCATTTGGTCTTTCCAAAAAGCATAGTTGTTGGCGTCGAATAGTGATGGCTTGTTGGTGGAGGCGTTGGTGGTGAGGTGGCTTTCGCCGTAGTCATGGATCTCCTTTACTCGCAAAAGATTAAACGAGCTTTCCAAAGAGTTTAGCTCTGATACCACTTGTTAGTCCAAATGGCTATGATAATCTAGAGGGGAGGTGAATAGATTATCCTGATTTTCCGATTTATGCCCTCTTTTTCGAATATATAGATGATGACCAAAATAAAAGTGCAGAAATGTAAACAACACACGATGATTTATAGAAGTTTAACCCACCTAGGACCTAATTTTCTACCACCCGGTATGTCCGGAATGAATTTCAAAAAAGGAAAAAGTTTATTAATAGATACCAAACTATTACAACATTTACCTTGAAGATTACCACACTCTTCCTACAACACCACCTATGAAGATTACCACAATCTTCTTACACCAATGAAGAGCACCACACTCTTCAACACCTAAAATCACCCAAGTGTGTTCTTACCACAAGAACACTAACAAGGATGTCTTATTTTGGATGATTGAAAATAATTCAAGATTAGAACTCAAATGAAGTATACAACTTTGAAGTGCAAGTGTAATCAAGAATGAAGCCTAATACTCAAGATGTGCAAGTGCAAGACTTAGGCTAAATACAACAAGAATATGAAAGTGAAGAACAATAAGATTGCTTGTTGTTTGTATTGCTTGTGTTGTTGTGTTGTGTTGCTTCAAGCCTTCATCTATTTATAGGAGAGCTCTTGGATTTGAATCCCAAAGAATAGGCTCCTCCTTGGAGATTGAAATCAGAAAAAATTGCAAATCAAATGGAGAATATAGTTGTTAGAAATCAATCCCTTAATTTCATGAAAAGTTGTATGTTGTGCAATGGATAGTTTCTTTGATAAAACTTTAGGTCGGTCGGTTGACCTCTAATATGAAAAATACGTTTAAAAATAAATCCGGCTTGAAAATTATACGGTGGACCATCCGAGGGGTTGGACCGTCGACCTCTTGTTCGACAAGTCACCCCCATGGTGCACCGTCCACTACACATTTTTAAGAGTCGAGAAAGAATTGCCCATTTTACAAAGTTCCAGAACCTATCGACTGGACCATTTTTAATTATGTTTCATTTCTCGTTTGGGATAACGTTTTTAATCAACCCAAACTATACGGGTTTTTACACTTTGCAACCCGAACTTTGAAAAGTTACGATTGCAACCTAAACTTCACAAAATTTTACACTTTGCATAAAATTCGGTTTTACCCCTGGTTTCGAAAGATGGTTTGTAGTTTACACTCTAAACTTTAAAGTTGTTACACTTTGCAACCCGAACGATAAATTTCATTGCATTTTCTTTGAATACTCCCAAAGGTCTTGCGATCCTCGAGAATGGTATCGAGCCCTAGGTTTATTAAGAACTTTCATTAAATTTATTATATTTATGTAATTAACAATTGGTGAGGAGAAATTACTCCGAGATTATGGATCCGGACCGATGTCCGAGATGTACCCCTTACAGACATATCGTCAAATATTGACGATGTATGCACAAGAACACCTTGACCGGGTCTCATATCGGGAATACCAACATGAAGAAAAGGAACAGAGGAGCCGAATGGGAAACCTTAAGGCAATGCAAAATGCGAGCGAGAATATTATAGGCGATTCGGATGCTTAACTGCACTTATATGTTCACTTGATGAACCTTCAAGAAACGGTTCATGAAAATTCCCATCGAAACAATGATTCCCGATGGAATACCCGAGTGGAACGAGATACTTCCAAAAAAATCTAAGATCTCCGAAGATCTTAGAGAAATCGAAGACGGTGCGACTATGGCAACCGCCATATTCATCTACCAAAGACAAGTTCATCGATCCAACCAGATGGAGACGATGGTGAAATATCGAAGAAACTCTTGAAATCCTTCATGATATTCAAACGAGTCAAGAACCTGGAGGACAGCCAAGTTCATCCTGAGGAAGGAAACGTATTGATTTTGGGGCGGTACCTATTTACACCAAAAAGGAAACCCACCGAAGTTATACGAAAGATGACAGATGAGGAGAAGCTCATTGCTCTAATCAAAGGAAAATCCATCAAAAATTAAAAAGATGGATATGGAAAAGATGAATCTTAAAGATCTACACGACTGGCGAGAAATCCTTCGGGATTAGGAATTGTAGATTTAAAGATGAACGCAGTGAAGAATCGCTTTGGTTACCTATGACCCACAAGGTAGACCAATTCCTCCACCACCGCCACCATTAATCCTAACGTCGAAGAAAGTACGGGTTCACATCATGGAACTCGGGGCGAGAGGATGCCACACGCCGGGATTTCTCGAGGAAGTGATCCACTTTCTCGGGACAGAGGTCGAAACCCCTTGCAGAAACTGACAACCTACCTAAGGCCGAATGTTTATCGACGCCTTATGGAAGATCGCACCTCGACCCAATACATCCGTATGGGTTGATGTTAAATCTGGACATCCCAGATTTTAAAAAAAAGAGAGTTCTCATTGATGAATGGGCTTGACTATGAGAATATCGCCAGAACCTCGATCTTACAAAGGATTCATTCATTTTACTTCTTGAAATGAGTCTTGAAGGATCGGTAAAGATTGCCTGGGATATGACCGATGCTAGTACGAAAAGTTCGGTCACATCGGGGAATCACTTAAAGGAATTGTCGATGGTATGGCAAAACTATTCAAAATCCAATTCATCGGCACAAAAGTTATTTTGAAGGATTAGAGGATGAAAAAAGAAAGAAATATAAACAAGCCCTCTATAGCCTCGAAGTCTTTGGATATTTGTCATATTGACGAATATATCAAGTTATTCACCGAATACCGGTGGAAATCCAAGATTGAGGAAAAGAAGGCCCGCGGCTATTCTTTGCCAAAATTCCAAGTCCCCGGAGAGAAATGCTTATCGGGGAATACAAGGGTGGAGTCAAGAGAAACCGTGGCCGAAAAAATGTCTTTCCTAAAGGCCAAGTTATCTCGAATGGTGCTATCAAGCGACTCCGCACGAAATTACAAGAGATTAAGAGGAATTAACAAAGCGCTCCTCTATGTTGCGTGGATAATGATATCCCAACAAATTGTGGGAGGTCAAACAAGGCGGCACAAGAAGAAGAAGGAAAGAAGCCATCCATACCACCGAAAGCAAAAAAAGAAGTAGGTCCTCATGGAGACCTAGAAGGTTTTGGTCAAAACAAAAAGCCCGAAGTTATAAATCGGGGCAAAGACCGATTACACAAGCGGGGAGTAGAGCCTCATCATCGTTTCTAATCAAGCAAGTACCAAAAATCCAGGAAGAAGAACTTTCGAGACGTGCTCACACTAGAGCTAATGAAAGTTTCAAAGATCAGTAATTGCCGGACATGCGGAGCAAGAGGGCATATCTCAACGGATTGCCCGCACAATCAAAAACGAGGAGTCGAGGGAGTTCGAGGCCACACCGAAAATCGAAGAAGCTTTATTATCGATTTAATACGGTGTATCAATTTGAGGATATTCCCTCGGATGAAAGCATCAATGAAGAAGAGATCTATTCGATGATGGAAGTGACTCCACTTCAAATCGTGAGAAGAAGAAATTCTTGAGACAGATTAGGGAGGATATGTCGATTCCTCTCTCACGACGGTTTCTCATAAAACTCTTATGAGAATCATGAAGGAAGATCCAAAGCTTCAAGTCTATGATGGATTTACAATCGGAGCTATGGAAAAAGCATTGGATAAGATTGGGTTTCGTGAATGAAGACACCAAATTATCCACGGGTAACAACCGAGAATTAGCCATTCCGATGGAGTTTACCGTAACCCGATCGAGATGCGCTTGGTCCCTATTAGAGAAATACAGAGATCAAAAGCGAGTTAAAAGAGAAGTTGCTAATACACTCTCATGGATTCACATTGGAGCCATAAGGGTCATTATTAAGGCAACATTCAAAGAAGGAATAGATTCGCCACTCAATCTTGCTATTTTTGACAAGTGAATCTCACATCTCAAGGATTCATGCCTTGGAGCGGTCACAGAAATTTGTATGCGGAAAATTAGCATTCAATGTCTATCCAAGAATTGCATATAATTTGGGAGATCGAGACTTGATGAGAGTCCTAACCCTTCATCAAGATTTCAAAAGAGTCGATTTGATGAAAGAAGAAATAGGCCTTACTCGATCACATACAAGATTTCCTATGCTCTCTCGAATACCCATCATTCAAGTATTCTTGAGAAAGGAATTTATTGAAGTCCCAAGAATCTTTGAGGACTTTGCCAGGGTGGTGTTACCGAAATCATTGAATCTCCAACTATTAAGGAGATTGATATGATAATTAAAGATCAACCAGTCTTCAACAAAAGTCGGAGTCTCGAGTTGAGCCTGAAGGATGTCTTTCCAAAGAAGAATGGTGAGTAGCAATCGTTGGGAAGAAAGGAGACCAAGTACGCTTCAACGCATCCCGATGTTTTTAAAACAAAGAGAGAGAGTGAAATGTCCGAAAGGATGGCGAGAGGTTGAAGTAATATTCGACATCACTCAAAAAGGATAACATTTTTCCTTGTGATGTTTTATATTATCTCCAACAACCAATCGTTGGAAGGTATCAAGAAGCCTCAAGATAGGAGAAATTGAGCTTACTATCACAGGAGTTGCGGGAAAGGTCCCGCAACAATTAATACTGGGAATTGAATTTCTTGAGAACATAAACCTTGGGAAAGATTACAAGACGGAATGGAGTTCACAAATGGCTAATAAAAGATACGAGAATCGATGACCACTAGTCCATTCTCCATATACATTTCTATCGGAATGTTATATGTCAATACAAGGCCGAGTATTTCGCCGCCTATATTGATTCAGTCTTGCCGAATATGTACTTTAGCGGATGTTTTTCCTAAAGAAATTGGAGAAGATTTACCAGCTATTGCAGGAAGAGATTTCTCTAAAAGGATTCTTATCCTTAACAGGAATTAAACAAGCGAAATCATGATCGGAGGCGCGAGCGTGCCTATGGTACAAAGTGAAAACACCACCAATCTATTTCCATGATACAAGTGATATTTTGCTAGAAACAACTTCCTACAAACATTCAAGCGGTTCACACAAGAGAACGAGACGAGAAGACTTATTTTCACAACCTTATGTGATCATAAGATTATTGTCCGAGATCGCGGAAGCATTTTTACGAGAAAAATGCCCATTAATTTTCGCGCAAAAGCGTGGTGATGAGGCCAAACTTCGCAATCCAAAAATGGCGGATCGAAGGAAATTTGGTGAAGCTTTATTATCCTACGCATAATTTGGTTCCATCCGGAAGATCGGAAGATATGGGATAATAACTTGTATTCATTCGAGTACAAGGAGAAGAACGAGTCACTCGGGAAGCCATTGCGAGAATTATGGATGAGTCTAATGGAGAATCCACAGTGATGTAACCATAGAGGAACAAATATCACTCGAGGATATCGAAAGAAGATCCAAAGGAATTACAATGAAGATCCTTTGGCTTGGTGGGATAAGAACGAGCTTAAAGCTTCCTTAAAGGTTAAACCTGGAAAGGAGTACGAGTTCGTAAGATTCAAACCAATCCTTATGAACCAGGAGGATCGTGAGGATATGTAGAAGATACTTAAGGAACATCTTGACCTTAAGTTAATTTCACCGGAGTTTCTCCATACAAAGATCCCGGATTCTTAGTCGAAAACCATGGAGAAATCAAAAGAGGAAAGCGAAGACTTGTTATTAATTACAAGGAATTAATAACATTTTGGAGTTCGACGGATACTATATCCCAAGTAGAGAACATCCGGTTAATCAGTATCAAAGGTGCCAAGATATTCTCAAAGTTCGATTGCAAGTCCGGATTCTACCGTTAAGATGGAGGAAGAAAGTAAGAAGTTTACGACTTTCTCTACACCACAAAGGACACTATATTTGGAACGTGATGCCTATGGGATTGGCTAACGCACCCCGGATATATCAAAGAAAGATGGATAATCTTTTCAAAGATTATTTCGCTTTCATGTTCGTTTATATCGACGACATTCTAATCGCATCAAAGAACATGAAGGAGCATCTCAAACATTTGGAAAGATTTTGAGATGTTTGTCATAAAGAAGATTAGTGCTTTTAGAAGAAGGCAAAGCGGTGATTGCAACAAGACAGTTGAATTCCTAGGAATTGAGATCGACGAATCCGGAATCATCCTACAAAGTCATATTGTAGAAAAGATACGTGGATTTCGGATACACCGAAAGACAAGAAGCGACTTGAGTTTTCTTGGAGTTGTTAACTTTATGGGAATGTTCATTAACAATCTAGCATACTACGGGAAGGTGTTTAGCCCATTGCTTAAAAAGGATGCAAAGATTCAAATGGGAAGATGAACATCAAGAAGGAATTAAGCAACTTAAAGAAGTATGTAAAAAGCTTCCAAAGCTTGCGATTCCCAAGACGAGGACGAACCGGTTCTATATACGATGCCGTGATGATTGGTGGGCGGCAGCTTACGAAAGTCACACCAAACGAGGAAGTGCCATGCAGATATCTTTGCGGTTTATTCACCCCTAGTGAAGCAACTTCGGTGGCATATTAACGAGAAAGAATTCTTTGCGAATCGAAAGGCTTTTAAAAAATGGCCTCTATTTTCTTGGCTAAAAGTTTACTTTAAAAATTGATAATTCAAGTGTCAAGGCTTTTCTCAAAAACAAAATTGAATCAAAACCGAAAAGGCTCGATTACTTAGATGGCAAGTCAATGTCAATATTATGATTATGATATTGTCATTATAAAATCTCATGAAAATATTCTTGCAGATTTCTTGACACGGGATGGAAGGACGCGTTGCTTTGCGTCCTTAAACGAGTAAGACATCTCGGGAAAACCTGGAGAGTCTAGAACGAGATTTTGGGGCGTTATGTCTCAATGCGAGAGTTGTTGGACGACTTCAACAGTGACCAATCCGTTTCTAGTCAAATACGAGCATGCCGCCGCTCAAGGACAATTGTTCTTAGCGCCGCAAGGGCCTCTTCTTCCAGCCGCATCTCCTACGGTGCAAAAAGCGGCCGAGAGAGTACGGGGCTCTAACCCGAGGTTATGGATTCAAGTACCATAATCACAAGTGTTGCGGTGATGCATCCCCCGAGGGTGTACAAATCGAATTTAATGTTGAAGCTCCTGTCACAACCCGAGTCTTCAAGTCAACCCAAAGACCTGGGGGTAAAGAGGGAGAGTTGAATCTTAGGCCACGACAGTGCAAATCTAAGGTTCAAACTGACGAGATTAAGATTTCTCCTATGCAGGTATATCGACAATGGGAGAAATTAGTTACAAGACAAGGTATTAACCTTAAAAAACAATGGTTGATATCTCGGCAAGTATCCAAGAGTTTGGATGAAACCCTAAGTCATCCAAATGAAGTACAAGAATGGTATACTTTTGGAGCTTTAGCTTCAATCTATACCGTGTCACCAGATTCCCGAAATTTCAAAATTACCGAAATGGATTGGGGAAGCGATTTACGAGACCTGGGCCAATAATCCACACTTGGCCGAGGCGATATTTTGAACTCGTATTTTATCGGTCGGCTCTGAACCAAAAAGAAAGGCTTTAATGAAGCTTTTCATTTCATCAAGCTAAGAAGACCGGATGGAAATGCTTTAAAATACATTAAGGCAGCTTCACCGGAAGAAGGACCAGTGTTAGTAGGAGCATTTTCTGAAGACGAAGCTTCTACAAGACGAGCATGGGGTCTTTGGGTTTGTCTAACTGAAATGGACAAAGTCAAATATCCATTCAAGTTCTTCCAGAATTCGACGAATGGATCTTTCCTTTTGAATTCGATGACTGGATCAACCACAGGATTTGCAGAGGAACTCTTCGAAACCAAAAGGAGAATTCTCTGGGAAAACAAGATTCCTATGAGCAAAGAAACTTACCTAAATTGCAGAACATGGCGCATGTTGGCCGTTGGATCGACCGGATCTGTCAAGCATGCCCCGAACAGAAGGAACCCGAGTTTGGGAAAGGTTTCCGACCCAAACCCGACCGACAGACCATACAAACACCGAAAGGACAAGGGCCCGGCTCACAAGACGTGTTTTCCTCGGGGACCACGCAGACCAACTTTTTAGAAGATTCCCGACAACCATCACATGGGTTGAGTCACGCGGAAAGAGAAGGAAGACAGGCAAGCAGTAATAATTCGGAGTATGACGTAAGCGGTGGCGTCTTACATCTCAACAAGATTTGAAGTCCGAATTTCAAGTCCTGACTTACCTCTATAAAATGCGGGATTTGAAGGAAGGCTCGGGGACATCGAACATTTTCTTTAGTTTTCTTACAATAAAATCTGAGTGAAAAATTTGTAATATTTGGAGTGTTTTTAGTTTTTAAGTTTTTATGTATTTTCGTGTGCAAGCCTCATACATGAGAGGCTAAACAAGTATTCTCCTCCCAAAAGGAGATTACTAATGTAATAAATTTTTCTTTAAGTTCTTAATAAAATAAAGGCCGTTTGTTCAACATGTGTTCATGATGTACTATTGATCAATCCCCTTTGAAGAATTACTTTTACGCCTTGGAGTAGGAAACGAACTAAGGCTGTCTTTGAGCGATTTTGAAGGAGTCGATAACTTGCGATCATCTTCCCGAGGTGAGGTTGAACAGTGAGGAGTTGTTTGTCAAACGATCCGGGGCGATAATTTTCCGACTGGTGGCGTTGCGAACCACTTAACCCGGTGCTGTTTCGGTCAAAAGAGGTATGAATTTTAAGGGATTTATTAATATTACGGAAGCATGTTGGGCCGATATGGTCGTAATGGACTATTTTCATTTTCGATCTAAAGACCCAATTTGTATACGGATAAATACTTGAAATAAGATCTTGATAGAAGTATGTCTTGTTGAGTTTATAGGTGAAACCCGACATGATCCATTTAAAACCTCCGAATAGAGACTGGATCTAAGTAGGTGTAACAATGCCACGAACAAAACAAGTTCTGAAAAAATCGGGTTCTTATTTCTCGAAAAATCCGAAAAACAAATTGATTATGGAGTAAAAACTTTATGATTATTGTATAATGCAATATATTTATCCTTTATGGAGCAATCGCTACAAATTAGAGTTTAAAGGGATAACTATAACTATTGTTATTAAAGAATAAAATCTAGGGGCAAAATGGTCCAAAAGTTGCAAAAGAGTAATTATTTTCGTAGTACAGGGATGCAAAAGGTTAAAAATAAAAGTATAGGTTGTGAAGTGTAAAAAGGGATAAAGTTCGGTGGTTAAAAATAATTATCTCTTTCTCGTTTTACAAATTCAACTTCATGCACGCTTTTCCTCTAGGGCGGCCGATTGCTTGGAAACAAGTGTTGTCCAATTTTTGTCAAAAATAAACTTCAAGAAATACTCCAAAAATTAGTAAAAATTATTTAAATCATTTTGAAGTATTTGGACAACATTTGGGGACATTGTTTTGGTGTAAAACTCAATAATATGAAATTATCAAAATTACGATAAAAACAATTTATCTAACAGTACCCAATATGCTTTACATTGCTTGGAGTTCGAGAAATTTGTCCAAACACATTCCATTTTTGTAGGGAAGCTAATTCAGATTTTATTGCTTCCTCCCACATAGGCCAATCAGGCCTCTGACGACATTCCATTATAGAACGTGGTTTACAATCATAATCATCATTTATGATTTATTGAGCAAACGAAAATGCAAAATTATCATCAATAATTATTTCATTTTGATCCCATATTTCATTATTATAGCTCAATGGGATTCTTGGTGCTATCAAAATTTTGATTTGTACATTTTAAAGAGATATTAGGCTCTATAGATTAAATGCCTGGAGCATGCTCATTAGTATCAATTCTCCCATTTCTTTTTCGAGAAATAATATCTTTCGAGTCAATAGGTCTACCACATTTTTGTCGTGGGATATTATCATTCATTTTCTTATTTTCATCTGGAACAATAATCTTGGCTAGAACATTTGCGGCCAACATATGAGACTTCGTTAAAGGAAGTCTATACTCAATATTCGTAAATGAATGATTTTATTCACCTCACTTTCACATTCGAGTACGTGGATCTAGGGATGGCAATTTCCTCCGAACCCGACGGAGGATTCGATACCCGACCCTAACGGAGGAGGGTATGGAGGGTAGTTTTGTACCGATTAAATAAATGGGTACGTGGGTATGGGTATTTTCGGGTATGGGTATGGAGGTGGGTCTAGGTACATCCTACCCATACCCTACCCGATACCCGATTAAATAATAATATTATATATATAATATATCTACATATATATTTATTTATAATATTTTACATATATTTTTTTTATTTATACAACTCTTTTATTTATATTTAAAGAAAAGGATTTTTTCCCAAGTCTCAACCAAAATCTACAAACCCACTAACACTTTTGTTTAATCCTTTTAATATTTTGCTATATTTTTATAATATTTAGTTCGCTAATTCTTATTTGTATTCTTTTTTCCTTATTGTTTCCTTAAGAATTTAGTAAATATCAATATCTTTATTTAAATAACTCAAAATTCTCTTTAAAAAGAAATAACTTAAATTTGAAAAAATACAATTGTAAGTAGTAAGAGGGTATGGGTAGGGTATAAATACCCGATCATCCGATGGGTATGGGGATGGGTATGAAAATGTAATACCCGATGGGTATGGGTATGGGTATGGGTATGAGTATAATAAATGGGTATGGGGATGGAGGATATAGAATCCTGCCCGAATCCTACCCATTGCCATCCCTATGTGGATCTAAATGGGATAAACTTTGTTCATTCCAGGAGATACTCTCAACTAGTTTTTGTTTATCTAAAATATATTTATCCCTTCCCATTGATAGAAATCTTGTCTCATCAAAATGGCAATCCGCAAATCTAGTGGTAAATAAATCTATTGTCATTGGTTCCAAATACCAAATAATTAACGGAGAATCAAACCCAACATATATACGAAGTTTAGGTTATGAACCCATTTTTGTCCTCTCGATGAGAGATGGAATCAAGATTCTGAACAAAGACACATGAAAGTGTGTAGGTGCAAAATATTTGGCTAAAAAAAAGAGTTAATTGCATTGGGGAGTGCATATGATAAGCAGTGGGGCGTAATCTAATAAGTGTTGATGCATGCACATCGCATGTCCCCATGCTACACTAGTGAGCTTTGATCTTATTAATAATGTACAAGCAATGATTTGAACTCGTTTAATCAAGGATTTTGCCAATCCATTTTGAGTATGAACATGTGCTACTGGGTGTTCAACATTAATTCCTAGTGTTGTGCAATATTCATCTAAACTTTTTGATGTAAATTCTTCGGCATTATCCATCCTTATATTCTTGATGGGATAGTCAGGAAAATGTGCTCGAAGTTTTATAATTTGCGTTAATAATTGAGCAAATGCAACATTTCTAGTAGATAATAGACATACGTGTGACCATCTACACGATGCATCTACTAAGACCATGAAATATCTAAATGGTCCACTTGCGGGATGTATTGTCCAAAAATATCACCATGAATACGTTGTAAAAATGATGGTGATTCAAACCCAACCTTTTCCATGGAAGGTTTAGTAATAATTTTTCCTTGTGAACACGATTCACAAAAATAATCTTTTGATATTAGCATCTTCGTGCCTTTTAATGGATGTCCATTAGTATGTGCAACAATCCTACGCATCATAGTTGTTCATGGGTGTCCTAGGCGATCATGCCATAACCCAAATATATCAGGATTCACCAGCTTCCAAGGCATGTTGGCATAGGATTCAAAAGCTTTAATTTGGACACAATACAATCCAGTTGTTGCTTCAAATTTCTCATGGGCAATTCTTTTTCCCATTTTATATGATGTAATACAAGACACTCTTTATTATTTTCATATAGTGTCTCCAAGTGATAGCCATTTTTAATATGCAAGATTGTACCATTAGGCAACACTACTATTGCATTCCCGGGGCCATCAATAATCTCAACTGGGGGCGGATATAGTTGTAACTTGTTCCTTGCACAATTTCACACTCGAGAAATATACTTTATTTGTTAATATTTAGTGCGTTGTTGCATTATCAAGTAGATAATAGTCTATTTTCTCGATGTTTTCCATGTGTACCTGATATATTTACTATTAAATTAATACTATATGATTATCGAAAAATTCTTTCATTGAAATGTAAAAACAACTAAATAACAACATGAATGCACAACAAAAGTTTAAATATAAAAGATTTTATTCGAAAGCATAGACGTTCATAAACATCTAATTATTACAATGTGCTAAAATAAATTGTTACGGTTAACATAGGAAGAATTGTGAAGATAAGAAGCTCAATCATAAACCAAAAGTGTCCAGAAGGATATTCTCCAACAAAAAGTTGGATAGTATACATGAAGACTATTGTAATGAGAAATACTACAATTAAGTTAACAATTTTTTGAATGAAAGGAATGTGAACTTTTAGAAAAATGAGAGAATATGTGTGAATTTGTTGACTGAAATATTGGTATATTTATAGATAAAAGTTATTGTTCATAGCCGTTTAATATAGCCGTTGGAGGAGAAAAATTAATGTGAAATTTTGAATGTATAATCTGTGAATGATTTGGTAGAAATTTACTGATATTTTATTATCAAAATTTTAGACACAAACAAATTTATTATTTCACATTAAAAACTTAAAACCGGAAATGTATCATTCAGAAAAAATACAAACATGGGTACAATAAACTTAATACCATCCGAGAAAAATAACATACAAATATTGAATCTAATTTTTTTTATCCATTCGGCACCTTGTGCCACAGGATCTGATGAGTGTAAAATATACGTGCATTTTGGGGCTTAAAATGATATATATTTGATGCATTTGCACGAATATTTAGTATGTTTTTACTTGGTTCCTTTAGAAGGGCATGATATTGCGTATTCTTATAACTTTTTACAGAAACGGTGCTTAATCGAAGAAATATCAATTGTAAGGCCCGGATAGATCGACACATGCGAAGAAGAAGATCGAAAAGACGAAGAAATTGGACAAAAATACATCACATGGCCGTGTGACATACCCGTGTGAAATATGACATGTCCGTGAAAAATATAAGAAACAGGGGACAAAAACAAACCGCACGGCCGTACCGTGTGGGACTCACATGGGTGTGTGAGGTTGGGCTGAGTAAAACCCACACGGCCGTGTGAGGCTACACAGTCGGCCGTGTGGTGCACTGTCATGCATTTTTCAGTGTCATTTTCCCGCTCCAACTCTACAATTGATCTCTCCAAGCATTTATAAAAGGGACCCAAGGCTTGCACGAAAAATAATCCATTCATACCTCATACAACACATCAAATTTCATAGGAACACAAGATTCAAGGTCTTCTGAGAGAGGAGGGCTAGGTCGCGAAGAACACCACAAGGGCTTTCGCATCTACGGGAGCACAAGAGCTTCGAAGGCTTGGAAGGGGAATCCATCCTGACACGAAGGGGTTTTCTTTCTATGTCTAGATCTCTTGTCTGTGCTTAAACGATGTCACAATATTGATTTCAAGTTTGTCTATGAATTTGTTATCAATGTTTGGCTAATCTTTCGGATCTTAGGGCATAATCAAAACTATGGATTCATGTTAAATCTTGAATAATTATTTTCTTAATTGATTCATGTGTTCTATTTTATGAATTTGAGTGCTTATTCTTAATTGCTTTTTATTTGGCCAATAATTTGCATGTCATATTTATTAATGCGAGATTTGGGAGATGAGTTCTAACAAAAATGGAAATCGATTCGATATAAACAGTGTAACGAGCCGGAGACCTACAACTGTTTGTGGGAGCCATCCAATTCATAGATATTTTGGAGTTAATAATAGTTGTAACGTATCGGAAGATCTAGAATTGTTATTAATCATTGTTTATGCGCCACCCGCGAAAAATAAACTATCTTAGAAATTAAACCCATAGAATTGCATTAATTGGTTATTGAAACTTTAATTGAATTTAATATTGAAGAAACATGTTGAGATTATGTGCCTAAGGTTGCTTCCGTAGTTGTTGAAAATACTTGTGGGGTTCGCATATTTATTTATTTTTATGTTATTTTTATTTTTTCCAAATACTTGAGATTCTACGCTTTAATAAAATTGGAATGTGATGTCATTATAGCTTAAGTGTTTCATAGTGAATTCTAGAGGAATACGACCTTGCTTGCCATTATTCTATAAACTACACTGTACACTTGCAGTTACATGATCCAAATATTTTTGGCGAACAAGTTTTTGGCGCCGTTGCCGGGGATTGATGGATTCTACTTAGATATAGTAATAAGTAGTTCAATCTTAATTGAAGTATTTTTTTATTATTTTTTTATTTTTTAGAATTTTTTGAAATTTTTTTATTTTTTTTATTTTTTTCTTCGGTTCTAACATTGTTTTTGTTAAGTGCAGATAGTGCATGATCACGCGTTCCAGATTTACCCAGCCAATACCTATTGATTTGAAATCGAAAAGACAAAATGGCAACTAAGGAAAAGATCCAAAGCAATGGCGGAGGGGAACAATCGAAATGCCGTGAATAACGTAATCAATGAGGAGCGCCACCTGGGGAAAACGCACAGATGGATAGTGGAAAGGCCCGCGAAGAAGGCGCTAGGGACTACATCTAGCCGGAGGTAAGTCGACTTATGGGGGTGTGGCCCATCCGCAAATCAATGCAAACAACTTTTAACTAAAAACGCATTGATCCGGATGGTGTTACAAAATCGTTTGGGGGCGAGCCATTGAGGATCCAAACGCACATTTGGCGCACTTTTTAGAGATTTGCAACACGATTAAGATGAATGGTGTTTTTGAGAATATAATTCGATGCCTCCTTTTCGCATACTCTCTGCGCGATAAGGCCAAGGGATGGTTATGCTCTCTAACACCACCTGGAGAAAATTGGGCAGAGCTAAGTCAACGGTTTCTAGCCAAATACTTCTCCCCCAGTAAAACGCTGCAATTGAAATCTGAAATCGCCCAGTTTAGGCAGTTAGATTCTGAGCCGCTATATGAAGCATGAGATAGATTCTGGGAATTGCTAAGGAAGTGCCCTCAATATGGATATCCCGACTACCAACAGGTCCAATACTTCTATAATGGTTTGAGTGACAACACGAGAATGATTATAGATGATGCATTTGGGGGTACACTGCTATGTAAATATCCAAAAGGCACTAGAATTTTTAGAAGAGATGGTGAACAATAGTTACCAATGGCCATCCGAGAGATCTACTGTCCGACGTGTGGCAGAAGTTCGGGATGAGAAAGTCGACGTACGCATAGAACAAGTATTCGTGCTGAATATCAAACTGGATGCAATGCAGCTGTAAGCCCAAGCGGCTACGATAATCTAGAGGGGGTGAATAGATTATCTCTATCTTTTCGATTTCGCCCTTTTTTTCGAACCGAAAGCTCAAAGACAATAATAAGGTGCGGAATGTAAACAACACACGTTGATTTATAGAGGTTCAACCCACCTAGGGCCTAATCCTCTACCACCCCAAAGATATCCTGGGATGGATTTCAAAAGGAAAAAAAAAGATTTTATTAATTACCAAAATTAATACAACACCAACTTACAACAACACCTTGAAGAGCACCACACTCTTCTTCAACACCACTTTTGAGATTACCACAATCTCTTCTTGAAGATTACCACAATCTCCAACGGCACATTGTGAAGATTACCACAATCTTCAACCTTGAAGAATACCAAATTCTTCAACACCTCAACAAGAAGATTACCACAATATTCTCACACCTAACACCTAGATCGCCCAAGTGTGTTCTTACCACAAGAACACTCACAAGGATATCTTGTGTTGAATGATAACCCAAAAATTCAAGATTACAACTCGATAATGAATTATGCAATTGAGTGCAAGTGTAATCAAGAATAGCCTAGACCTCAAGGATGTGAAAGTGATAAGCTAGGCAAATTACAACAAGAATAATGACAATAGAAGACCAAGCGTTTGCTTGAAAGTATATCTTGTTGTGTTGTGTTGTTCTCTCTTATTGTTGTGCTTCAAATCTTATTCTATTTATAGGAGATGATTGATACTTGATAGGCTCCTCTTGGAATCGATATCTACAAAACAATTGCAATTAAAATCAAGATTATAGTCTGTTAAAAATCAATCCCACAATTTAGGGAAAAGTTGTATCTTCGCACAACGGTTAGAATTTTGTCTTTAAAACTTGAGGGGCGGCCGTCGGTCGCGCACTAATAAGATTTCAAAAGAACGCAAAAAAAATTCAACAGGTGACCGGGTCTAAGGGGTCGACCGGTCGCCCTAGTGCGACCGGTCACACCCCGACCAATTTTAGGAGTCTGGGAGTTCTGTTTCGTAAAATGCGTTCCCAGGTACCGGTCGCCTCTTTGGTCGACCGGTCGACCTCCTAAATGAAATGTTGTCCGATCTTTGTCGAAAATAAACCTCAAGAAATACTCCGAAAAATTCGTAAAAACATTTTAAACCGAACGGGAGTATTTAGGACAACATTAGAAATATAGTTTTGATGAAACAACACATTAACACAAAAAGTGTTGTCCGATATAAATTCCAATAAATACTCCGAAAAAAATAGTAAAAGCATTTTAGACTAATCGGGAGTATTAGGACAACATTTAGAAACATAGTTTCAAAGTAAAAACCCAATGTCATAAAATCAATAAAATTGTTGTCCAATATTATCGGAAATAAACTTGAGGAAATACTCCGGAAAATATTAAAATCATTTTAAATCATTTAGGAGTATTTGGACAACCTTTAAAACCCTTGTTTTGGTATAAAAACAAAATCATCAAAATCATGATAAAACCATTTATCAAACAATCTCCCCATTTTTGATGATTACAAACCAAAACAATTTTAACGAGGTCGATTTTGAAAACAAAACAATTTTACCTAAGTTAAAAAGAACTATCCGTTGTGAGCAACAACATTCAAACACATATAAATAAAGCTCCCCTATCAATATGCACAACAAGAGTAATGTAAAAGCAATCAACCACAAGCTAAAAGCTTAGCTTTTACATATTGATCTTAAGTACAAGAGCTTATAAGCTCCCCACAACAAAACATCATTAGACAAGTATATAAGTCCATCATACAATAATTGGACTAAGTATAATCCACAACTTATGGCTTTAGGAAGCCATAGCTTATAGCTTCTTTTGTTTAGCTTAACTTAGCTTTTATGAGCTAATAAGCTTATAACCTGTTTCTCCCCTTTGAAATCATCAAAAAGAATATTAGCACGATAAAAACATCATATAATCATATCAAAGTGCGCAACTAAACCGATTATTGAGCTATTTGAACATTGAAGCTTATAGACAAAATAGGAGGAAAGAGTCGATCATACGACTTGCGTGAAGCTTATTAAGACTCATTTGATTTGCAAAACATGATCTCTATAAATATACAAGCCTTTTGAAATCGAGAGAATCATGTAGGTGATGAATTTTTCATTGAAATGTTCTATCGAACACTTGGCGGGCGTTAAAAATTGAAAAAGATATATATAGCCCTTGTAAATGAAATCAAGCCAAGTTGTTTTTATCACCAAATGCAATTTAATAACTATCATTCATCAACAATCACTAAGCTCATCATAAAAATATATGAATTGTATCAAGAAAAATACATATAAGCCACAAACTCAAGGGTTCAACCCAATTGAGCTAAAGAAGTAGAATTCTTACCATTCAATCGGTAAAGACGGGCAATGATGATGATAATCGAGCCTAAAAAGGTCCAATATGTGAAAGTTATGCAATAAAACAATTTTGGAGTGAAATTTGTGTGCAATTGGCGAAGGGGACGAAAAATGGACAAAATAAGCCAAAATGGCTAAGTCTGAAAGCAACCATTTTTAACCAAAAAATCGTTCAGGGCGATCGTCCAGGGCATGGGCGACGGTCGAGTGGTGGGTGACCGGTCGGCCCCCGTCTGGCGGCAGCCCACTATTTTGGTTCTGTTTGAAAATCCAAGTTTGATCCAAAATCCGATTTTTCGCCCCTAAGTTTTAAAACGTGCAAAATGCAAACGTAGACCTCATTCAATATACATTATGTCATAATCAAGCTCGAAATGAGGTAAAATACTCGGTAAATGAACAAATGTCCGTGAGTTAACTTTGAGACGGGATTTAATCACATCTCAAGTTTTTGTAAAAACGCAATCCCTTAGAAAAAGATATCGAATCTCAATATGTTTAGTTTGATTATGACGAACTATATTTTGAATAATTTTCACCGACTTGTTATCCCGAAAAATAAGAACGTTTTAAAGCTTTGGATACACAAGTCATACGAAGAAGTGCCTTTCAAATATTTGAAAATTTCTTTTAACGGCACTTTTAATGAGATTCGTTGGGATAGTTTTTGAAGTCGAGCATATAGACATAAGGCATATAAAATGTCGAGTCTATGGGAATAATAAAAGAAAAACGTACCTCGAACTTGTTTGTTAATCACCATGCCTACTTCAACCTTTTGTCAATTTTCACATTTGTAGCCATATAGGTTGAAATGGTTCTTTCCTTTTCAATGCCTTATTTCTTCTTTTCTATACTTTAAGTGTGGAATATAACCACCTTCTTGACATTGTTGAACTAGAATTCCAATGATCAAATTTGAGCTTCCCTCATCATGATCATCTTAGGTACACCTTGCATTGACTTGGAAAAATATCTTGCACAAATATTTATTAGTAGCACCATAAATATTATCAACATAAATTTGCACAAGTAAACAACCTTGCCCTTTTCCAAAACAAGAAGTGTAGTATCAACTTTACCTTTTGTAAAATCATTTAGCAAAAATAGCTAAGTCTATCATACCATACATGGGGTACTTGTTTTAAACCATACAAGGCCTTTTATAAAAATCATTTGGCCTAGAAAAAATTTTAAACCCCGGAGATTGTTTTACATAGACTTCTTCTTGAATAAAACCATTGAGATGAGAATTGGATTTAATCATCCATTTGGTAAAGCTTGAAATTTTCGAAAAACAACAATGGGCAAGTAAAATGCAAATAGATACTTAAATTTGCTATCAGTGCAAATGTTACATCAAAATCAATTACCTCTTTCTTGAAAATACCTTCGAGCTACTAACCTTGCCTTAGTTCGACCAATGTTGCCTTGGTCATCGAGTTTGTTCCTGAATAACCTTTTTGTCTTCTTCATCACTATCATCATAGGGCATCCAATTGATCTAAGGTGTTCATAATAGAACATTTACATCCAAATATTTTGAGGTAACTAATATTTGGATTTCTCATCTACACAACTTGACAAACTCATTACCGGCATCACTTATGTAAGCAAGAAAAAGAAAAGTAGCCCAAGTGTAAAAACATGCCTCAATCATTAATCACAAAAATATCTTTCATCGAAATGGATTCTCCATTTATGACGGTGTTCCAAATGTCGAATCCGCAACCTTGTAAATAACATTCCATTCTTTCTTTCCAAAATATAAAATTTTTGGAATCAAATAGTGGTGGCTTGGTGGTGGAGGTGCTTGATAGATGAGCTTCATTCGTAGCCGACGATCGTTTCTCTTCATTCGCGATTTGAAACGAGCTTGCCAAAGAGTTTGGCTCTAATACCACTTGTAAGACCAAGTGGCTACGATAATCTAGAGGGTGGGTGAATAGATTATCTCCATCTTTTCGATTTCGCCCTCTTTTTTCGAACCGAAAGCTCAAAGACAATAATAAGGTGCGGAATGTAAACAACACACGCCGATTTATAGAGGTTCAACCCACCTAGGGCCTAATCCTCTACCACCCCAAGATATCCGGGATGGATTTCAAAAAGAAAAAAAGATTTTATTAATTACCAAAATTAATACAACACCAACTTACAACAACACCTTGAAGAGCACCACACTCTTCTTCAACACAACCTTTGAGATTACCACAATCTCTTCTTGAAGATTACCACAATCTCCAATGGCACCTTGTGAAGATTACCACAATCTTCAACCTTGAAGAATACCAAATTCTTCAACACTCAACAAGAAGATTACCACAATCTTCTCACACCTAACACCTAGATCACCCAAAGTGTGTTCTTTACCACAAGAACACTCACAAGGATATCTTGTGTTGAATGATAACCCAAAATTCAAGGTTACAACTCGATAATGAATTATGCAATTGAGTGCAAGTGTAATCAAGAATAGCCTAGACCTCAAGGATGTGAAAGTGATAAGCTAGGCAAATTACAACAAGAATAATGACAATAGAAGACCAAGTGTTTGCTTGAGTATATCTTGTTGTGTTGTGTTGTTCTATCTTATTGTTGTGCTTCAAATTTTCCTCTATTTATAGGAGATGATTGATACTTGATAGGCTCCTCTTGGAATCGATATCTACAAAAAAATTGCAATTAAAATCAAGATTATAGTTGTTAAAAATCAATCCAACAATTTAGGGAAAAGTTGTCTGTTGCACAACGGTTAGAATTTTGTTTGTCAAACTTGAGGGCTACCGATCGCGCTCTAATAAGATTTCAAGAGAACGCAAAAAAATTCAACAGGGTGACCGGTCTTAAGGGGGGGTCGACCGCTCGCCCTAGGGTGCGACGGCCGCCCACCATGGTGACCGGTCACCCCGACCAATTTTAGCGAGTCCGGGAGTTCTGCTTTCGTGAAATGCGTTCCCAGTACTGTCGCTTCTTTGGTCGACCTGGTCGATCTCCTAAATGAAATGTTGTCCGATTTTTGTTGAAAATAAACCTCAAGAAATACTCCAAAAATTCGTAAAAACATTTTAAACCAATCGGGAGTATTTAGGACAACATTAGAAATATAGTTTTGATGAAACAACACATTAACACAAAAAGTGTTGTCCGATATAAATTACAATAAATACTCCGAAAAAATAGTAAAAGCATTTTAGAATAATCGGGAGTATTAAGACAACATTTAGAAACATAGTTTCAAAGTAAAAACCCAATGTCATAAAATCAATAAAATTGTTGTCCAATATTATCGGAAATAAACTTGAGGAAATACTTCGGAATATATTAAAACCATTTTAAATCATTTAGGAGTATTTGGACAACCTTTAAAACCCTTGTTTTGGTATAAAAACAAAATCATCAAAATCATGATAAAACCATTTATCAAACAGCAGCAAGTGACTCCAAGAGATCTTGATGTTGTTGAAGAAGAAGCGAACTTTGTGGGCCAACAAAGAAACTTTAACAACAATTATAGAAATAACCAGACACCCAATTACTATCATCCGGGGTTGCGAAACCATGAAAACTTCTCTTATGCTAACAATAAAAATGTTTTGCAGACACCTCTGGGATTTAATGTGGGTAATCAAGGTAGAGCAGAGTGAAACGAAAAGAAAGCATTTGTTGAAGAGATGTTATCTTCATTAATCGGAGAGACCAGGGCAAGACTGAACAAGGATGAAGCAAAGATAGACAGTAAAGAAGAGCAGGTCACTCAGTTGAACACTAACGCAAGATTGCAATCTCTGGAAACACAAGTAGTCCAGATCACAACTGCAGTGGGAGGCCAACATCAAAAGGACAAATTCCCAAGCGATACTAAACTGAATCCGAGAGAACAATGCAATGACATTTGTCTGATGGATGGCACTGAGGGCTCACAGATTTCAAACGACACGGTTCAGCGAAAGTGATTAGAAATATGAAGTTTGGCTAAAGACATAAAACTTAGCGCTTTATGGGAGGCAACCCAATTTATTTCCTATTTTTGTTCATTTTTAATCGCCTTCAATTTTAATTTCAATTTTATTTTTATTAACTTAATTTTTAGTTGTGTTTAGTTTTGTGTGTTGTTGTGTAGGAGGCGTCACGGCAAACTCCCAGTTATGAAAAAAAAGTACGAAAATTATCTCACACGGGCGTGTGGCACCACACGGCCAGACCGTGCGAGAGGACGAAGTGCCCAGCACCACACGGCCAGGCCGTGTGCCCATCATACGGCCGTGTGGGAGACAGACAGAAGCAGACTGCAGCGGACATAGGGCCACACGGCCCGCCCGTGCGGTGTCACACGGGTAGTGTGGCCCATCGAAAAATCGGGCAGAATCAACTTATACCCTAAAATTCACCCCAAAACTCATTTTCTCCCAGTTTCTCCTACCCAAACCCTAATATACGAAAATCCACTCCCAAAACTCTCAAACTCCTCTCCAAATCTCTCCAAATTCACTATAAATCTCACCCCAAAAACACAAATTCTTCATCTTCTCAAGAAACCCACAACCTAAAGCCTTCAAATTTTCAACTTCTTCAAGTTCTACACCAAGTTTTGGGGGTTTTCAAATTTCAGATTTCTACACCTCATAATCTTGGTTTCATGGCTTCTACGGGTGAAAGAGGAACAAGGAGAAATACGAGAAGAAGAAAGTAACCAACTTTGGAGCCTTAACCCGAGCCACAACCGATATTTGAGACCGAAGAGCCAGAAGCTTCGAATGTCATCTTGCCGAATGACACACACTGGGCTAGATGGACGATATTCTACTTTCGACCATGGATTAACACAAAGTATCCTGATGAACCTACTATTGCTAATTTAGGTTTATTGGAAGAATTTTGGGCTATATGTGGTCGAATTGATTGGCATGAATTTTTGAATAGCATTACTCTACTTATTCGGTTATACACTTGAATTTTTGAGTAGTTTTGAATTGGTGGTTCAAAAAGAAATTTGATGGGGATTAGGTTTCGGTTGGGGAATGAGCCGAGGAGTTGACTATTGATGATTTGGATAAAATTTATAAAACTCGAATTATGGGATTGAGGAGCACGAGGATTTTGATAAGGATAGTTTTTGAAGAGAAATAGCTGGGAAACGAATCTACACGCCATGTACATCGAAGGCATCTAGCATTCAAAACCCCATTTTTCGTTATGTACAAAGAGCTTTAGCAGAGACGATTTTTAGCGAGATGAGATTAAAGGGGTCTTGAGGGTAGATGAATTGTTCATTATATGGTGTATGGCGTCGGGGATCGAGGTTGTGCCAAATGCCAGGACTATAATAGCCCGACAATTTGATAGGGTGAGAAAATCGAGAAGGAAAGAATTTGCATTGGGGATGATTACTCCTATTGAGAGTACTTCAATGTTAGCTTTGAAGGGTATGAGTAGGCCAGGTCTAAATTGATTGATTTGACTGTTATATCTTCTATGGAGATGATTCAATTCCATGGGCGTGATTACTTGTTAAATCAGGCAGATAGAAAAAAGGTTAAGCTTCCTAACCCTAAAGCTTCCTAACTTTGGGTTGGTTGCATTTTAGGACTTTTATTATCGTGTTTGTAAAATCTATCCCGTAAGTTTAAAAGTTTTTGTAAAATTGGTAAGTTTTACACCTAAGCGATTCATCCCATAAGTTTTTGAGTTGTTGTAAAATTGGTCCAGCGGAATAATTTCATATTTTCATAATACCAATTCTACCCTTACTCATACCAATGGCTGATTTGACTAAGTGTTTTGCATAAAATGGTATCAGAGCCTGGTTTATAATAAGAACTTGTAGTTATATTTATTATATTTATGTAATTAACAATTAGTGAGGAGAATTTTCTCCGAGAAAATGGATCTGGACAATTGTCCAAGATGTCTACCTTACATGACATATCATCAAAATTTGACAATGTATGCACAAGAATACGAGAACAAGATAGCATATTGGAACAACCAATATGTTGAAAAGGAACTTGCAGAGCCGATAGGGAAACCTTGAGACACTGTGAAAGACAAGCGGCATATTATCTGAGTTTCTTTACAGTAAATTAGATATTATATGTTGATCTGATGAATCGTTAGGAAGCAGTCCATGAAAATGCCCATCAAAGTCATGATTCCTGATGGAGTACCAAAATGGAACGAGATACTTCTAGTCATATCTAAGTTCTCAAAAGATCTTAGAGAAGTCCAGAAGACGGTGCAGAATTATGGCAACCACCATGTTCATCTACCAACACAAGTTCATTAGATCCAAAACTAGATGGAGACGATGGTGAAATATCAGAAGGAAACTCTTGAAATCCTTCATGATATTCAGAATCGAGTTAAGAATCTGCAGGACAGACCAAGTACTTCCGAAGGAAAGAAGCGTATTGATTTCAGAATAGTACCCTATTTACACCAAAATGGAAAACCAACCGAAGTTGTGCGAAAAATGACAGATTTATGAAAATCTCATTGCTATCATCAAAGGAAAATCCATCATAAACTAAAAAGTGATGGATATGGAGAAGATTAATCTTAAAGATCTACATGACCTTGCGTAAATCCTTCGTAGGATTAGGAATTGTAGATTTAAAGATGAACGCAGAGATGGATCGGCTTTGGTTACTCTTGACCAACATGGAAGGCCACCTCCACCACCACCAGTAAATTCCAACATTGCAGAAAGTTCAGGTTCAAATCATGGAGATGAACCAATGCCGCACGCCGGAGATTTTACCACAAGAGAAGTTCCGGTTGTTTCAGAACTCGCCAATGTTCCAGGAGGCCAAATCTTTATAATATGCCTTATGGAAAATTGCAGCTCGATCTGATACATCCGTATGGATTGATGTAAATTTGGATATCCCATTTTAAAAATTGAGAAGTGCTTATTGATGATTGGGCGTCGGCCAATGAGGATTGCAAAGTACCTTTCGATCTTACGAAGGATGGATTCATCTTACTCCTTGAGATGAGTCTTGAAGGATCTGTAAAGATTGCATGGGATATAACGGGAGCAGATATGAAAAGCACCATCACAAATGAGAGTCATTGAAAGGTATTGTTGATAATATGGCAAAATTATTTAAAATCTATTTTATCGGCACAAAGCTATTTCGAGGACTAGAAGAAGAAAAAGAAAAAGATATAAACAAGCCCACTCTTTTGCGCTTGAGTTACATGATATTTGTCATATTGATGAATATATCAAATTATTCACCAAGTACTCGATGGAAGACCAAGGTGGAAGATAAAGAAGCTTCGCAATTATTCTTTGGGGAAAATACCCGAGTCCGTGGGGGAGAGATGCTTATCGGGGAATACAAGAGTGCAAAATTGATTTAGATACAATGGCCGAAGAATGTCTTTTTGAAGGCCAATCTATCCAATGGTTCCATCAAACACTTTACAGAATTATAAGAGATTACGAGAAATTAACAAAACAGCTTCCTCTATGTTGCAATGATGATGATATCCCAACTATTGTGGGAGGTTAACCACGGAGGCATAAGAAAAAAAAAAGGAGAGAAATAATCCATACAGTAGTGGAAGTAGCAACAAAAGGAATAGGTCTTCATGGAGACCTAGAAGGTTTTGGTCAAAATAAATGGCCCAAAGTTACAAATCATGGCAAAGACCAGCACCAAGCCCGAGTAGAGCCTCTTCATCAGGTTCTAACCAAGGAAGTACCAATGAGAACCTCGGGACGAAAAACTTTCAGCCGAGCTCACACCAGGGCTAATGAAAGTTTTAAAGATCGTAATTGTTGGACATGTGTAGCAAGAGGGCATATCTCAACGGATTGTGCGAGAAATCGAAACGAGGAGTCGACAATTTGAAGCTACACCAAAGTCGAAGAAGTTGTCTATTATCAAGATTTGATCCAGTGTATCAATTTGAGGATCTACCCTCGGATGAAAGCATCTACGAAGAAGAGATCTATTTTGACGATGGAAGTGAATCTAGTTCAGAATCAGAGTGAAGAAGAAATTCTTCAACATACGGTCAGAGAGGATATGTCAAGATTCCTCTCACACACTACAATTTCTCATAAGACTCTTATGAGAATTATGAAGGAAGATCAAAGCTTCGATATACGATGGATTTACAATTGGAGCCATGGAAAAGGCTTTGGATAAGATTGGGTTTTGAAAATAGAAAACACCAAATTATCCACAGGGTAACTACTGGAGAATTTGCCATCCCGATGGAGTTCACTGCAACTGATCGAGATGCGGTTGGTCCTTTACAGAGAAATCCAGGGAGATCAAAAGCGCGCCAAAAGAGAAGTTGCCAACACACTTTCATGGATTCATATTGGAGCCATAAGAGTTATTATTAAGGCAACATTCAAGGAAGTAATAGATTCGCCACTCAATCTTGCTATCTTTGACAAGCGAATCTCAAATCTCAAGGATTCATGCCTTGGAGCAAGATTCTGAGAAATTTGTATGCGAAAATGGAATTTAATGTCTATCCTATAATTGCCTACAATCTGGGAGATCAAGATTTCAACAGAGTCATCAAGATTTCAAAAGAGTCGATTTGATGAAAGAAGGGAATGGACCTTACTCGATTACATACAAGATTTCATATGCTCTCTCGAATACACATCATTCAAGTATTCTTGAGAAAGGAATTTATTGGAGTCCCAAGAATCTTTGATGACTTTTCCAGGGTGGTTCAACCGAAATTATTGAGTCTCCAACTAAAAAGGAGATTGATATGACAATTCAAGATCAACCAGTCTTCAACAAAAGTCGAAGTCCCAGAGTTGAGCCAAGAAGGATGTCTTTCCAACAAGAGATAATGATAAGTAGAAGCCGTTGGGAAGAAAAGAGACCGAGTACAATTCAAATTTCATCCCGTATGTTTTCAAGACACAAGGAATGTGAAATGCCCGGAATGATGGAGAGAAATTGAAGTAATATTCGACATCACTCAAAAGGATAATATTTTTCCTTGTGATGTTCTATATTATCTCCAACAACCTATAGTTGGAATATATCAAGGAAGCCTGAAGATAGGTGAAATTGAGCTGACTATCACATGAGTAGCAGGGAAAATCCCAGAGAAATTAATTCTGGGAATTGAATTTCTTGAGGATCATAAACCTTGGGAAAGATTACAAGAAAGAATGGTGTTCACAGTGACTGATAAAAGATACAGAATCGAATGACCATTAGCCATTCTCCATATACATTTCGATTGGAATGTTATATGTTGAATACAAGGCCGAGTATTTCGCCGCTTATATTGATTCAGGTGTCAGAATATGTACTGCAAAGCCAAAGGTCTTTCCTAAAGAAATTGGAGAAGATTTACCAGCCATTGCAGGACGATATTTCTCTAAAAGGATTCTTATCCTTAATAGAGGAATTAAACAAGCAGAAATTATGATCGGTGGAGCAGGCAGTACCCCATGGTACAAAGTGAAGACACCACCAATTTATTTCTACGATACAGGAGCAGATGTTTTGCTAGGAAACAATTTTCTACAAACATTTAAGTGATTTACACAGGAGAATGAGACAAGAAGACTTATTTTCACAACATTATGTGATCATAAGATTATTGTCCAGCGACTGCGGGAAGCATTTTATTGAAATATGTCTATTAATTTTCGCAGCAAGCGTGGTGATGAAGCCAAACTTCGACATCCAAAAATGGCAGATCGAAGAAAATTTGGTGAAGCATTATTATCCTTTAGAAAATTTGGTTCAAACCAAGTATACAAAACTTTGGGATAATAACTTGTATTCATTAAGAATACAAGGGGAAGAACAAGTACCTCCAGAGGCTATTGCAAAATTGATGATGCGCCTAATGGAGAAACCACAGAGTGATGTTACTATAGAAGAACAAATATCACTCGAGGATATCAAGAAGAAGATCCAAAGGAATTACATTGAAAATCCTTTGACATGGTGGGATTAGAACGAGCTCAAAGCTTCCTTAAAGGTTAAACCAGAAAAGAGTACGAGTTCGTGAGATTCAAACCAATCCTTATGAATCAGGAGGATCGTGAGGATATGCAGAAGATACTTAAGGAACATCTGGACCTTAAGTTGATTTCCCCAGGAGTTTCTCCATACAACAGTCCAGGATTCTTAGTCAGAAATCATGGAAAAATAAAAAGGGGAAAGCCAAGACTTGTTATTAATTAGAAAGGGATTAATAACATTTTGGAATTCGATGGATACTATATCCCAAGCAGAGAACATCTGGTTAACTGCATTAAAGGTGCCAAGATATTCTCAAAGTTTGATTGCAAATCTGGTTTTTATCAGATTAGAATGGAGAAACAAAGTAAGAAGTTCACAACTTTGTCCACACCACAAGGACACTATATTTGGAACATAATACCTATGGGATTGGCAAACGCACCCAAGTATATCAAAGGAAGATGGATAATCTCTTCAAGGATTATTTCAGTTTCATGTTCGTATATATCGATGATATTTTTATCGCATCAAAGAACGTGAAAGAACATCTCAAACACTTGGAAATATTTTCAGATGTTTGCCACAAGGAAGGATTAGTGCTTTCAGAGACGAAGGCGGTGATTGCAACAAGACAGATTAAATTCCTCGGAATTGAAATAGACGAATCTGGAATCATCCTAGAAAGCCACATTGTGGAAAAGATACAAGGATTTCCAGATACACTCAAAGACAAGAAATAATTTCAAAGTTTTCTCAGAGTTGTTAATTTTGCTGGAATGTTTATAAATAATCTGGCATATTACAGGAAGGTGTTTAGCCCATTACTAAAAAAAAGATGTTATATTCAAATGGGAGGATGAATATCAAGAAGGGATAAATCAACTCAAGGAAGTTTGTAAAGGCTTCCCAAGCTTGCGATTCCCCAAGACAAAGATGAACTGGTTCTATACACGGATGCCAGTGATGATTGGTGGGCAACAGTTCTTACGAAGGCCACACCAAATGAAGAAGTGCCATGCAGATACTGTAGTGGTTTATTTACACCCAGTGAAGCAAATCGGTGGCATATCAACGAGAAATAATTCTTTGCAGTCAGAACGGCTTTCAAAAAAATGGCCTCTATTTTTACTGCCTAAAAAGTTTACTTTAAAAATTGATAATTCAAGTGTCAAGGCTTTTCTGAAAAATAAAATTGAATCAAAATCAGAAAAGGCTAGATTACTTAGATGGCAAGTTGAATGTCAATATTATGATTATGATATTGTCATTATAAAATCTCATGAAAATATTCTTGCAGATTTTTTGACACGAGATGGAAGGGCGTTGCTGACAAGGTCCTTAAATGAGTAAGACATCTCAGGAAAAACCTGGAGAGTCTAGAATGAGATTTTGGGACGTTATGTCTCAATGCGTGTTTGTTGGATCGGCAATGGGCTGACCGAAATCGTTTCTAGTCAAATACGAGCATGCCACGACTTGCTCAAGGACAATTATTCTTAGCGGCGCAAGGGCCTCTCCTCCAGCCGCATCTCCTACGATGCAAAAAGGGGCGATCGAGAGAACGGGGCTCTAACCCGAAGGTTATGGATTAAAATACCATAAACACGAGTGTTGCAAGTGATGCATCCCCGAGGATGTACAAAATCAGAATGAATGTTGAAGCTCCTGTCACAACCCGAGTCTTCAAGTCAACCCAGCACCTTTGGGATTAAAGAGGGAGAGTTGAATCTTAGGCCACAGACAGGAAAATATAAGGTTCAAACTGACGAGATTAAGATTTCTCCAATGCAGGTTTATCAACGACAATGGGAGAAATTAGTTACAAGAAGAGGTATTAACCCAAAAAATACAATGGTTGATATCTCGGGCAAGTATCCAAGAGTTTGGATGAAACCAGGAAGTCATCCAAATGAAGTACAAGAATGGTATACTTTTGGAGCTTTAGCTTCAATATATACTGTATCACCATGATTCCCAGAAATTTCAAAATTACCGAAATGGATTGGGGAGGCAGTTTACGAGACTTGGGCCAATAATCCACATTTGGCCAGAGGAGATATTTTGGAACTGTATTTTATCAGTGTAGCTCCAGAACCAACAAAAAAATGCGTTAATGAAGCTTTTCATTTTATCAAGCTTAGAAGACCGGATGGAAATGCTTTGAAAAATATTAAGGCGCTTTCACCTAAGAAGTACCATTCTTGGTAGGAGCAATCTCGAAAGATGAAGCCTACACGACGAGCATGGGGACTTTGGGTTTGTCTAATCAATAGACAAAGTCAAATATCCATTCAAGTTTTTTCTTAATTTAGCAAATGGATCTTTTCTTATGAATTTATGACAGGATCAACAACATGGTTTGCGAGAGGAACTTTTGGGAGAACAAGATTCCGGCTAGCAAAGAAACTTATCAAAAATTCTATAACATGGCGCATGTTGGTCGTTGGATCGAACGGATCTGTCGGGCATGTCCCAAATAGAAAGAACCCAGTTTGGGAAAGGATTCCAACCCAAACCCGACGACAAGACCAGCACTGAAAGGACAAGGGCCCATCTCACAAGACACGTTATCCTCTGGGGACCACGCAAACCAAATTTTTAAAAGATTCCTCGACAACCATCACATAGGCTGAGTCATGCGAAAAGAAAAGAAAGACAGCTGGCGAGGCAATAATTCAGGAGTATGATGTAAGCAGTGGTGTCTTGCATTTCAACAATATTTGAAGTCCGCATTTGAAGTCCGGACTTATCTCTATAAATGGCAGGAGTTGAAGGAAGCTGAGGACATCAAACATTTTCCTTAGTTTTCTTATAATAAATTCTGAGAGAAAATTTGTAATATTTTGAGTGTTTTAGTTTTTTAAGTTTATGAGTATTCGAGTGCAAGCCTCATACATGAGAGGCTAAATAAGTATTCTCCTCCGAAAAGGAGATTACTAATGTAATAAATATTTCTATAAGTTCTTAATAAAAATGGGCTTTCTGCTTCAACGTGTGTTCATAATGTTCTATTAATTTGTCCCGTTTAAGAATTACTTTATATGCCTGGAGTAGGAAACGAACCAAGGTTGTGCTGAGCAGTTGCTGAAGGAGTCGGATAACTTGTAGATCATCTTCCCTGCTGGTTGAAGTTTAACAGTGTGAACTGTTTGTCAAACGATCTAGGGGCAGTAATTTTTCGACCGGTGGTGTTGCGAACCATCTCACTCGGTGCTGTTTCGATCAAAGAAGGTATGAATTTTAAGGGACTTATTAATTTTACAGAAGCATGTTGGGCCTGATATGGTCGTAATGGACTATATCCGTTTTATCAAAAACCTTAGTTTGTGATCAAATTTTTGACTAATGAAAAATTTGCAGAAGTATACCTTATTGAGTTTATAGGCTGGAAACCTGACATGATCCACTTAAAACCTCTGAATGGAGACTGGATCTAAGTAGGTGTAACAATTCCACAAACAAAGTAGGTGTCCAAAAATGTAAATTTTCATAATCTAGGAAATTTGAGTTTATTGAATATAGCTATGGAATGAAAGGATTGAAATTGCTAATTCTCGTAAGTTATAGGACTATATTTGCTACCTCTGGAAAGATAAAGGACCAAAATGCTATTCAGCCATAAGGGCAAAATTGTCCAGGACCAAAACTAGCAACTCTAAATAGTTAAATGGCAAAAATGCAACTGGCCTATAGATACAGGACAAAAATGCAATCAAACTCTTGGTTAAATCAGTGGAGAAAAAATGTTAAGCTTCCTACCCTAAAGCTACATCCATAAGAAATAGGGTAATTGGTTACTAAGAGGAGAATAGGAGCTCTTGCTCAAGAAGACCAAGATGAGGATGAGGGAGGTGTCGGAATCCTCTGCACAAGGGGGTAACCGGCCATTTACCATGAGTAAGAGGCTAGAAAGGGTGGAAGCCGACATGGGCAAATTGATAGATGACACGTATCAGTTGACGACTACAGCTGATGAGTACTACCAGGAGTACTTACAGCGATTCGATACCATCACCCAGCAGCAGCAGTACATGAATGAGATGATGTCTCGTATGGATCAGTGGCATATTTCACAGGGTCACTACCCTCCACCTCCACTACCACAGTGAGCCATGTAAGTACTTATTACGCATTCCTCTTTTCTTTTGATAATTTCCTCATATGTTTGGGACGAAGCATATTTTAAGTTTGGGGGGATTGTCAAGAATGCGTAAGTTAATACTTTCTTGCATTTTGCATTGCATTTAGGATTGCATGTAGAGCATAATTGCATTACAATTTTCAATTGTTTTTTTGAAATTTGCGATTTTTATTTTTTTATTTTTAGCACGTTTATCGCTTTAGCATGTTTAATTGCTTGTGTGTGTGTTTTAATCAAGATTTTCGAATGCCCAAAGCTTCCGTATGATTTTTACTATGAGCAGTTAATTGAATGTGATAACATACTTTTGGGAATAATGTGATGAATTGTTGAGAAAATATCATTTATTTGCTTGGCATTGGTTAAGAAAATTGGGTATTTGAGCATGTTGCAAAAAATAAGCATGTGAGCTTTTGTGCCTATAACTGCTTTATCTTATGCAACTTATTTTTTTCTTGAGTGTGTCTTTCATGATTGATAGAACTCTCGAACTTGCTTTGGTATCTTTATTGAAACTATGTGTGTGTGCAATTTTTGAAAATGATTTAAGGCCATCTTTGTTTAGCCTACTTAGCCTAAAAAGCCTACCTATGAACTCATGATTCCATAGTCAGCCAAAACTTTTATTGTTAGCCACAGTGATCTTTAAAATTGAAAACATGATTTTGTCCCTGAAATTTCTTGAGCTTATAGAGAATGAACAAGTTTGGGGCAGATGTGAAAATTATGAATAAAAAGAGAGAAAGTTGGCAAAAGAAAGGGATGAGCGATGATCTCGGGTAAATGAAGAAGAATGAAGCTCGAAAAGAAAGAAATATCTCTCAAAAAGAAAAAGAGAAAATCGAGCAAAGCAAAAGAAAAATTCTGAAAATTATGAAAATTGAGAGCTTGAAGCTAAAAAAAAAAAAAAATAGGCAAAAAGCCTAAGAATGAAAAAAAGAGAAATAAAGGTGGAGTCCAAATCGGAAAAAGAAAAATATCTTGAGTATGATTTTTAGGTTTGAAATTGGGTTGGTAAAATTGCAAGTATGTATGCTTAAATTCTATTTGCTTAATTCAAGTTACTCAATCCAAATTTTCCCTACGCTTATGAAAGAGCCTATATTACAACCAAATGTAAAGTCCTTTTTATTCTTAGATCATGCACACAAAAAGTGGTCAATATGTTAGACGATTTGCAAGCCTATGGTAGTTCTACTTTCATTGAATTGAATTTGAGCGTAAACACTTTCCATACACTATGAGAGTTGAGTGATACACCACTTACTTATGAGTCGCGATGTCAAAGACCCAAGAGAGTATTAATTATGCCGAGCTTATGAAAGATGACTTCTTGATTATGAATTGCATGGTTCACTTGAGTATGGAGTCATATGAGATTGAATGTTTATAGTGTTCTTGTGTATTCTTTTTACTCCTTGAGATTATTTTTCTTAATTTGCTCGAGGACGAGCCATGCTTTAATTTTGAGGGATTTTGATGAGTGTAAAATATACGTGCGTTTTGGGGCTTAAAATTATATATATTTGATGCATTTGCACGCATATTTAGTATGTTTTTACTTGGTTTCCTTAGAAGGGCATGATATTGCGTATTCTTGTAACTTTTTACAGGAAACAGAGATTAATCGAAGAAATATCAGTTGGAAGGCCCGGATAGGACTGACGCATGCGAAGAGAAGATCGAAAAGACGAAGAAATCGGACAAAAACATGTCACACGGTCGAACTATGTGGGACCACACGGCCGTGTGACATACCCGTGTGAAAAATAACATGTCCGTGTGAAAAAGGGAAGAAACAAGGGACGAAAACAAGCCGCACGGCCAGACCGTGTGGGAACCACATGGGCGTGTGAGGTTAGGCTGAGTAAAACCCACACGGTTGGGCCGTGTGGTGCACTGTCACGCGTTTTTCAGTGTCCTTTTCGCACTCCAACTCTACAATTGATCTCTCCAAGCATCTATAAAAGAGACCCAAGGTTTGCACGAAAAATAATCCATTCATACCTCATACAACACATCAAATTTCACAGGAACACAAGATTCAAGGTCTTCTGAGAGAGGTAGGACTAGGTCGTGAAGAACACCACAAGGCCTTTCGCATCTATGGGAGCACAAAAGCTTCGAAGGCTTGGAAGGGGAATCCATCCTGACACGAAGGGGTTTTCTTTCTATATCTAGATCTCTTGTATGTACTTAAACGATATCACAATGTTGATTTCAAGTTTGTCTATGAATTTGCTATCGATATTTGGCTAATCTTTTGGATCTTAGGGCATAATCAAAACTGTGGATTCATGTTAAATCTTAATTAATTATTTTCTTAATTGATTCATGTGTTCTATTTTATGAATTCGAGTGTTTATTCTTAATTACTTTTTATTTAACCAATAATTTGCATGTCATATTTGTTAGTGCGAGACTCGGGGATGAGTTCTAACAAAGACGGAAATTGAATTCAGACATAAACGGGTGTAACAAGTTGGGAGCCCTACAACTGTTTGTGGGGAGTCATTCAATTCATAGATCTTTGGGAGTTAATAATAGTTGTAACGTACCGGAGATCTACAATTGTTATTAATCTATTGTTTATGCGCCACCCGATAGGGGGAATAAACTATCTTAGGAATCGAACCCATAGAATTGCATAAATTGGTTATTGAAACTTTAATTGGATTTAATATTGAAGAAACATGTTGAGATTATGTGCCTAAGGTTGCTTCCGTAGTTGTTCAAAATACTTGTGGAGTTCACAAATTTATTTATTTTTATGTTATTTTTTATTTTTATCAAATACTTGAGATTCGGTCACTTCAATAAAATTGGAATGCGATGTTATTATAGTCTATGTGTTTCGTAGTCAATCCCTGAGGAATACGACCTTGCTTGCCATTATTCTATAAACTACACTGTACACTTGCAGTTGTATGATCCAAATATTTTTGGCGAACATGATCCTCAAGAAAATCTGATATATTGAGTGAAGTCCTGCAAAGAGCCAATCGGGATTCAATTTTAAATAATGTCGAATTATAGTTGGCCACGGACTTGAAGTCCTGCAACCTCAGTTGTTGTCAATTATATTGTGCTTGGGGGGTTATCACAGTTTTGGTGTGATCAAATTTATTTTTTAGTTTTTGCCAGAGCTTAGAAGGTCTTTCAATTTGTATATATTCATCTTAAAAATCATCAGATAGATGATGACGAATAAATATCATTGCGTTCGCCTCATCTTTTACGATGGCCTCTTCGATTTTTACACGAGGCTTCAATGTTTTAGCTAGATCTTGATCCCGAAAGTGCAATTTAATATCTAGGCACCATAATAAATAATTATCGCCATTGGTATCGAAGATCCGGAATTTTTGCATTTCGATACCGACCATTTTTCTACAAAGAAAATAAAATTAAATTAGTACAAAGATATTCAAACTTGAAATATACAAACCTTTTCTTGAACAATAACTCGTGTTGATAACGTGTTTTGAATAATCCTATTTATATAATAAGATTGTTAGATTAATATGTATTTTACGAAGGATAATGATAAATGCTAAAGTTTGTAAGGCTAATGATTATAAGATGAAAGATATATAGAAGCAAATATAGTTTACAAGTTAATTGTGATAAGGAAATTGTATATTTTCATTCATCAAATCACATCATTTTATAGGCAAAATATTAGGTGCCTATTGAATCACATGATGTTGTCATTGTTCTAAATAATTGAAAAGCTACTCTTAGTATGTGAAACTATGGTGCTTAAAGTCCACATATTGGACAAATTGTCATAACAATTTTCACCACTCTACCATCTAGCAGGAGCGGAACCAAGGTGTCTGTTGGACTTTTGGCATTTGTCCATAACAAAAATAGTTTTTAGCCGTGACTTTTAAAAATATTTTTTTAGCCATTTTGAGTTTAATTGTCCATTCAGCAATTTATTAAAATATTTCTCGATCCCGAGAAATATTTCTCAATCCCAAAAAATGCATTGCATCAATTTTTTCAAATTTATTTGCTAAGTTAGTCACCAAAGAATATAAGGAATGTATGACTCTCATTTTTGGTCAAAATAGCTAAAAATATGTTTTAAGATGAAAGATATATATAAGCAAATATAGTTTACAAGTTAATTGTGATAAGGAAATTGTATATTTTCATTCAAAATCACATCATTTTATATGTAAAAAATTTAGAATATATTCATGATGTTGTCATTGTTCAAATAATTGAAAAGCTATTTATATGTGAAACTATGGTGCTTAAAGTCCACATATTGACAAATTATTAAGAATTTTCAACTCTTCTAGAATGTTTTGGACTTTTGGCATTTGTCCATAACAAAAATAGTTTTTAGCACTTTTTTAAAAAATTTTTTTAGCCATTTTGAGTTTAATTGTCCATTCACATTTATTAAAATATTTCGAAATAAAATATTTCTCAATCCCAAAAATGCATTGCATCAATTTTTTCAAATTTATTTGCTAAGTTAGTCAAAAGAATATAAGGAATTTGACTCTCATTTTTTTCAAAATAGCATTCCAAAATATGTTTTTAAAAATATGGCTACTTTTCATCTCTTGAAAATCAATGACTAAAAATATCTATTTACATGTAATAAAATTTAAAATATATTATATTTTTGCATCAAATACAATGTAAATATTTATCATCAAACATCTCAAAATACATAATGACAATTTTAAGATATTAAAATTTAGAATGTTTAAATTGCATATCTCGTATCATCGAAAAAACAAGTAAGTTAGTATACATATTATGGTGTGTTGAAATAAAAACTTAAAGTGTATAAGAGTATAGACCCACAAATTCAAAAATAAAATTTTGACATATTTTTTTTAAAAACATTCCAAAAAATACATATAAAAAAATAAAGCCCCTCCAACTAACATGGGACCCGAATTCCCGATCCCGAATGCTCATCCCTACATGGGTCCACCCTGGATTTATGTTCCACTTAATCCCTCTTTCACAGCCATGTATCTTTTCAACTAAGCAACAATGAATATGATAAATATTTCTCGTCTCGTGAATCCAATTTTCATTGCATATGAGAGAATGTTTTATTAACAATTTTATCATTTGGTCCAATAGGAATAGAGTTATAATTATTGACAACTCTCAGATAGAGTAAAAACATTATGAAAACTGTAAATTCTTAAAATATGAAAGCTGGAGTAGCTCAGTTGGTTAGAGCGTGTGGCTGTTAACCACAAGGTCGAAGGTTCAACCCCTTCCTCTAGCGATTTTTTTTTTAATTTGAATTTATTTCCCAATTTGAGTGTATATATTGTTAATTATTTTTAAAAAAAAAGTCTTAACAATTATTTGCACACTTACACATGGATGTTCTAATTCATTCAAAATTCTAACTTCAAGCACATTTTTCACTTTTTTTTAGTACATTTTTTATTGTTATCTACATAATGTATGCTATTTATTACATTCATTTTATTTCATAGTATGTTTAACTTTATATTTATACATGAATGTTATGTTATGTAAGATACAATATTTTCTAACGATGATTGCACATAATCATTATGCTACATGGAGCGAGCACAACCTCCCTGATTAATCCGCCGACTACCCATATAATACACATCTGCAGACATATAATATATGCTATGCAGGATGAAGACACGGTCTATGCCAGTTGCAATGATTCCTCACGCTTTATCTCAAAAACCTTGTTAAGAACATCTTCAACGACCTGAACAAAGACAAAACAGATTAACATGAACAGGTAGAGTTACACCCTATACTGCTTGAAATTACATATTAAAACTGCAAAACAGATCTTTCAAAAGTACAAATGTCTATGTGATATTTGTTTCTTTTTTACGAATTTCACCCCAATCGACGGTTTTGTTAAGTAAATACAAACATCAATACGTTGTTTGTAATACTACAAGGGGGTATTTGTAATTTTGAAAGGTACTTTAGTTTTATTGTAATTAGGCCAAATTGTAATTATCCATGTATATGAATAATAATAATAATAATAATACTTTTCAAATAATAATAATAATAATAATAATAATACTTTTCAAATAATAATAATAATAATAATAATAATAAGGGATAATTACAAAACAACCCCTAAGATTTGGTGCATTTACAAAAAAAAAAAGAGAAGTTTCAAAATTACAAAAACCATCCCTATAGTTTACTTTGTCTTAATTTTAAGGGTTTAACTGTAATATTTGTATAAATGTAAGGGTGCTTTTTGGGAAAAAAATTCCAATGAAGGAAACAAATGGAAGACGGAACCAAATCTCAAGGGGGCTTTTTGTAATTTTGAAACTTTTCTAGGTTTTCCTGTAATTACCCCAAACCTCAGGGGTAGTTTTTATGATTATCCATAATAATAATGAAGTAAAATCACCTTATCAGGGGTGGATGCACCGGATGTTATCCCGATTGTGATAGGACCCTCTGGCAGCCAATTCTCTTTTTCTACCAACTCACCGTGCTGTCAAATGCAACATTTCAGACAATCACATTGTTTTCACATATAACTCAGGGACACTCATAAGATATAGAATGATTAGCATGCACATACCAACAACTTGTAACTTATTTTGTTCCCAGGACCTATTCTTTTCTCGCTGTCGATCCAATATGATGGAATTCCACGTTCCTCTGCGATTTCTTGCAAGTGCGAAGTGTTGCTCGAGTTCCACCCACCGACAACTAGCATGAGATCTATCTGTTGATCAACCAGTTTATACATGGCGTCTTGCCGCTCCTAAGTATTATCAGAAATGGTCACAATGTGAGACAAGATGTATCGAACTAGTGACATGATTAAAAAAAGGCTAAATTGCAAAATTACCTCTGAAATTCAGCCTAATTACAAATAAAAAGGAATTATCTTTCAAATTGCAAACACCCCCTTAAGGTATTACTAAAAATATCTTTAGGCTTGTGTCTACATAATAAATACCCCGGATTGTGGGTGCACTTTGTAAAACGGAAAACAAATAGTGTATTTCTAATTTTGAAAGATAGCTGTAATTGGATTAACCTCAAGGGTGTTTTTGTAATTAACCTTGAAAAATAATACATCACAAACACACACATACAGGAAAGAGAGAAAGAGATAGCTGGGATTTTGTAACCAGGCATCATAATACAATATTCGAACCAAGTTTATAATATTTCATGGGATCATTACAAAAAAAAAAACCTAGAGGTTTGGGCTAATTACAAAAAAATCTAGAGAATTTTGAAAATTACAAAGAAAACCCTTGAGGTTTGATTTTATCTTAAATTTAAGTGGGTAACAATAATGTTTCTATAAAATTCAAGAGGGACTTTGATATATTTTTTGCTTATGAATGGAGAAAATGTAAGACGGAACAAACCGCAAGATTTTTTTGTAATTTTCAAAAACTTGTGGGTTTTTATGTAATTAGCCTGAACCTCAGGTTTTTGTTTGCAATTATCCCTATTTCATTTTACACAATCGTGTGAACGAAACTATGAAGCAAGGAAATTTTGAAAAATTGAATAAGGAGATATTACTTGAGTTGCATCGCAAATAGTGTTGAAACTTATGAAGTGCTCGTTGACATTTTCCACTCCATACTTGCGCATCATGGTTCTCTCAATTAACCTTCCTGCAAAATAAAGAAAATCAGTATCAGAACATGCATCTGCAAACACGTAGAAGAAAGATATGCAGGTTGGTGACGAACCAATCTCCTCTGTTTCTCCTTTTAACATAGTAGTTTGATTTGCAATACCAACTTTTACAAGATCTCTGTCTGGATCAAAACCTTTGGATACTGCAAATTTAAATTTCTGAAAACAAACATTAAATCATGAAATCCTAGCATAAAGTAAAAATTAGGGTTAATTACAAAAACACCCCTGGGTTTGGGCAAATTACAAAAAAAAAAACCACAGATGTTTCAGAATTACAAAAAAAAACCCTCATTTTTTATTATGTCTTAAATTTAAGGGGGCAGTTGTAATATTTTAATAAATGTGAGGGGGTTTTTTGAAATGCTTTTGCTTATGAAGGAAAATGTAAGACCGACTCAAACCTCAAGGGTTTTTTTGCAATTTTCAAAAATCTCTAGATTTTTTGCAGTTAGAAATTATCCCTAAAAATTAGGATGAGTTAGATATCAACCTACCTCCATAAATGCCTCTTTAGTTGAGCTGGATCCGTCAAGTCCCCCACTCAAAACGTAGTCACACACGTATTTTGCCTGCGTCAGCGTAATCTTTTCCTTAAAACAACAATAACGCTCCATACACAAATATAAAAGCTATAACGAGGCAGCAAATTAAACACACCTCTGTCATGTTCTTTACAATGACATACTTCCCTGCAAAAGAAGCAGTAGCGATAGTCTCTTCATGAGAATATTTACCGTGGATTATTGAAGTATACTCCCCCTTCTTGTGCTTTTCAACGACATTCCAAACCTTCGTAGAAAAAGGTTGGGTTTGTTAACATAAAAGAAATGGATAATTACAACAACCCCCCCACCCCGACCCGAGGTTCAAGCTAATTACAAAAAAAAAAAAAACTTATGGTTTGTGAAAATAGCAAAAAAAAACCTTGAGGTTTGATTCCATCTTACATTTTTCCCGTTCATAAGCAAAAACAAACATTTCAAAACCTTTTCATAAGCAAAAAGTATTTTAGAAATATTACAGTTACCCCCTTAATCTTAAGACATAATCAAACATGAGGACTTTTTGTAATTTTGTAACATCTCTGATAGTTTTTTTTTTTTTTTGTAATTAGCCCAAACCTCAGTCTTTTGTAATCATCATAAAAGAAATAATTACTTGTGAAAGAAGTTAAGAGCGGATAAGTACCTTAGATACCCATGGGCAAGTTGTATCAACTATTTGAACATTCTTTTCACTCAAAACGAACATCTCATCTACAGAAGCTCCAAAGGCAGGGAGTACCACTACATCATCCTTGTCAACAACATCAAATTGTTTCTTCCCATTGTCGAGAGGAATATTTTTCACTTCCATCTCCTCGAGCCTCTGGCAACAGAAAGGCAAATTATCGATTCAGTCAACTATTTAAATTGTCTTTTTCCATTAGATGATTAATCCATCAAATTAAGACAAAAGGGTGCCGCACTCATATACAATGGTAACAGGCTGATCTATCGGCACCTATGAAAACATTTATGTAATAATGCATTATTTTGGGGGAAATAGTCTTTTCAGTCCTGCAACTTGGACTATTTGAAGATTTAGTCCTCTAAGTAGTCATCTTTAGTATCTTTAAAAAAATTCGGACATTTAGTCCAATTTTGACCAAAATTGTGCAATTTGACCGGAATTATTGACTAGGGTTAGTAGGCAGCTGATGTGTGAATATTAGGAATTTTGGTAATTTGATGCGAAGATTGACATGTCAAATCACCAAAATTTACACGTAAAATTTGAGGATTCAATGCTTATGCGGCAATTTTCCCAAACCTTTTACATGTTTGTACCTCACCGGTAATAGTTAGGAATTTTACGATAAACTTACACAATTTCAGTCAAAATCGGACTAAATGTCCAAAATTTTAAAAGGTATTGGACCAAAATTTAAAGGTGACTACTTAGAGGACTAAATCTCCAAGAAATTCAAGTTACATGACCAAAAAAAATATATATATTTTCCCCATTATTTTGTATATGTAATTTCAGGTGGTAAACCTGCTGGTTGGCAATTATTCAAACTCAAATTTTTGGCAAATGGCAACAAAAATCATGCTAAAGTATTTTTTGTTTCTGAGTACACTAATAAACCATGATCGAAAACACAACCCAAACAAATACAATGAAGTTGGATCAATCAAATTAGGAACACATGAGCAAAAAAAGTAAAGAACCAGATAATTAAAAACAGATTAGGAAGAAAGTAAAAGACCAAATTTTGAAGTTTTTCCTTCCATTGTTGACAACTGACTATAGGGACACCCTGAACCAAAGACATTTAACCAATAAGGTTGCAAGAAACAAAAACCTGATTAACAGTCGGGTTGTGAATTATTTCATTAGTGATCCAAATCTTCTCATCCGGAAACTGTTTTCTAGCTTCATATGCAATCTGAACGGCCCGCTCAACCCCCCAGCAAAATCCATAAGCTTCAGCAAGCTTCACAGTAACATTTCCCCATGTGTATTCATACCCATTCTCCTTCAATGTCTTTATAATGTCACCTGAGATACTCCAGAAACAGAAGACATGTAAACAATTACGAAGTTCAACCAAGATCCACAGAAGTAACATAAAAAAAGAATATATAAGCAGATCACAGCAGGGATACATAAAAGCTATAACATGGAAAACATACAATGAAAAACTACATAAGTGTGATTAAGAATCCAGATACGGGAAATAGAAGGAATTATATGAACATAGTAAATATGCATGCATTATACATTAAAACCAGGTTGTATACTTTATCAACCATACAGTCAAGCAGTGATATAAACATGCGCGTCTCAATTATTATGAAATCAAGGAATCTGGAAATCAATCAAACATTGCATTAGTGTTCTAAAAAGCGCTAGGCTCTAGTCGGGCTGCAGGATGGGGTCTAGCGTCTAGGCGGAAACTAGGCGAGGTTAGGCGGGACCTGTGTGAGGTTAGGCGGGGCCTAATCGGATGAAAAACCTAGATGGACAAGAGTAGTCTAGCGCCTAGGCGGTGACTTTTAGAGCAGTGCTTTGCGTTCAAGAATAAAGTAAGCACTTCATCATAATATATGTAATTGCAGCCAGAATAACACAAAATAAAGTAATCACTTCACAAATTGAAATCAAATTCCAACTGACCCTCTGGCCTCTTTATCCATAAAAAGAAATCCATAAAAAGAACACTTGTAAAAAAATTGCACTGAGGGCAGAATACACAAATAAACATCTAAAGCAACGATCAAATATATATGCGGGAAGTATAATTTCGATTAAGTTAATCCAAAAGAGGAGAAACGTAACCAAGCGAACTTCAAGTACTACAACAAGTATAAGACTAAGGTCAAACACTTGAAGCAAAAAGAGAACCAAAAATAGACAAATTATTTCTTCTCAGAAATAAAGAAATTCCGTCGTACACCGAGCAAAATAAAAGTAAACTCTTTTCAATTTTTTCACAATTAAACTCCAACTGATTCTCTTTTACATAAACCACAGTAAAGAACAAAAAAATTAAGAAGAAATAGAAATTGCGACAATTTAAGCGAACCATACTTGTATATTCTTGGCTCATTTGCTCAAGAGTTTCCTCTTTAAGTCCAAACCCCTTGCGATTGTAATTCTTACTCCTCGTCAAGTTGTGGCGGAAAACCTTGGCGTCAAATTCCGACGACTCCACGGACGAGGACGTGGCAGCTTCTCCGGCAGAGGAGAATCGAACGCGGAACGGTTTCCGGTGCGGGAATATTCTCTTCTCCGGCAAGAAGAGCTCGGTGGGAGTGGAGATACGAGAGAAGTGCAGATAAATCGCCATGTGGATGATGGAGTTGGCTCACGCTCGTTAGTGAGAAATGAGTGTGACTGTGTGTGTGTGTGTGTGTGTTTCTTTTCAAAATGTAAAAATGTTTCTGGTTCGGAATTTATTTCCTGATGCGCTCGCGCCTCGAGGTCCATGAATTACATTTAATTATTGTGATGTATATTTTTGCTTCTAATTTTAATTTAATATTAGCATTACATTTGTTTGGTTGGTATTTTTTCTTCGATTTGGTATATGCCAATAATATATATTTATTTATATAGATAAATCCCATTTTGTCCCCTATATTTTCCTTGAGTATCACTTTATCCAATTGTACTCATAATTATATCACTTTACGTCTTTACCCCATTATACTTTCAATTAGTGTCATTTTACTAACTTTAGAATATTATTTTATACACACATACTAAATAATATGACCATTTTATTCCTACATATTAGTTCAGCAATATCATTTTTAAAGTATTTAATATTAATAAACTTGTACTTATTTTATAAATTAACTTTCATGATTTTGTTAATTAATGAATTAATATTAAATTTATATATTTTATATTTAGTTTCTAATTATTTAACTTTAATATAGTCCCTATTAAATTACTGTATAGCAGAATATTTTATATAATATGAATAATCATTAATCATGTTTTTACATTTATCGTACTTGAAATAGTTTTGCCCTCTACTTTATAAATTATAAAATAGAATATTTCATTGAAACATATGATCAGAATTGCGTAAAAAAATAAATGTGCCAACTGGCAAAAGAGTCTCAATGACTCTGGGCCAGCCCAATATAATGGTCCAGCATTCTTAAAGAACTTCCATGCGTATACTTGGATCCAGGATCTCGCACACCAATGGGCCATGACCCATATCTCTAGACTATTCTTGGAGTCCAAGAGCACCTTGCAAATTTGCAATAGTCTTTAGTCTCTGCGTGACAAACTAAATTCATTGAAATATTTTATTTATACTTATCAAGAACTGAAAAAGAAAGAAAGTAAAGATAATTTTACAGCAACTATTCTAAGAAAACTTTTTATGTTGTAAAATATTTTATAACATCATGAACAAAGAATTATTCTTTAATTTTTTTTATTTTTCTTGCTAAAATCTACAACCAAACGGAACATAGAAGTATTTTAGGTGAAGTAAACCTCTTTGATGGCTTTAATTTCGGGTTTGCGTAGAGATTCTCTTCAAGGGACAATTGAAAAAAGTGAAGAAAATTGAGGGATACACTTTTCTGTTCCGTAACTAATTTTTGCAGGGCTTTGTCCGGGTGTCAAGAGCCGCCTTCCCCCACGTCCTTTTGACGTGCCTCATGGCTATCGGATGGATAGTCTCAATGGGCCTTCTTCACCAATCTATGCGGAATTGCGGATGGATGCTGGATTTTAGGAGTAATCATAATTTTTTTGGGAAATTACATAAAATACCCTTTTTGCGTAAAGATGCAGCAAAATATGTTTTTATCACTTTTGTACCAATTTGTACCTATTTTGTTTTTCTTTTACCTATTATGTTGTTTAAATTTGTTTCTTTGTTGTTTCGATGTTTCAAAACAACTTTTACCTATTTTTTATGATATTTTTTGTTCATGTATTATTTTGTACATTGTCTATGGAGCAAATAGGGTAAATTACCCACATGGGATAGGTGAGAGAGTTTTTGACATGTAAGATAAAAACATAGTTTTCTACCCACTTTTGGGGTTCTTTTACCACAATACTGGGCGAGGCTTTAAATCAGAAGCCTTTAAAGTAGGTAGATGTATATTTCTCTCTCTGCAATTAAATACTCTCATACATGCGTTTCCCCTTCTATTTTGCTCTTCATATTTTATCTCTCTTCTTTTTTTTTCACAAAATATCAAGAAGTTCTTTTTGTATTCTTTCATAACCAAAATCAAACCACAAAATTGAATAACAAGGTAATGTTGCTTCTCCTCTTAATTACTTAACCTTGTTTAAATCGAATAACAGCATAAAGATCTTGACAATATGGAGTGTTGGCACGATATAGACACGATTTCATATAACCCTAAATAACCTACGACACGATATCGTGCCCAATTAAACCTACGCGATATCGTGCCAATTAATCTCTTCATTAATGTGAGCGTGGATGTTGGGAAATTTATTGTTTAGATTTTGATGAATGCCATGTAAAACTTAGAATAGGAAGTTGGCACCCCATTTTGTTGTAAACTCGCATTGTAATAAATAGAATGGGTCAAGCCGAGTTAAGTCGGTATGCCCAAACATGCAAGAAGACAACCGGAGACTAGAAGGAAGACTCACCGCAAAGACAAAATTTGAGTATGGCAAAGAAGAGAAGACGGAACTCTCTTCAAGGAGCAATGAGATGCGGTGAGTGGAGTATCGTCGGTCAAGTCAACTCAAGAAAAGCGAGTCTCAGTTGAAGTGACGGAAGAGTCATCCATGATTGGAAGGCGACTCTAAGTCACCCGGGGGAAAGCAAGGAAATGCAATCAAGTCGAGATAATCGAAAAAGATCCGTTTGCCGAAAATCAAGAGAATTACCTAAACAAGTAATATCTCCATGCTACCTTTCTCGAAGTGCTCGGTCCCGAAGCGTGCAAAAGGAATAAACCAATGGGAAGCACTACACCGTGTCGTAACTCGAAAGGTGAAGAACAATTCATACGAGAAAATGGCAATTCAAGGATCGCAACAAGACAAGCCAACGAACACAGTGACTTTCAAAAATAAGCTATCTCTTCAACGGGCGATTTTTGAAAGATCGCTATAAAAGGCCGAGGAATGACTCGAAGAGGAGACCGTAACCACAAACATTCAAGCAATTATCGAATCGTAACACGAAATATTCTCAAGTTATTAAACGCTCAATCCTCGAGCTACACTCGAAGAACATCAATCCAACACTCACCGTGAAGGAAAGATAACTTCAATTAGTTGAAGAGGAAATTTCAAGAATCAAGGGGTCTACATTCCACGAAGGATTGTAGGAAGGTTCAAGGTCGAACCAAGTCTTGAGCTTTTGGAGGGCTTCGTGATCAAATCCAAAGAGCTTGAGCAAGTGGGTTTTGTAGTAGCAAAGCGCAAAATGCTGTGAAGAAAAGGCGAGTCGTCACGAGAAGCCACCGAGTGATCAAGGCGTCTCCAGGCCCGAGTCCCAAAGGATCAAGTCACTGTGATCAAGACTTGTATCGGATATTACTACCACTTTGTATACTTGATCAATACCTAGTGGATTCCTCCGGAGTTGGAGAAGAGAGAGTAGAAGAATTACCCCATCTTGAACCTCTATAAAAATCTCATTGTGTCATTTACATTTCAAAGACTTTAATTTTTGCATCATATTTGTTTAATTCTCTGACATATTTGCTATCCATTAGATAATCTCTAAGTACTAAATCAAGCTCTAAATCTCTACTTAACCAAACTTAAGGGTGTTAAGTCTTCCAATGAAAACAAACCACAGTTGAGTTAATTTAGACTTAACAAACTGAGTTATTCCATTAACAGCTCGATTGAGTCCGTTGAGAGACTAACTCTACTGATTAACTAAATTGGTCATCCACCAAGACACAAATTTGTGTAGTATCAACTCGAATTTTTAAAAGGACTAAATAAAAAATTTGGTAAGGTTTATTCAACCCCCTTCTAAACCTTACACTTACACCCTTGGGACCTACAAGTGGTATCGAGCGGTTGGTTCATTGAGCCTTCCGCAGTTCTTGAACTAGATCTCCAAACTTTTCAAAGTCTCGCTTTAGTACTTAAACTTTCAAAACTCTCTTTATCATTAAAATTTATTATCATGGAAGCAAATTTGACACGCATCCCTATGTTCACAATTGAAGAATTTGATGATTGGAAAATTCGTATGCGAGGCTCATCTATCAAAGATTACATGATGAGATGTGGATAGTGATAGAGGATGGGCCACCGCAAATCTTAAAGGTGAACACAAAAGAAGAGCTGCAGTGAATGTGAAGAGGATGTTGCTCCCGGACCAGCCATGGTTGAAAAACCAAGAACTCGAATGGACAAATGATGACAAAAAAAGATACAACCTGGACAATGTAGCCAAGGACATCCTTTACAAAACCTTGGACAAAGCTATGTTCAATAAAGTCAAATCATGCAAAACGGCTAAAGAAATGCAGGACAAGCTAACATTGATTTGTGAAGGCTCGGAGCAAATCAAAGAAAACAAATTATCGGTGGTTGTACGTAAATTTGAGAACTTCAAAATGATCTCGGGAGAAAACCTGGATCAACCGGATGCTCGGTTCACGTAAAATCACCAACGAGCTATCTCGCACTTGGAAAGGAATATACACGATGAAAATGTGTATGAAGATCCTAAAAGTCTTCCAAATGAATGGAAATGAAGGTCATGGCACTAAGACATTCCATGGACCTATCAAAGACCTCCAACCATGAACTATTCTCGGATCTCAAAGCCTACGAATTTGAGTTGAGAAGAAAAGATCGAGAAGAGACAGGTTGTACCCAATACAAATACACTCTAATTGTAAAGATGGGAAGAGAGGCGAGGTCAAAGAAGTCATTGACCCGGAAGAAATAGCCCTACTAGTAAAAAAAAAAGGTTCAACAAGTTTTTCAATAAGAACTACAAGAGAGGCAAGGGCGAATCTTCCGGGAAGACACTCGCTCTCCAAAGTCAAGGAAGATAGGTCAACCAAGAGAACAGATCATCAAAAAGTCAATATCAAAGGGTCGACAATCCAAGAATGGAAAGAGTGATCAAAAGGTTGAATACCTATCTTTGAACTGTAGGCAACCAGGTCACTATGCCATTGATCGCCCATATCCTCGTAGTCAACAAATACAGGAATGAAGAAGAAAGAAAGGTCTTGAGAGAAATAAGACAAGAAAAGAAAAAGGCAATGTTGGGCTGCGAGAAAATCTTGAGTCAAAAGACACACCGATTCGAGAGTAGTGAAGTGTGACTACTCAGTGACTCTGAAGAAGCCCGATCCGTTTGATGGCTAAGGAACAAGATCAACCCGACCAAGAAGATGAGGTAAACTACAACTCATCAAACTCGATTCTAGTGATAGTGAGCGTGACACACACACACCTCATCACCCACTAATCTTTATGACTCATTAGGCAAAATGATGAAAGATTTTGAACACATTAAATCCTCACACACACTACTAAATGAGGAAAACACTACTCAAGAGCTTAAACTCACAAATTGACTAAGGAGCCGAGTACTCTAAGTCAAATAGGCGATGAGAATAAAAGTTTAAAAGGCTGAAAAAGCGAAGCTAATAAGCAAAATTGCTGCCATAGAAAAGAGGGAGAATGACCTCAAAAATGTTATTGCCTCATTCACTAAGGCATCTAAATCATTGGATGATCTTATTATGAGTCAAAGAGAATGTGGAGACAAGACAGGGCTAGGATTTAACTCCTCCGTGATATGTCAAACTTCAAAAGTAATTTTGGAAGAAGGATCTTCAAGCAATGAAGAGTCTAAAAAATCCAAAACTCTAAATGTTGCACACACATTCACTCCAAAGCACAATTACAAGCAAACCGGCCTTGGTTATAAAGGAAAAGGAAAGCGACCATTGAGTGCGCCAAAGGACAAATGAGAAGAGATTGATCGAGTTCTCAAAAACTCCAAACAAAATACTACTGTAAAGAAGAAGCGAGCTACCAAAAACCCCGGAAAATCTATAAAAGAAATACATATGATGGGAATGGTAGAAAATATCCAAGCCAAGTGATTGGAATGATGTGAACTATCGGATAGACTTGGAATATAAGCCCAAATGGCAAAGGCCTAGAACTCAAGAAAGGCCATTCCAAAAGTATAAGAGCTTTTATCGGACACATATGCACCTAGGCACTACACTCGAAACACCACAATTACCCAAAGAAAGCGATTGCCAAAAAACACATATACAGCATACGTGAGACAAAAGAGACAAATTTGTATGAACCTAGAATCCCAAGCAATTTGCCAAGATTAATTATGATTATGGCGGTGATAGATGGCAACCCCCTTAGAGTCAAATCATTTGGCTATAAGTTGGTTGGATCATCTTACAATTCTAACCCCTCGGGACCCATACAAGTATGGGTACCTAAAACTTAATTTCCTTGATTGCGGGTTCAAGAACAAATCGAAAGTGCCAAGGAACCTGGTATATGGATAGTGGTTGTTTCCGGACATATGACAGAAATAAGAAAACCTGTCAAAATTCAAGGAAGTTAAAGGAGCAAAAGTCATATTTGGAGAAATGAAGCTCCAGGTGAAATAAGAGGCATTGGATCCATCAAGAGAATGGATTAGAAATCACAAATGTTGCATATGTTGAAGGACTCAACTTCAACTTGCTAAGCATCGATCAACTCTGTGACAAGGGCTATAATGTTGGATTTAACATGGGTATATGCCAAATCAAGGAGGTCAATCGAATGAAGTTGTCTTTGCAGGATGCGCACAAAAGAACATGTATGTAGTAGATTGGTCAACCGCTACACCCATCACCTCTCCTACTAGCAAAAAGCACAAATGAATCAAGTTGGGCGTGGCACAAAAAAGTCGAGTCACCCGAATTTCAAAACGCGATTAACAAGCTTGCGGATGTAGTCTTGTGGAAGGACTTCCAGGACTCGATTATACGAAAGGAGAGTATATGTGACGCATGTCGGAAGGAAAACAAATCAAATCATCATTCAAAGAAAAGACATGCCCATCTTCAACAAGAATATTGCATGATCACGCTACATATGGATCTATTTGGCCCAAAGGTGGAACCACCTAGCATAAGTGGAAAGAAATACACCTTGGTGGTAGTAGATGACTACTCAAGATATACATGGACAATATTCATGTGTAAGAAGAAAGAAACTCTCAAAACTACCACAAATGGTGATGAAGAGGATTCAAAACGAGAAGAGCCAAACCATTATCAAAATAAGATCGGATGAGAACCGAGTTTGTCAATGGAATAATAACTCGATATTGTATTGAAAATGGTATTGGTCATGAACTATCTGCAGCAAGAACTCCACAAAGAGAATGGAGTTGCGAAAGAAGGAATAGAACTCTCAAAGAAGCGGAAGGACCATGTTAGGCAAGCGGGGTTACCAAAAAGATTTTGGGGTCAAGCAATCAACACACTTGCTACACTCAAAAGATGTATGATAAACAGGACGGTGACAAAGACTCCCTATGAGATTTGCACTGGAAGAAAACCAAATGTTGCATATTTTAGAATATTTGGATGTAAATGCTTCATCCACAACAATGGCAAAGACAATCTAAAGGCCTTCGATGCTAAAGGCTCGATGAAGGTATCTTCTTGGGATACTCAAATTTGAAAGCAAAGCCTCAGAGTACTCAACAAAAGGACTATGGTTGCGTAAAAATCCATTCATGTGGTATTCGATGAGCCAAATGTAAATGGAGAAGACATTGAAGAGTCACCGATAAGTCAATCATCCAACCATACGAAAGAGTCCCTATCTTTGAAGCCAAGTGGAATTATAAACTCGAGAAGAAGATGAGATAGCTGAATCTCAAAAACAGTGGAAAATTTGCGGCTAAGTGACTACGAGAGAGTCGATCAAAGCAACACACAAGCTAGACGATCAATCACCAACTTACTCCAACCTTGATGTAAGATGGCCGAGAGACCATCCACGAGAACTTGTCATTGGAGATATAAGAGAAGGTGTCAAAACAAGATCCAGAACTCAACAAGAAGCTATGTTCACATGCTTTATCTCGCAAATAGAGCCCAAAGATGTGTCACAAGCATTGGATGACACACATTGGATTCAAGCTATGCAAGAAGAGTCAATCGGTTTGAAAGAAATAAAGTATGGAAATTAGTTCAAAGACCCACACATCAAAACGTTATTGGTACTAAATGGGTGTTGAAACAAGATGAACGAGGAAGGTTATGTGGTAAGAAACAAAGCAAGACTAGTAGCCAAAGGATATTGCCAAGAAGAAGGAATAGATTTTGATGAAACATTTGCTCCTCGTAGCAAGATTGGAAGCTATAAGGATGTTTCTTGCCTATGCAACTCACAATAATTTTCTTTGTATATCGATGGATGTGAAAAGCGCATTCCTAAATGGTTTATTGGAAGAAGAAGTGTATGTTGAACAACCTCCGGGATTTGAGCGTAAGACTCTTGGAGATAAGGTATACAAACTCAAGAAAGCTTTGTATGGATTGAAACAGGCACCCAGAGCATGGTATGACACTTTGTCACAATTCCTAAATCGAATGGATTCACAAAAGGAAAAGTAGATAGAACACTTTTCTTTTCAAGACAAAAAGAGTAAATTTGAAATGAGCATGATGGGAGAGCGACATTCTTCCTTGGACTCCAAGTGAAACAAGCAAAGGATGGAACCTTCATAAGTCAAACAAAATACACCAGAGATTTAATGAAGAAATTTGATATGGAGGAGAAGTCTTCTCGAAAATACCAATGAATACATCGATCAAAATGGACATGGATGCGGAGATGGCAAGCACAGTAGATCAAATAAGATCTGAGCACTTATTGGATCATTGCTCTATCTCACAAAGCGGCGGACATCACCTTTCTTTGTAGGTGTATGTGCAAGATTTCAATCACTCAAAAGAGAGCCATATGAGAAAAGAGAATATTGAGATATTTGAAAGGAAGCCAAGAAGTTGGCTTATGGTATCCAAAGGAAGGTGGATTCAAGCTAATTGGCTATTCGACTCGACTATCTTTGGATGTAGAGTTGACAGAAAGAGCACCTCGAGGCACATGTCAAATGCTAGGAAACAGGCGATTTCTGGTTCAAGAAGAAGCAAAATTCAATAGCCACCTCTACAAAGCGAGAATACATAGTTGCGGCAAACTGTTGTGCCCAAATCCTATGGATGAGACAAAGAAATGAGAGACTATGAAGTTGAGGAAAAAGAAATTCCAATCATGTGTGATAACACAAGTGCAATTGCAATCACTCAAAATCTGTGTTGCACTCAAGAACAAAGCATATCGATGTCGATATCACTTCATAAGAGATCATGTTGAAAAGAAGGACATCATCTTGGAATATATCTCAACCGATAAACAATTGGGTGACATCTTCACAAAACCATTATGTGAGTCAAGATTTGAAGAACTCAAGCATGAGTTAGGGTTAATTGAGTGAGTGACACTCGGAAGAATCAAAGAAAAGAAATGGAACACAAAAAGGAAAAAGAGTCGAACTCACAAATCAATTAGGAAAATCACCAGTATCGGAAAGACAATTATACCAAGTCACCGACAATTTGAGTCACAAAGAGAACTGAGAAGAAGAGTTAAACCACTAAGGGTAAAAGGCTGAGTCATTTATGAACAAAGTGACAAAAACGCAATCGTTTTGACTAAGCGGGAATGTTTTTAAGAATTACGTTAGCATAATTATGACGTGTACAGGCAAAAGCTGCACACCAAGCTTATGATTGGATATAAATGCTGCCGCATTAAATACGAGACATTAAATGCTACATCGGCATGCAAAATCTAAGCCGTCGATTTCGATCACATTTCAAAAACCACCCGCACGTCCTTTCATAAACCATACTTAAGCTTTCCTTCTTCTCTCTCTCTCATATTACCAAAAGCTGTTCATTTCTTTCGAAAGCAAAGGCAAAACTCTCTCAAAACCCTATCTATCTCCAAATCAACCTCTAAGTTTTCTTCGGTGAAATCCTGAAAAGTGGCACCAACCTATGATTTTGTCAAGTTAGGAAAGCAAATCCACACCGGTCTACTATGGATTTCGACGGCGGCATGGTGAAACAGTCCGACGACACCTTAGTGAAGAAAATTGCTGAGAAATTGGAAATGTCCGGGGCAAATCGTTTCGACGTTGGAATATTCGATGACCTATGTGGAGGAGGTCGCACGCTTCTCTACGTTAACGCCGAGATTCACGATGAAGGGATAAAGTCATCTTCTTCACGGAAAGAAGTTCACCATCTCTCGCCAAGGATTTGGTGAACACCGCTCACTACCGGCGCAAGGAGCATCGAAATCAACGGTGATGTAAACCTGGCCGCTTGCTTGGAAGGAAGTAGCCAAGCCCGACTATCTTTGATAAAATAGTTTACACAAAGAAACAAGAGGTCTTTGAAGGAGGATTATCACAAGCTATTGGACATAGTTGCCAAATGCATAGACATCAAATTTGGCGACTTTGACCAATCACAAAAGCAAAGTTGATCGTAATGGCCGCGATCATTGAAGAAAAGAAAATAAATCTGGCCGAGTTTGTTTGTCTGCAATGAGACTCGCCGAATGTAGGGAACAAATCCTTCAAGGAAGATGGTGCATTTGGAGGATCCTCAGGATATGGCCTGGTGATTGGCGGTGATGGAGGTGAAAGGAGTCCCTCTTAGACATGGAAAGGCGTTCCATGTAAACAAGAGGATGTTCGAGATCAAACCTCTGCAGCGCACTGAGAGAGCCTACGCCAAGAGAGCCGACACGAGTGAGGGGGAATCACCGATCCTCAAGATACACTGTTTTTTTCCTCTCCACCAAAGAAGAAAGTCATCTCTCTGCAAAGTGCTAAGAAGATCTTGCTCTGCTCTAAAGAAAGAAAAACAAACTCGCTCCCGTCCTGCTCGCAGTAGAGTCACTCCGCCTCGCAGCCGTGTCTCCCCCCAAAGAAGATCGAGAAGGACTCTCAACTACCTTCTCCGATCGTCAAAAGAGGAGATCGACAAGCCAAGATGGCCACTCCTCGAAAGAAAGCACCAAGACGCCCCCGCCGCCCAAGTCTCAGAAAAACTCTCTCGAACCGTAAATCCCTCCGGTACAAACTAGAGACGAAGAAGAATCATCAAGCACTCCGAGCTTGAGAAATCGGCCCGAGTCGACCACTCACCGAGCAGATATCTGAGACTACTTTGGAGAAGTAGAGTCTCCGGATACTATAGATGAAACAATGACTAAGTCTGCTTTGAAGGCGTCACAGAGGCAAATCAAGACACAAATTTTGTAGTTCGCACACCGAGAGACACAAGAAGAAGGCGATAGAGATGATAGTGATGTGATGATCCTATCCCCACCTTACCCAGACATCCAAAATCGTCTGCGTGAGTGGAGGAAATGGAAATTGAGTCGATCAAGGGAACAGTTCCAACGGCCTGAGTTTATCGAAGAAGAAGAGGAACTATCGAACTTCCTCGACTAACCTCTCGTGATCTCAAGATCGGATGAAGAGAATCGCATGAGATATCCCGCAAATCTTCAAGGATAAAGAGAAGGAGAGATCGGAGGAAGGCGAGGCAAGAGAGAAGGCCCATCTCCCCTCTCACCGGCACCACACAACATACACATCCTCACTTCGACATTCTATCGAAAGTGATGAGGATCGGGACCTGCTTCTTCCGCGGAAGAGTTGCAAATGCGCAGCAAGCAATGCGTGAATCCCGAATTCTTCATGAGAAAAGTATGATGGAGGGACCATGAGAGTCCTCCAAAACACATCCGAAATCGATCCAATGGGAGTAGTGCGAAAAATCGCCACCGTTGTTGCTTTGCCACCACTTCCCACTCACTTGGAAGAAGGAATTAAGGAACCGCGATGAAACCGGTTAGTGGGGACTCCAGTTGAGCCAACCCCTAATGAAGGTGTCTTACCACCGCCCCAATGGCTGAACACTTAGTAGATACAGGGAGTTTGGAGACGAGTGACCCCATTCCAAGTCACTCGGTTGGTGCGCGCCCGGTGGGAAACTCCTCCACCGCATCAAGGTCGGAGAATCTGCAGATGACTCCACAACGAATCTAGGAGGCGAAGTGGAGAAAGTACAAACACAAAACGAACAAAGCAAGTTGCCATCAACGAAGCTCGGGCGATTGGGAATCTGAGACGGTGACCGAGGTGCCAACCGCTCGAAGGCTAATGACACCGCCAAGAAGCGAGGCACATGAAGGAACAACCCGGGAGTTAACACTGGGCGATGAAAGTGCAATCCATGGGGTTGAGACTCCAATGGATGCCACCACGAAGACCCTAAGACAGTGACATCTTCGAAAGGGAGGTCCAAGGCCTCGCTGCGCTTGAGACTGCAGGAGGTAATGAAGGCCCACGGAGGTTGAGACTTCCCGGGTAAAGAAAGCCAAGTAGAGAACATCCCTCCCGCTATCATTGATTCATCCGAAAAGGAGATAAGCGCGCTTCATGTTTCCCAGGATAATCCTCGATGTAACCTTTTTGGGATCGAAGGCGACGAAGAAGTGAGTCATCCCCGTGGCCGTGACATCCAAAAGACTTCGGTGGATGTTCCCAAAGACGAGCAAGTCGATCTCAAGACTACTCGTCAAACTTTCAATTTTGATGATGAGCCACCAATGGAAATCTCATCATCGTCCGATGACGCTTCGATACGGCCGAGGACCATCCACTCAATCGGAGAAACCAAATTTGGGACCAACGGTCTGCTTGAGACAATTGAAGCTCGAATAGTCGGGTCCACTTCACAAAAGACCCCAAAACAAACAGTCCACCGCACGGCTCCTCAAGCCGCAAAGAGTTCGACTCAAAAGGAACTTCACGCGCACCTCTTATCATTGAACAAATCCCGATTGGGCGTGATGATTCCTTTGTAGAATCATTTCCTTTCTCCTGGAGGTACCCGACCTCCATGAAGAGTCGAGAGAACGAGCTCGCACGCTTCCACGCACCAGCTCCTGTCATTCCGTCAAGTACCATCGTTCAAAGAGACTATGACTTTGACATCGCATGGCCATCACCGCAACGGAAGAAACAGTGAAGTTCGGGAGGTGTTCAAGACATTATTTGCTGAAATTGAACGGATGGAGAGGCACCAGCCTCTATGGACATGCGATCGGACAACAGAGATGCCAACCTTATCTCACGACTTGAGAGGCATAACAATCGGGATCGGGGAATGGTGGCAACAAAGAAGAAACAATGCGTGTGGAACAAGTTAGATACTTTGAGGACATTGTTCAACAAGTCATTGGTATGGAGAGCCGAGAATGCGATGCAAAAACAAAATTGAGAGGACACATTGAGCACATGCATGAAGCTCACACTGCCGAGATAAAGTCACGTGAGCAAAATAAGAGTGATCTCCGGCGTATGGAAGGAAACATGGATAGAAAATTCAGCCTTCTCATGGCCGAGATGAAGCTAATTTCAAGAGAGTCCAATGCTACTCGCTCCGAATTTCGTGTCGCATACACCGCAGCCAGACTCGAGGCGAACTTGGCTATCGTCGAGCTCGACTTCCCGCTTGCACAAGATATGTTTCAGTGTTCCTCTCTCTCCTTTGATGATGCCAAAAAGGGGAAGAGGAATACTTTAAAGCGCTAAAGAGATCCGAAGTCGAAAAGGAGGAAAGCAACAGTAAAGGAAAGACAAATGAGGAAGTGTCAAAACAAAAGAAAGGAAAGTCCGTTGAGGGGAAAGATCGAAAGATGTGACCTTGATTATTGCACAAACCCCCAACAAGGTCTTGTCACGGTGATATTATCAAGAAAGAAACTCCCAAAGGACTTTGCCACTCCAACACTCTGCTATATCTATGGCCGAAAAGAGAAAGACAATTGAAGCGAGGGATGGAGAAAGTGGAAGGAAGAATGGATGCCCGAGTTATGAATATCTTGAAACAACACAGAGGCATTCCAAGAGACAGAGACACTTATGCCATCTCGGATGTTGGGACCGAGCCACGATCGTTGATGAATTTAAAACGCCGCATCCCAAGGATACTTTGCAAAAATGTCTATGGCTCAAGCTTGGGACTTGTATCTTGGGAAAAGGGTCTCACGTTATGTGAAGAAGCCGACAGGCAGGACTACCTGATCATTTCTGCTCTCTGGGTCACTCCGCTAGTCACTCACTGGAAAGAAGAAGACCCCAATACAATACACGCCCGAGGTAGAGGAAGAAGCGATGGTGGAGGAAGAGGTTTCATACCTAGGCCTCCGCCCAAAAACATTGAGTACGTAGATCCGTGGCAAGAAAGGAGGGATCTCTTGGGTTCTTGACCAAGTAGCCAATTTGCAAGTGGCTAAAAGTAATGTTGAGTATGCGAAAAGAATAGAAGAAAAAATAAGAGACAAACTCAGGCTATGGGAGGAAAGACAAGAGAGATTAAGAAGAGATGAAGCTGCCAGAAGGCATATGAAAAGAAGAAGAAGGCGGTGGCGACGATGAGAAAAAGAGAAGAAAGAGCGAAGATCTTTGAACAAGATGAAAGAAGGAGACAATGAAGGAGATGAAGTGTTCTTTCCACCCCTTCATGTATTTTATTATGTAAATACATACTATGTAAGTCTTCCGCAATAAAGCTATAAATTCTTTATTTTTTTCGTGTAGACAAATGTTTGCTCGATACACCGTGTAAACAAATTGTTGTAAAAGAACAAGAATGTTATGATCAATAAAAGGATTGATTCCACGCATACATTCTATGTGAATACACTATCTGTATGTATCTTTGCTATTTACATTTTTGAATGGTTTAAGTTTTGGCATCATCAAAAAGGGGGAAATTGTTGGGAAATTTATTGTTTAGATTTTGATGAATGCCATGTAAAACTTAGAATAGGAAGTTGGCACCCCAATTTTTGTTGTAAACCGCATTGTAATAAATAGGGCTGGTCAAGCCGAGTTAAGTCACCTATGCCCAAACATGCAAGAAGACAACCGAGACTAGAAGGAAGACTCATTGCAAGACAATGAGTATGGCAAAGAAGAGAAGACGGAACTCTATCAAGGAGCAAATGAGATGCGGTGAGTGGAGTATCGGTCAAGTCAACTCAAGAAAAGCCAAGTCTCAAGTTGAAGTGACAAAGAGTCATCCATGATTGGAAGTCGACTCTAAGTCACCTGGGAAAGCAAGGAAATGCGATCAAGTCGAGATAATCTGAAAAAGATCCGTTGCCGTAAATCAAGAGAATTACCTAAACAAGTAATATCTCCATGCTACCTTTCTCGAAGTGCTCGATCCCAGCGTGCAAAAGGAATAAACCAATGGGAAGCACTACACCGTGTCGAACTCGAAAAGGTGAAGAACAATTCATACGAGGAAATGGCAATTCCAAGGATCGCAACAAGACAAGCCAACGAACACAAGTGACTTTCAAAAATAAGCTATCTCTTCAACGGGCGGATTTTTGAAAGATCACTATAAAAGGCCGAGGAATGACTCGAGAAGAGGAGACCGAACCACAAACATTCAAGCAATTATCGAATCAACTCAAATATTCTCAAGTTATTAAACGCTCAATCCTCAAGCCTACACTACGAAGAACATCAATCCAACACTCACCGTGAAGGAAAGATAACTTCAATCGGTTGAAGAGGAAATTATCAAGAATCAAGGGGGTCTACATTCCACGAAGGATTGTAGGAAGGTTCAAGGTCGAACCAAGTCTTGAGCTTTTGGAGGGCTTCGTGATCAAATCCAAAGAGCTTGAGCAAGTGGGCTGTAGTAAAGCAGCAACAGCCAGTGAAGAAGGCCGAGTCGCACGAGAAGCCACCGAGTGATCAAGGCGTCTCACCCAAGTCCCAAAGGATCAAGTCGTTGTGTGATCAAAACTTGTATCCGGACTGTTACCACTTTGTATACTTGATCAATACCTAGTGGATTCCTCCAGGAGTTGGAGAAGAGAGGAGTAGAAGAATTACCCCTTCTTCGAACCTCTATAAAAATCTCATTGTGTCATTTACATTTCAAAGACTTTAATTTTTGCATCATATTTGTTTAATTCTCACGACATATTTGCTATCCATTAGATAATCTCTAAGTACTAAATCAAGCTCTAAATCTCTACTTAACCAAACTTAAGGGTGTTAAGTCTTCCACTTTGAAAACAAACCACATTGAGTTAATTTAGACTTAACAAATGAGTTATTCCATCAACAGCTCGATTGAGTCCGTGAGAGACTAACTCTCGATTAACTAAATTGGTCACATCACCAAGGACACAATTGTGTAGTATCAACTCTCGAATTTTTAAAAGGACTAAATCAAAAATTTGGTAAGGTTTATTCAACCCCCCTTCTAAACCTTACACTTACACCCCCCTTGGGACCTACAGGTGGATATCGTGCCCAAGTGGGTTCCTTCTAAGTAGGTTAGCATATATGCATGCAAGTGGGTTTTTTTAATATATGTATGCACAAGCTCACAAGCATGCGTTTTGGGGGTTCCTTCCCAAGGTGCAACAAAAGATGCACCTTTTATTTCATTTTAATATTATAATAATGATAAAGCATGCTCATTAGGTGTTCGAATAGGCTGAACGAGTTTTATCTTTTTTTTTTATCGGTTGAACGAGTTTTATCTTAATTGGGCACGATATCGTGCCCAAATAACCCCGCGGCACGATATTGTGCCCAAATAACCCTACAGCACGATATAGGCATGATATGGCACCATATTGTGCCTATATCGTGCCTCTTCGTCTTCCTCATCTAATCGTGCCATAGCCGAAAAAATATACCCCATTTTCGAACACTAACCCAAAATACTTCATCTATTTCGAACATTCTAACAACTAAACTCAAATATTTCACATTATCAATTATTTTATACATATATTCGAACATTCACAAATAGATTTCGAAAATTATGAACTAAACTTCATAGATTTCAACACCATATTTATTTCGAACACGAGGGATATCTAAATGTTTGTATACGGTTTCTATACGATTTTTAATGGTTATAATAACAACTTCAGTTTCAAAATTCAAAAAACCCAACTTAAAAGCAGGGGCAATTTTGTCAATTTGGGTAGAAAAGAGTTTTGTTATATTGATGGGTAAAAAAGAGTACCCACTATCCATAGTGGGTACTTTAAAAATTTTCCCTTGTTTATGTGTTAATCTATAATATTTTTAATGTTATTCTAATAATTATTTTTGTTGTTTCCATGTAGTGTTCAATGTAAATACAATTTTTACTTATTTTTAAACTCTTTTTATTAATGTGGTGTTTTTAATATTTTTGACGTTGGTTTTTAGTTGTTTCCATACTGTTTTAATGTTGTTCGATGTTTCTTTGTTGTTTTCATGTAGGTTTTGATATTTAAATATAATTTTTACATATTTTTAACCCTTTTTACTCATATGGTATTTTCTATATTGTTTCCGGTTTGTTTTTATATTGTTTCTTGGTTGCTTCCATGTTTTTTATGTTTTCATGCATGTGATCAAAAATTGAATTGTGTTTTTTATTCATTATGTTTCTATAATATTTTTAATTTATTTGGTTTTAATATGTGTTGTTTTATGTGTGTATTTCTTGATTTTTTATAAGATTTCGAGTATAAAATGGATTATTTAATCTGGGCAAAATTTATTTCTTCACTTTGAAATTTTATTGAAAGAAACATGTTTGAAACAATCTTGAAACAACATCGTAAAAAGTCTGAAAATTTTGGCGAGCGTAAATTTGTGTAAAAAAGGGCCGGAGCGTAGATTTGTGTAATAAAAAAGGGCGGGAACGTAAATTTGTCCAAAAAAGTACCGAAAGCGTAAAAATTATCATTGTCTCTAAAAAGTGGGGCAATTATATCAAAAGCCCTAGATTTTTAAGAATCGTCCGAACACATTAAAACCGCACCATCTTGTTGGTTTGATTATGATTTTGGAACAAAATCGCACCACCCTTATACGATATTAAGAGTAAAATAAATGATTTTCCACCATTTTCGTTGAATAATTAGACAATCAAATGTATTAAAGGGTTATTGATTTTTTAGTACATGACCTATAGACACTTTCTTTGGTTTGGTACACGACATTTCGAGTTACCAATTTAGTACTCATACTTCATTCTTTTTTTATAAATTTGGTACATATTCAATTTTAAGGACGAAAATGCCCCCAAGAAACATAAGTATACTCAAAATAAATATTTGAGTATATTTATTTAAATTATAAAATCAATTAAAATTTTAATTAATTTAATCAATAAAAATAAAAAGAAGTTTCTAAAAATATTACTGAATTTTTTAAAAATAAAATTAATTACATTAAATTAGTAAATTATAAACATAAATTAAATTTAATTAATCGAAACAAAAAATTAGTTTAGTTAACTAATTTTAAAAATTAAAATTAAAATTAAATAATTTAAAAATAAAAATTAAGATAGTAAATAAGAAAATTATAGCAATTTTGAGTATATATATATATATATGTGTGTGTGTGTGCACACATGTAAAAGAATAAATATAAGTGCAAATATAAAAAAAAACTAACAAATACAAATAAAAATAAAAACTAAATTAATAAAATCTAATATCCAAATATATATGTAAATTGAATATAAGGAGAAATTATAAGCAAATTACTGAAAATGTTTTCCTTCAACTTTTGTAATAACATAAAGAAAAGTTTATTTACTGAAAAAAATAATAAATTTGAACGGGGTTAATGGGGTTATCGGTTCCCGGGTTTGGTGGGAATGGGTTTTTAGCCACCCAATTTTAATACATAACTTAATCGATCATGTGATTTGGTTCCCAAACAAGCCTCCCGATCTGTGTGCGAGTTTCACAACTATTTTGATACCTTATAAGATATTTTTTTATAAAATAATTACCAAGTATATTTATAAAGAGCTTATAAGTTCTCAAATATTTTATAAGGTGCTAAATTAAAAGAATTTATAAGCCCAACTAAATACCTATAGGCAGTCGTGCTTTAACATTCTTCAACTTTTCAATGTATCATCTTGTGACGAGTTTTTTTTTTTTTTCTAGAGCTAGTCTATCATCGTCAGACGGTCTAACGGATCTAAATCCATTAGACGGATCCCCAACACCTTAATTCGGATCTTTAAAAAAAAAAAAACGAGACCTACTCCAAATCTTCTTCCTTCTTTCTCATCGTGTTTCCTCTCCCCTCTCTCTTAACTCCTCTCAGAATCTTACGATTCTTGGTTGCACCATCGTCGTTCCTTTTTGCGCGTGGAAATATATCACGCGTACATGCAATGGCATGGCCGATCGATCTGCGAAGCACCACTGCGGCCACTGATTTTTGCAAGAGTCTTTTGACATTATTGGTGCTTTGTCCGATGTTTTAGGTCTAGATATACGAGATGCGAGGATTTTATGTATCTTTGCTATCAATTTGGGAAAAAACTAAATTTGTTAGTGTAGGTTTTTGTACATGTATATGTTGTCTTAGATAATTGAAGCTTTTTGATGTTTTGTTTTGAGTTCTCCACAAGGAGTTCTGATTTGCAATTGCATTTAACTTACTTTTCAAGAGACAAACTAATACTTTTTAAGGTAACAACTAATACTTTTCAAATGGGTACTACTAATACATTTTATTGGAAAAACTAATACTATTCAGAAAATTACTAAAAACATTTCAAAGGGGAAAAAACAATATTTTTCGGAAACTACTAATACATTTAAGAATAACTGTAATACTTTTTAGAAGGACGACTAATACTTTTCAGAATGACTGTTAATACATTTTGGGAGAAAAAATTTATTATATTCAAGGGAACTACTAATACATTTTAGAAGAAATGCTAATACTTTTTAGAAGGGCGACTAATACTTTTTAGAAGCACTGTTAATATATTTTGGGATAAAAATTTAATTATATTTAGGGAAACAACTAATACATTTTAGAAGAACTGCTAATACTTTTTAGAAGAACGACTAATACATTTCGGGAGTATATTCATGAGAAAAAATACTAAAAAAACTCGTTCAGGGAATTTACTAATACATTTCGGAATCGCTGCTAGTACTTTTTTTAGAAGGACGACTAATACTTTTCGTAAGGACTTTAATACATTTCGTGAGAAAATTTTAATTTATTTCAAGGAACTACTAATACTTTTTCGATGAACTACTAATACTTTTTTGAAGGATTGCTAATACATTTCAGTATATTCAGGATAAATACTAAAAACTCTTCAGAAACTAATAATACATTTTGAAGAATCGCTAATACGTTTTAGAAGGACGACTAATACATTTGAAGGACCGATAATACATGTCCTCCCGAAAACTAATAAAACACCACCGCTAATATTACGGAAATGCCACCGGATCCGCGGTCGATCCGTTTAACAAGTCGTTCACTTAGACGGTCCGACAGAGTTTTGTGTTTTTTCTAAGCCTATTGTAGAGCCATACTCCAAATTACTATTATACACACCTATTATATGTAATCTATTTTCAATATTAATGAAACGAGTTCAATTTCGATTATTACGCTTTTATACGTTGATGAACGTTTGATCGTGGTGTGGTATTTGTATACAAAGTAAAGTTGATCTAAGAGACTAAGTATATGTTTTGGAGCACTTATGCAAAAGTTCATTTAGTAAATGGACTTCTTAATAAGTAATTTTTGACTAGTCTCAAATTCTAACTTCTCTAGAATCGGATGGGATCTTCTATTCCAAAATGGACATCTTCTATTCAACCGTGTGGATGATTGACAAAACTTACCATATTAGAACCCCACAATTTATGCTTGATTTATGCTTGAAAAGAAACATGGTAAGTGTAATATACATGTCAATCATCCACACAAAAATAGGAGATGAAACACGATTTTGGAATAGAAGATCTCATCCGCTCTAGAATGGACATTTTCGACCAAAAATCCTCCTGACGGGCTTAGATACTGGCGGACACCGTCCACTTGGATTTTTGGCTAATCGTCCGACTTAGGCGGTGTTAGAATTAAAGCGTCGCTATATGGTGCCAGATGTAATTTTGTTTCTAAAACCCTAACAAAATGACTCCGACTAGTGAAAGTAGCACCGACGACTCTAGAGTTCAGTGTAATTGAAACTGAATATGTATAATTTTCTTAAAAAAAGAAACAAAATTTTAGAATCTGAAAATCTTCTAATTGATAATTTGATATTATACAAATCAATGCAATATCTATTAAAGTATTATATTTTAGATGATTTATAAATTTTATTGGATTATTGTTGTTGAATTACTTTAAAGTTTAAATATCATATTTGTTAAAAAAAGGTTTAAATATCATTTTATAGACTTTATAGTTAGTATATAATAAAACTGGATATATTTTTAAGGCTCCGCCTAAGCCTCCTAGGCGCTAGGCCCCTGTTCGCCGTCCGACTAGCGTTTAGTGCTTTTTAGAACACTACATTTAATTTGGAAGAATGACTTATTCATTCTAAATTAAAAACCACCAAACATCAACTATTATTAAAATGTGCTTTTTGATCCAAATGTTCATCTCAAAAGTGTTTCCCAAACAAACACTAAGACCTTGCGGAAAGATGGTTACGATTTTTTTTTTTAAGAATGTAGATAATAAAATTATCGTTAACCAATGATGTTATTTTGAAAGTTTATTCAACCTTATTATTCAACTGAAGCTACTGGACATCATCCGGGGCAGTAATAATTTGTACAGTTAATCATCATTTTATCACAATTGTTGTCAACTTTTTTCTTCATTCCAAAGCCTTTTAATTAAACGGGAAAATACCCCTTCGTACAAATGAGCCCTCATGAGCTCCATTTTTTTTATTATATTAAATATATACTTTTCACGTGCATGTGTGATCAGTTATGCATGGAAATATACATACATTGTCAATAATCAAAACCCCACAAATATTTTTTGATGCTGAATAATGCTGAAAAGCTATCTTAGTGTTCAAGAAAGAGAGCAGTTTAGGATGCATTTAATTAAAATGAACTCATCAGATTCTAGCAAATCATAGCATAATTTAAAGTTTGCTAGCTGAGAAAAAAAAACTAATTACGATAATTCACAACATTAATTTTAAATAAAAAGAAGCATCTATTACAAGAAACTTGAACCACCATATATTATTAACAACATATAATCCATCAACCAATAAAAATCAAAATACTAAGGAATAATTTAAAACCAAAGGTCCAATTATTTTCTATATATATAAATACTAATTCTTAGCAATAGCTAGCTAATAATTAATGTTTATCATCACTGATGCAACTATATGATGGTCTCGAAGATGCTACTCCTTGAAGAGTATATTAGGTGTAGTATTTGTTGTAGATCCGCACACAATATATGATGGTATGTGATTTGCGTGAATCTTTGCACATTTATAACAAATCTACGATTATCATGCACAGAGGCGTAGATAGGGGGCGGGGGCCCCGGCATTTTAAGACACCCCAAATTTTTTTTCCCGTTTTTCAGTGGAAAAAATTAAAAAAATTTATATGTGTTTTTTTAAAGAGAAAAAAATAATCGAGCTTATAGGGGAAAATGATTTGGAAAAAAATTTGGGGGTAGCGGTAATTATGCACCTTCAGCACGCCACGATCATGCACCCTGTGTACTTCTCCCGGTGTAGCACTGAATAATCACCGTCTTCTTCAATGATGGGGCTGTTTGATGATCCTTTGCAGAATTACAGTTCTAGCCCTGCGAATATCCCTGCTGCAATTATCAGCTTGAAACCCTAATTCCTCAATATTCCTCATGAACACACCCAAATTCTTCCTAATTTCTTCAACCACAATTCTCACAGCATCCTCCTCATTATTATTAATCGCAAATTCAGCATTTCTCATAAGCGTCTCAATATCAACCTCCAATCGATCAATCAACACTCGAATGTTATCCAGATCTTTAATGGCGACATAATTCCCCACGCTCATGTAATTGATAATCTCCTTCTGTCCTCTCACAGCCGTCTCGTAGTTCTTCAGAAGCGAATCGATCCATTTCCCCATCGATCCAAGCGGAATCGAGGTCGCCGCCGCTAGAGCCGCCGCGACAGGCGGCGCCGCCATGGCCGCCGCCACCACGGAGCAGATCAGGACGGCGGCGAAAGTGGCCGCGAAGATGACGCTCGAGACTTTCCTCCAGGCGTGTATGTATTTCAGCTTTTTGTCGAGTTTGTTTTTCTTCGACTGCAGTTTTTCCAGCATTTGGATCTGGTGTCTGTAGACCGATTGGAAAACATTGAAAAATTCGTCGGTGAATGGATCTCCAGCGTCTTTGAAATTCTTCAGTTCTTCTAGAGTGTTCGAGTACCTTTCCACGTTTTTTTCCTCCTCGAACTGCTGAAGCGCGACGTGGATTAAGAGTTGTCGATCGCGAGCACGCTTTAAGCACTTCTCCAACTCCGCGCAGAAATCCAGCGTTTTTAGGCTGTTTTCGAAATACTCCTCCACGAGATCGAATAAGTCCTGGTTTCTCCAAATGTCCTTCTTGCAGTCTAGAATTACCTTAACGACTTCTTGATTAAGTTCCAATAGACATTCTGTGGTTTCTTTTAGGGACTCGAAGGATAACGCTTTGACTTCGACGCCCGCGGCAAGTGAATTGATGACGTTATTTGTTCGCGACTGAAGAGACGTGTCGAACGACTGTAAATCCGCGTCGGTTTTACAGGCGGCCTCGTATATGTTGAGATGATCTGATGTGTAATGAAGATTGTTGATTGGATTTGAGCTTGAGGGTTCGGTTTGCTTCGTCTTGCTCATGTGGATTCCCATGGTCTGAATAATATTCCTGGTCTGAAGAAAGAAAAACGGAAAAAGAAAATCAGATTTCCAGATTTTGGGGGTTTATTAATTTCGTACAAGTTTAGATATCATTGTTGCTTTAAAGCTACAAAAAATTAATAAATGAAGAAATTATATGTATACAACTTGCTTCAAACCATACACAAATTAACTCATGACGAAAAATAAAAAATCTAGCTAATGCAAAAAGTATGGGAAAATGGAGAAAATTGGGAAAATAATCGGAAAATAAAGGAGATGGAGAGAATATTAAATAATATATAAAGATCCAACGAATAAGATTTTCTACATGAATGGTCGTTTAGAGAAAACATGTGTCATGACATGACATGAATAACAATAAGAAATTTAAGTTCCAGGTATATTCAAACAGTTATACAAGTAACTTAACTTCCAAGTCTCCGGTTGGAATACACCAGTTATAGTATCTACAGTATATTTGCTTACAATACACGCCAGATTGTGTGATTGTATGTGAATATTTACACATCTATAATAAAATCTACAGTTATTATGCAAAAGCATTCCTCCCAGGTGTATCATGGAATAAACGGAGTACCTCCATAGATGATAAAACACAAGCTTCAACCAAAAATCCACATGATATAAATGGACAATCTAACAAAAACCCATGAAAAGTATATATGCTATTAATTAGAACCAACCCAGAAATAGAAATTAAAAAATATTCAATTAAAAAATATCCAAAACATTGAACGTACTTCATAGAGTTATGTTGCGAATCAGCAAGAAAATGACCGGAGTATATATCAAGCCCTTGAAACAGATAGATAACCTTCCAGAAAAAAAAAATTAAGAAAATATTTTTATGTTGGATAATTTGATGGGTACTTGGTGTAACCTTGTAGAGAGAGAGATAGAGATAGATAGAGAGAAAAGGAAAGTGATGTAATTTATATATAGATAAAGATTGAGTTTAGGAAAGAAGAAGCTTAAAGAGAATTAAAAACCGTTAAGGAGGCAAGAAAGGAAAATTTTGTGGTGGTGGCGCTATAGCTTCAGATTATTAAGTAATATTAGCTTGCACGCATGAGTTTTTCCGGAAAAAAAATTGCATATGCAAAACGCGGGAAGCAATGTATTCCTCTTTAGATCTACTACTGTATATAAATAATGCATATATGTATATAAATCTTTATCTACAAGAATTATCAACAAAAATAAAAAGAAAGAAAAATAAAGTTTTTATCTAGAACAAGAACTGTTTGTGCATGTTTACAAAAAGGAGAAATGTTGATAAAAATTCTAAACAGAAACGCGCAAAGAAAGGACTTGTTACTTAGTCATAGCTGGTGAAACTTCCGCTCAAAGAAACTGATATTTAACCGACAAACGAGAAAAAAAAACGAAAAAAAAGGTGAGTTTTTAATATCGTAACTTTTATACACGTGTCAATCATCCGTGCGGTAAAATAGAAGATTTCATCCTCACTACAACTACATTAGGTATTAATACAAGCATCAATGTTTTTGATTCTATGAGTATAATAAAATGGGAATATATATTGTAGAAATGGTACAAAATAGCCATTTACAAAATGTAAAGATTAAAAATAGTCATCTTTTGTAGACACATCTTTTTTAGTCATTTTGGGGTGTAAAATAACATTCATACCTTTCTAGCATTTTGTTTGATATTTGGATTATTTTCTCTCTCTCTTTCACCTATCTCTATGTATCCTTTTACTCTTTCTTTCAAACTTTTTTAAAAAATCGAACTTGTATTTTTCATTTTTAAATATGCAACATAGGTGTTGAATCATAGATATTGAAAAAGGATTAATTTGATATATTATACATGCAAAACGGATTTAAACGAAAAAGTTATGTCAATTCAAATTTTTTGTAAAAAAAAAATAGTTGGGTTATAATAAGTGAGAGAAGATGATGTTGTAACAAACATCGAGTTACTAAGAGAACTTGATGTTGTAAACAGAGATTCTGAATCATTAATTAATGTCACACAGATTAGATGCCTAGTCACGTAGAGATGTGTTTTATTTATTAAATTGAATTAAAGGCAAAAGTTTTTCACACCCAAAATTGCTAAAAAAGAGTGTTTAAAAAATGATGATTAAAAACATCTTGGTTTGATGAGAATGACTAAAAAAACCCGATATATATATATATATATATATATACTTGAATAATGAAAACTTTTTTTAAATTTGAATAATGAAACTTTAAATTTAAATTTTTGAATGAATGAAGTGTATATATTAAACACACGAGTATTATACTTAGGTCACTCATAACAAATATGAGGTAGTTTAAGGATGTAAAATTTACCATAAACAAGAAATAATATATATATATATGATCAAGATGATATATAGTCAAAGACAAAGGTCCTACTAATTAAACTTAAACTGGCAAAAGAGATAAAATCATTAATTAATGTGCACACAGATTAGAAGAAGCCTATGATCTTTTGTAAGCTGCCATGTTTTATTTATTTTTTTAATTAAAGGGAAAAAAACACCACTAAATTTTTACCAATAGTTTTTATCAACTAAATGAAAAAAATATTCTTTGATTCATATATTATTTGAATGTTAATTTCCTAATAAACATGAAATAGCTAGATTCTTACACAAAGTTCACCAATCATTTATAGTTTATTGTTGTAAATCAAACTGGGGGTATATATTTCACGAAACTAGCTAAAATTACTATAGTCGTACAAGCTGGGGGAGTTCATACATTGGTGAATTTGTCAAAATTTTATAATTACCTAGCTGGAGAACTAAGTTGTAATCAAATTTAAGCAATAAATTATTTGATTATGTTTTGTATCTATTATATATTATAATACTTTTGTTTTTGTACTTACCATAATTAACATAATAAATTAAAAAACATCATATTTAAAATTCAAATTTAAAATTATTATTTTTTTAAAATCTGAATAAAACTGAACGAAATTGTAAAAAAATAAATTGGTAACAACAAAAGCAAATCAAACTGAATGCGCCATTTTGCATATCGAGTTTTCAATTTATTGAAAGTTCGATGATATTACCATTTAGTTTGACCGAATGAGCACCCTCTTAAACTTAGAGAACGTTAGATCGAGCATGAAGCAGTTTGTAATTATTGAAACTGCAAACTCGAAATGGTGTGAGTTTCAACAATTAATAAACACAACAATAATTACTATATAATTTAAAATAAAAAGGGCCTCCTCCGATGGATCAACTCTTTTGAGGGGTGGTGGGACTTAGATTTATATCTATTTTTAATTTTATACTAATTTATAATACTTCTAATTTTTGTACATCCCATAAATAAAATAATAAATTAAATTAAATAAAATCATATTGTTTAATATTTTAAACTATATTTTGGGGTAAAAAAACCCCAAAAAAGATACCGAATGAAATTCTAAAAAATTTAGTATAATAAAGTCAAATCAAATTGATGAATATGCAATTTTAGCATATCAATTTCCGCGACTCAGTTTCACCGAATGAACACCCATGTGTATTCGATACAATAAAGATCAATAGATTGCGCATGAAGCAGTTTGTAATTATTAAACCTGCAAACTCGAAAAATATCTGAGTTTCAACATTAAATAAACACCACTATTACTATAAAAAATTAATCGGACAAAACGGTGGTGTGACTAATTTTATGTTTGTATAAACCTAGACAAAATATTCAACATTAAGGGAAATGATTAGAATGAAAGTGCAAACAAACCTTACAAAATATTGAGAACTCCTAAGTTGTTGTGGCCAGCTAGGTACCAAGATCTGTCAATTAGATATACTTACATACATAAAATGGCATATTTATACTTTTTTTGAGCCATGGAAAAAGACTTGTGAGGCAAGTATTTCATAAATTCTACCGTATTGGGATAAGAACTAGAATTATTAAGACACTGAAAAAAGGTAGCTAGGTTATTCATGTTAAAAAAAAGGCATAATAAGTCAAACTTCTATCCGGTCCTAATTAATCCAACTTTACACATTGGGAAGACATTACAATAAGAACACTATAATGTCTAAACTAGTTCAAAAGAAAGTAATGTAGTAAAATAAATGGTGTAAGAATACAATTTTTTTTAATTTTAAAATGAGTAGTTTTTTCCTGTATATCATAGAAGAAATTATCAATTTAAGTATAGGAGAGAATCAGTAAATAGATAAATAAATAAATTATTTTTTACAAATAAATTATACGCTGTATTGATTTTTAGTAGAGCAACGTAAGTGTAGAAAATATTATTTTCTCTTTTGTCCAAACAAAAGAAGTAGAAATAAAATACAGTACAAAATGATTACAGGATAATTCTAATTAATTAAAGTTGATCACGTAATCGTGTATGTATTACATATTCTGATAATTTAAAAACTTTTTAATGTAATTTAGTAGGTGTCGTTGCGTATATGATACGCCGTACATACTTATTAATATTGGAACGTTTGTGTATTAGTTCATCGTGTATGTAACAAACATGTAATATCGTCGATTTTCTTACGTATTCATTATTTAATAATATTTATTATCAATTTTTTACAAAATTTGAACATCCTCTTTCTTGTAGGGTTTACCTTAATGTTACTATGATGGTGTAAAAGTAATTTCAATTGGAAAAAGGTCCTTTTCCTTGCGTATGCATTTGATTTTGTTTTTTGTATGTTTGAGAGAATTTTGATTACAAATGCGTGTATTAAAAAATATTAAAAAAATATAATGCTTGTTGATGCTAAACAATGGTACCAAACATTCCTAAACCCCTTGCTTCTTTTGGGGGGTGAAATGGCGGTAAGGCTATTCTATTCAAATTAAAAGTCTCACTCAATGGCATTTCCGTGATTTTCGAGATAATCAAGGTTGTTTGTTCTTCAGGGCTTGAATAAAACCTTAAAAACTGGAACAAAATCAAACGCAAGTGCTAAAGTGCTAAAGGATTGAAATTAGAAATGACAGCGTGCGTCGCTCCACTCCATAGCAGCTGTTCCTTCGCCGGCCCCCAAATGCCACGTCACACCAGTCGTTTACGTGTCAACTCTTTACTCGCTGCCGCCTAAGATGTGTTCAAATTAATGATTCCACGCTACGCCAATATATTCTTACGTGCTTCATAACGCTCTATATGTGTTATTGGCATTTGGCAAGCCTTGCGATACAAACTTCTCCCCCAAATCAATCAAATGTGTTTGAGGAAATTACACTACATCCCGTGTACTATTCGCGTTTTTACATTTTACCATATGAACTATTTCTTGTCATATTTTACCATATGAATTATGTAAATTTTTGCACTTTGCCCTATATGGATATTTTTACCCCTAAAATTTTATTTTCTTAAAATAATAAAAATAATTCATTACGATCATATCCAATCCATCATGCTTCCCTATAAAAATAATCTCTTAAACTCATACATTGTTTGACTAGAATGTAGCTGCATATTCCTGGTTAGTGATGAATATTTTCATCGCTAATTGACTAAAATTATATTATTTATTTTTTTCTTCTTTAATTGGTTAGTGATGAATACTTAAGATTGGTCGCTATATCCAAAGTTAGTGGCAATTCTTTCTTCCTGTAATTTTTTGCTTTTTTTTTTTGTCTTGTTGGTACGAACCATTGCGATGCCTCTTAAGATTAATTGTAAGGAGCAATCGTAAAACTATAAATGTGACGAGCAGCCCAAAAATCGATTAAGAATACCCATCTATATTTCGTTGAAACAATGTATGAATTTAAGGAAGTATTAATTTTATATACGATAACTGATGGGCTCGATGACCATAATAAACGATTGTCATTATTCTAAGAAAAATAAAATTTTAGGGGTAAAATTGTCCATATAGGGCAAAGTGTAAAAATTTACATAGTTCATATGATAAAGTGTAACCAAAAATAGTTTATAAGGTAAAGTGTAAAAACACGAATAGTACATAGGGTTTAGTGTAATTTCCTCAATATATTTATTCATCAGTGGAACTAGGATTTTATTCAAATCGAAAATTCGACAGAATATGTTTAATGGTAAAAATTTGTATTTTAAATTTAATTGATTCGAGTTTGAACCCATATGAGTGTGTGCGCGCTGTTTTAATGTACCCTGCTAAAAAACTGGCATGCTAGAATACATATGTATTCATCGCAAACCAAAATAATCGGTTCATTTTGATTTTTATCGATTTTTGTTTCCAACGTCTTCGTATATCATTCTGTAAATCGAATTTAAAAAAGTAATTAAAAAAACATATAATATTATATTTATAAATGATACGAAATGGTCGGTTCGATTCAAATAGTTTACCGCACCATGAACATCCTTGTGTGATGCGTCGAACCCATCTATGGAAAATTAAGTATATTATTTTTTATATACATAAAATGAAAATATAAGTAACAAGCTATTTTCAGGGCCGGCCCTGAGGGTAGTCACCGAGGGCGACCGCCTAGTGCCCTCGATTTTGAGGGGGCCCAATTTTAAATAAGCTTTTATATAGGTGTACATGTTTTATTAAAAAATGTTATAGAGACCCCTAAAAAATTAATAAATATCAAATGACAAAAATTAAAAAATACCAAAAGGGCTTTTGCATTCAAATTTGTACTACGAAAATTAATCAACTTCTAAATTTAAAATAAAAGATACATGTTTTTCTTTCATATTCTATTTCTACTCAAGAACAAAGTCTTTTTTTTTAATTAAAAAAGGTATATGCAAGATTTTTTTTAAATTGTAAAAGCTTTGGATTATTTTCCAAATACTTCCATTGCTTATAGAGCTTTGTTAACTATACCAGTTATTATAGCATCAATAAAGAAAAGTTTTCAAAACTAAAATTGATAAAATCACACTTGCGTTCAACTATATCTCAAGAAAGATTAAATGAGTTGGCAATTTTATTGATTGAAAATAAGGTATTTGAAAATCTTTATTTTGATGACCTTGTTGATGATTTTGCTATTCAAAATGTTTGAAGACCTAGATTTTTTCAATAACTATTTGAGACTTTTTTCGTATATATTTATAAGTATTGCACTTGTTGAATATTCTGGATGATGAAAAAAAATCAATCGTTGGAACTTGAAATTTTTTTATTGTATTTTTTTATAGGGGCCCATTTTTTCTTGTCGCCATGGGCTCCTGAAAAATCAAGACCGGCCCTGGCTATTTTCACAATACACATTTAAAGTAAAAAATATTATAAATCAATAAAAAGATATATAACAAAGCCCAACATTTAAACAAATCGCAAATATATGACAAAACACTAAGTTCATGATTTTAATTTCTAACAAATCAAATTAAGTTAATTAAATTAGTTTGAGATATTTGATCGTAAAAATGATTATTTAGAGGTAATCGGATCGGACTAACTACCGATTTATAGTAAAACTGATAGAATCTGTCTGTCGAATTCGATTTTAAAACATTGGTGTATACAAAAGAAGAAAAAAACGAAATATCTATTTGAATGAATTAGCTCATAAACTTTAATGCGACTTAATAATTGAATTAATTCAATTTTATTCGAATGCCATTGTATTCGAATTAGTTGTAGATAGCGGTTAAATTTAGAAATGGGTTAACCTTCTGACTACAATTAATAATTTTTCCATGAAATTCAGGGAACTTTAAAATCCGAAAACTCAGAATTTAATACTTGTTTGAAAATGCTACATACAGATAAGGAAATACTCCATTATATCATGGCGTTAATTAATTGTAGCTGGTTTCTTAAGTAATTAGTGTGACTTTAATCATATTGAGGAAATCCATGTTTCTAGCTTTCACGAATTTTTAGTTAATATCAATAACAGCAGATGGAAAATCGAAATAGACATATCATATTTGTTGTTGCACAATGATTGCATATGATTTATGTAAATATAATAGTCCCTGCGTTCCCATTAACATAGACGCGGAGGATAATTCATACTCCCTCCTATTCACAATAAGTGTCATTTTGGCACATGAATTTTTTTTTCAAAAAGAATGTCTTTCTCACATTTCAAGGTTGGTGAGAAAAAAGATTTTCCAAATTACCCTTAAATATATTGTTTCCCAACTAACACTAATACCTAAATTTGTTTTTCCAAAGTAACATTTATTATTAATTAAGGGTATATTTGATATTTTAACACAATTCTTAATATGTGTATTTTTTCCTAAAAAGACACTTATTTTGAATAGGAGGAGTACAAATTAAGAAAATATAATAAATGTAATTAGAATTATAATCTTTTTTCATATTATTCTATTTTATCCTTGCATTAAATGAGCCCAAATATATTTAAAAAATAAAACTCGTTAAAAACAAAGTGGATTAAATAGAGCATTTTAGTTTATTGTAGTGTAATTAATAATATCAATAAGAAAATAAGCCTAAAATATGAGAAGAACGGAAAAGAAAAGGTCGTCTATCCTACTGGGACGGAGAGAGTAGTAAGTAGACGATTAAAAAACGAAAATACTATGATCATGCGACATACTATTACTCTGTCTATTAGAAGTAGAGTTGTCAAAATGGGTTAGGTCAGTCGGGCCTTCCAACCTACCTGCTATGTCAAAAGTAGGGGTGGGTTGAAGGTTTAGTAGCTCAGCAGGAGGCGGGCCTAAACGGGCCAGCTCGTTTGGGCTGCGAGTTGAGGCGGGTCAGCCTGCGGTGGGGTGGGCTGGCCCGCCGGCTGCCCATTTTTTTTTTTTTTTTTTTTTTTTAAAGCATAAATATTGAAGAAGGAACAAGCATGTTGATAAGATGAATACATTGAAAAGTGTTACTTCAGTACGTCAAATAATTCTTTTTTCATGTCAAAATGAACCATGGAGTGAGTGTTCTTCAACTGATGGTGATGACTCGTGAATCACCCTTGTTTCACTTCAAACTTTGAGGGTGGAGATATTGTTTCCTGCAGGGGCAGAGCTAGGATATAGTATCGGGTGGTGCCAACCATTATATACGTGGATAAAAAATGTTTGTTTTATAAAAAATAAAATTAAATTACAAATATTTACATTAATAAGTATCCAAAAAGACATGATAACATCATTAATTTATTAAAATTTAGAACGTCCCTCTTGCATATCACGAAAATCATCTACTAGTGAATCTAATTTTTTTGCAATTTTCTTTTCAATATACACTAACAAACAATCATTGAGAAATTCATCTTCCATTTTGTTTCGAAGTATAGTCTTTACTAATTTCATAGCAGAAAATGATCTCTCGGTAGTAGCCACAGATACTAGAAGAGTGAGAATAAAAATTATCTCTCTAAACACGAGTGGGTAAATATCTGACTTTCTGGTTTTCACCAACCATTGACATAAATCAGAAATAGTTATCAATGTTCTAAAATCAGGAAGTTGCCGCACATAATCAAAATACTCAAATTGCATTCTTAATTATAGCATCTCATGTTCTGCAAAGTCTTGTGGGTAAAACTTCTCCATCAACTTGCAAATGTCATCAAATTCTATAGGATATGGCCATGTCTCTTGGAACTAATGCCGATCTAAGAACAATTAACTCCACAGTGTTATTGCTGAATTTGTTGTTCAACTCTTGCAATCAAGAATCTATCACAACATTAAAAATGTCAACTTTATAATGATGTCAGGATTGTAATTTCATCTAGTCAATGGTGAGCCCTTCCTTTTCGTGCAATATATTGAGCATCAAAATCCAACACAGGTATATTAATTGTTTGACAAAAAGACTTCACATTTGTAACTAATTCATTCCACCCATCATCTCTAAATTTTTGAATAAGCGACTTAGTAGATGAAACAAGATGCATCATATTCAAAATATCTTGAGATTGAAGTTGTAGAACTTGACAAAGCATATTTGAAATCTCCAAAAATTTTCTCATAAGATGCAAAATCAAATTAAATTCGAAAGAAGTTAGCACCTCATAAGCTGCATCTGCATCGATAAAAGAAAATTGACTTTTTGTGACAAAGGTATTAGTGACGGTATATTGTCGTCGCTAAAACACAACCTTTTGTTACAACAAGCCGACCCAAATAACTTCACCACTAACTGACAAGAATATTTTGTTGTTAATACAAATAATGACGACTTATGAAACTTGTTGTTACAAATTAGTCAATTATTTGCGACAACAATATTGTTGCTAAAAAATTTCGTCTCTAAAAAGATTTTGCAGCGACATTGTTGTCAGTAATAGTTAGCAATTAGCAACAACAATTATGTCGTCACTAATAGGAAGCCCATTCCCTCAGTTTTTTCCTTTCATCAATTTTTCGCGCCTACACTATATTTTCCCCAGATTTTCCTCCTGCCAATTCCCCCAACTCCATTACTCCCGCTTCCAACCTCCACCTCTCTCTCTCTATATATATATATATAAGCTTTTTATTTGGCGTCGTCGTACACTCCCCTGCGCCCGTTGTCCGTTAGTTCACCGTCCACCATACTTGTGTCCACCACTACTCGAGGCGCTTGCTAAAATTTTGGCTATTAAGTTAGTAGATGGTTGTTTTTATGTAATTATATATGTTATTTGATTGGGTTTGAGTCAGAGGTTTCATTGAAGGGTTTGATTAATTGGGAAGGGATTGTGCATCTGATGTCTAATAGTGTGCTATTGGTTGAGAATTGCGATGATGTATTCCATTTCTATTATTTTTCCTGATAAACTGAATTTATGTACAACTGTAGTTACGGGATCTCCAGATTTAGCCAGAGATTTACTGTTGCAATCATATTGTTTTTGAGCAAGTTCGCCTTCTATGTTGAACCAACAGTTGGAATGTCCTGGTTATAATCAAATTTGATGTTTGTGCCCTTGGAATCTTGTATTCATCCTGAAATAAAGAGCTCATTCTTCGCAATTGATTTAACTTTTATTAGTTCCTCTTGTTATTTCATAAGGGAATGCCATATCCTTTTTTGTTTTTTTGTCGACAAATATATTTAGGTTTCTCATTTTGCTCGATATTATAGGTATGGGATACTCGAAGCGTTCTCAACTCCTTCAATGTTCATGAAGAATACATTTCGATATATTAATTCCATTGTATATACTAATCGGTACATCCACTCGTTCATCTTGGTGCATTTCTTTACTGATAATTTCGACTTGAATACTATATGTAATTCTTATTTTTATATTTTAACATAGTGGAGATGGCGCTCTATCTATTTGCAAATTAAAAGCAACAAGGTATGCCTTTCTATTTCTTTTTTGCATTTCATCAATTTAATTGCATATTTCACTACTACAAAAATCCTCGATAGATTTTAAACCGGTGTCTAAATAAAACAACCGTGTTAAAGCCACGGTGTTAAAAGTCTGAACTTTTGACACCGGTTTAAAACCTGTCGTTTCCTTGAAAGACACCGGTTTTAAACCGTGTCTATTAGTAAAACCACCTGTTAATACCAGTTAAAAGTCCGATTTTTGACACCGATTTAAAACCAATGTCGTTTCTTGTACATTTGAGCGAGATATAATATATCCGCTTTCAAAGGCCCCGATGTTAAAAGTTTATGTATTGGACACGGTTTGAAACCTTGTGTCTTTTGATGAATAATCAAATATCAAAACACAAGTTTAAAAACAGTGTCTTTTCATCTAAATACACCCATTCCAAATCTACAAAAATCCATATAAATAAACAAAATTCATCATAAACTCCAATTCTAGCAACCATCATAAGTTCACTACCAATTAAACATGAAATCCATTAATATTAAAGTCACCAATAGCCAAAATCCAACAAAAAGTACTAGTAGCCAAGTTTCCTTCCGATAAAACAACTATAAATTCATAATCCATTCCATCATCCAACAAAAAAGACTATAATTCAACTAAAGGCAACAAAATCCATATGATCAACATAGCTCATGCATTCAAGCTTTCAAAAATGCTCAAGCTTCTCCTACTCGTTCTCATTTTCTCCGCCTACAAATATACAAACGAGTTGAATGATTTAGCCATTAATGTCAAAAATAAATAAAAAATAACCAATTACATTCCTAAAACGAAAATTAGTAAACAACAAAACCCTTTTGGAAATGTCTTATCTTTTAATATTCCACTTGGATAAAGATTAAAGTATAAGATAAAGTAAAATATGCAAGAATAAAAGAAAGAGATCATGACATTATCTTAAAGCACATTAAATTAATCAACTTATGAATTTTATTTTTTAGAGAACATTAAAAACCTGTTCATATTTGCTCGAAAAGTAAAATAAGGTAAGATGTAATTATAAATTATTAAATGTAACCGCAAATTCATGTAACACTACACTACGAAAACAAAAACCGGTTTATGGCTTCCAGTGTTAGCTAAAGCAATTTTCAATGACATCTTATGCTTACTCCTAATAAATTCATGGCTTCGAAGTGTTAGCTTTTACAAAATATATGTTACAAGCAATCTTTAGAGCAATCACCGGAGGCTTTCTATAAATAATTTAACAAGGAAATAAGGTAAGGAAAATAATAATGCCATACTAATGCCTATTATCAATAGTTGATATTTTAACACCAAGATATCAATAGTTGGACCTTAGGCAAGGAAGTTACCTAATACCATCGTTGTATTAAAAAGCATAAGAGCATCAAGGGCTAATTTTTCTTTCATGCATTTATCTTCAAATTTAATGCTCAAATGAACAATAAGATCAAGGGAAATTTATAAGAAATGGACACCAATTTTTTTATTTATCTAAAATGCAAGTGAATGTTGGATAAAAGTCACTAAGTAGAGCTGATAATTCAAAATCAAACCATTTGGAAAAGTAAACTTAGTCAGGCTAATACAAGAAAGCAACTAAAAGTCAATGCACTTCAAAGTTTGAACACATAAGTTGCAAAATCGTAAAAGGTGCAAACTAATGTCATGCTTTAATCAGTGGACCAAACAAAACAAATGGAGCCTAACAGTTATCAAGCTTTAACAGAACTAGAGGAAGAGTCATGCTATTCTCTTTCTTGCCGAGGTTCAACACCTTCACAATCTGACATTTAAAAGTGATAATTCATCGGCAATACAAGCAAATAAAAGTAATTAGGCTAAACTGTGAAGTAAATTTACCCTGAAAATTATGCAAAGTTTGCACAAGTTAATGGTCAAAATTATGCAAGATTTCATTTAGATTTTAGTGGAGTCAAACATTATGCAGTTGTACAGTACAAGTCCACAATACAGCAAATTTCTTCATTTTCTGCAGAAATTCCTAAAAGAAAATAGTGCCTAATCAAAATGCAGTTGTACAGTACAAGTCCACAATACCAAACAAGAATATTTGATTATAAGCAAACCATCAAACTATCAATCAAATCCAAGAATCAGTTGAGCAAAAACCAAAACAAAAAGTCATGGCTGATTCACCACCATAAATAGAATTGATTATAGTAATGGAATGAAAAAGTCAAATTGTTCAAACTAAGTTTCATGATACACACAATCTGGTTTCAACTGACATATAGAGCTTTTGTTAATGCCTAAATCATTATTTGAACCTCTTTTGTTCCCTTATTAATCAATTTAGCAACATAAAAGATATAAACTACTAATACATCCTGGTATCACATCACATGCTAACAAACTTCTTAATTTACAAACCAAAACACGCAATACTAAAATTAACAAATTATTAAGTAAATATCAAGCAAAGAATTTAATGCATACTTGCATCCAAAAGCAGTTTTAAGACAGATACACCGCACATAACCCAGGTACATGAAGAAGGTACACATAACCGTTCTCTATGCTTATCAAACAAATCATATAATCAGGGAACAACAACAAAGATGAGGTAATAGATGCCAGAAAATGTCATAGCAGGGCAAATAGATACCAACCTGTTTGAAAACCAACAATGACCCTTATCCCAATTGATTTGAATTTATTTTGAAAATCATCAACAACAAAGATATCATGAACCAGAGAAACCCATCTAAGTTCCATGTATACATATAAACAGAACAATCTCTTATTGAATAATTGATAAACTTTTATCTAAAACACCAACTTCTAGCAAACCCAAGACAAAACTATATTTCAGCTTTTATACATATTTTTCCATAAGATCTGCAAGTTTTCCCAGCTTCTCTAAAATTACAATCCACTAATAACGCAGAGCCAGAGCTAAACCCCTGCAAACAGTTACAAAATTAAAAACTCCACAGAAAAACAAAATAGATCAAGATTTCACCCCTGCAAACAGTTAGCAATTTCACCTATGGCTCTCTCGCGAGTGCCCCTAGCTCAGGATCAAGATTAATTCGAATAAAAACAAAATATTCAGAAAAAAACCCTCAAAATTCACGAACAGAGAGAAAGCTACGAAAATTAGCTTAATCCTACTCCACAACTATTTTCTCGAATCTAAAGAGAGAAGCTAAGAATATAAACTAGAAGCCGCAGTTTATAAGCCACGATCGAGTTTTACCTCGTCAGCTCCGTATTCCTCGAGGTTTTGAAGAGGGGGATGCCTTTGTTCATAAGGTGCGCTTGGATGTGAGGACGCCCATGATATTGCGAGTTCGCGGTTTGAGTAACCAAGCTTATCGACGATGCAGCCATAAGAACCATGTTGCTTTTGAGCGATTTTGTCGGCGACGAGCTTTTTAGGTCGTCTTGGGTGAGGACGGGCGGAGAAGGCTTTGATGGAGAATTTGGAGGGTGGTGCGGAGGTGGATGCGGGTGGGAGTGGGGTGGTGGTGAACGGAAGAGTGAGAGCATTCGCTGTGCGTGGGTTGTGCGTGGGCGTCCTGGAGAAGATTCTGCAAATTTTGCTATTTTACCACCAATAATTAGAGAGGAGATTGGTTTGAGTCTAATTAATTTCATTGACCTAATTAATTAAGAACGATACCTGGATAGAATCAAGATGTTTAAAAATCAAGTGTTAAAAAATAAAGACACCGGTTTTATAACTGTCAAAAATTTGGTGTCTAATCTAAAATAATTTATATAAATACACACCGGTTTGAAATCCGATGCCAAAACCGGTGTCTATTTGGGAAATGCTGTTACAATAGACACCGGTTCTAGGAAACCGCTGTTGTTTATCAAACGACAGCACTAATTAGACACCGGTTTCTTACAAAACCGGTGTTAAATTAAAAGACACCAGTAAAGTCATAAAACCGGTGTCTTTTTTGTGGTGTCTATCATTTTTCTTGTAGTGTTTGCCAACACTTTTAGCATCTTAGTTTAGTTAGTTAATGAATATTTTCGATTAACTTTTTATTCAAACTGATCGAGTTCTCGAGGTTCAAGATTGGAATGATATTGATTGGCACATTATCCACAAAGTTTTATCAAGAAAAGCTAAGAGTTATGTTCTTACACTTATCAATGAGGTAATTAGTTTTGGTCCTAAATATGGATATCAAATTTCTACCTTCTCCAAATGTATTTTGAGCTAATAATTTATCGATATCTTTGTTCACCTCATCATGCCCTAAACATGAGTTAAATGACACTTGGTGTCGACAAGAATCTATGATTACTTCCTCTTTTTCTCTCTCTGGAATTTTGCATAGCTAAAATAAAACAACTAGATTGTTATGCTAAGATGTGTTTAATTTTCTTGATTTGTCATCAATGTGTGCTTGCTTTTAAATTTTCTTTCTCTCGTCCATTCATTATTTATTTTTATAGATATCTATCATGATATTAAATACATAGAAAAGGGCTTTTAGTTTTGAATAATATTCAAGAACTAGAACAACTAGATTATTCCAAATTATTTGAAGTTGAGTTTTGTATGATGTTTTTAGCATTATGTGTTTAACTGTTTGGTATCACTAATATGCTTTTCCTTATGTTATTATCATCCATAACATTGCATTTTACGATAATTTTGTTAGCTCGTCACATTCCTTCATAGATAAAGATGTTGACAAAGATATGGTATCTTGATGGTCATTTTGGAGAATCAAGATGCTTTATTGACTATGCAATAGTTTCAATGTTAGATGATCCTAAAGAGGTACTCAAGTTAAATTACCTAGTTTTCTCATATATGCATGATTTTGTGAGTATTCCCTGTTAATAATCCTTTGTTTCCTTTTTATTCAATGAAAGGCGCGTCTTTGAAACTACAAAAAAACTTCCTTCCTTTTTAACGACAAAAATCGTAAGGCGACATATATTTCATTTGAAAAGCAACCCGACTTGGATAAGAATGACATACTTACATGTTTTGATGGTAAAATGCCCAAGAGACAAAGGTGAAACAGGTTATATTAATGGAGCACCAAAATAATGTAATAATTTAGTTTTGCTAAGGTTGTCTTAATTATTGTTTATCTCAATTTGACATGGAACAAGTCAGATATTGCAAATAAAGTGCACTCCATCATAGATAAATTTTTTTATCTTCTCATTTGCATTGCCCAATGCTTTACTTCTTTAAATTGAGGTTTTCGAAAGCATATGATTATATATATTTGAAATCATATACTTGGATAATAATGACATACTTTGGACATGTTTTTATTTCTACCATGCCCAATGCTTTTTTACTTGATATTGGGTTATATTAATGGCTTAAAAGGTCTTAACTGCATGAATTAGCAATCTTAAAATTGGTGATACTTTATATTTCAAACTTAACTATTCATGTAGGGTTCTATTTTCTATTCAAACTACAAAGAGATGCTTCTTTGTTTCTTTGATATTTTAGAAATTAGAAATGTCGTTTTGAGATGCAAATGGATATGGTCCTTGTTCGGCATTGTGAAAATATTATAATGAAATATCCTGAACATCTGTCCTTGGTTTACATCACTTGAGATGAAGTCATAGAAGTCAGAGACAACAACAGATTTCACCAGTGTTGCTGGTGAAATCTATACATTTCGTACTAGCTTTGATGCTAACCATTTTTTTAGTCGATATTCTCTTGCATTATATCTTCTATTGACAATACATAGGCCAAATTATATTTTGACTATTCCGAAAAAAATAAATATATGCATAATTCACGTCTTCTTTTCTAATTCTGTGAACATATATTGCACTGGATAGAGCCGATTTCTTTTTGAAAAAAAAATCAAAGTTAAATTGCCCATATAAAGATTTGTGTATTTTTTTTATTGTGTTTCACCTAATTCCCTCGCACCAAAATAATGTGGCTTTGCAATAAGGGAAATTAGGTAAAATACCCCCCCAACAAGGGGGTATTAAGGAAAAATACCCCCACTTTATTAATTAATGAAATCTACCCATTTTCCTACCTAAAATGTCTACTTTACCCTTAATTTAAAAAAATAAAAAAAAAAAGGAAAAAGCGAGCACTTATGGGCGGGAGTGAAATTTTCAGCTAGCGGGCCTTTCCTTTTCACCATTACAAACCCTAGTTTCACCATTACAAGTCTACTTCTCAAAATTTTTGAGCAAAGAGATCAACATTACAAGATTTTCGAGCAAAGAGATCAACATTTACGATTTCTTCTTCAAAATTACGAACCCTAGTAAATGCGACGCGTTTGAAGGAGGCAAAATCGAGGACTTGTGTTCGACAATAAATCTCAGTTCTTGCATCAAAAAATATGGATAAAGGTTAGTTTTGATTGTTCTTTCGTGTAATGTTAATCATTTTCATTTTCGCAAAATGGTTCAATTAACCAATTTTTCACGATTTTTGAAATGGGTATAATTTGAAGAGTTTTGATTTTTCGCAAGTTGTATCAGTAGGCAAACACGTGGGCATAACCGTAGGCAATTGGGTGGGCAGTTATGTTAAATATCAAAAATTGTGGGTGGACAAGTGAACTGGACAGGATGTGGGCACTTGGGTGGGTATTTATGTGGGCAGTTGTGTGGGCAGTTAAATTCAATGCCATTTTGTTTGGGAGGACAAAGTGAACTGGACAGGATGTGGGCACTTGGGTGGGTATTTATGTGGGCAGTTGTGTGGGCAGTTAAATTCAATGTCATTTTGTTTGGGAGGACAAAGTGAACTGGACAGGATGTGGGCACTTGGGTGGGTATTTATGTGGGCATTTACATTGAATGTCAAAATTTTGTGGGTAGACAACGAAACTGATCTTTTATATCTATCTATTTGTTGCAGGGGTTCATATAATGCTCTTATGGGATGGAGTTTGGGATTGTGACATAAGTACATCCCGATAGAGATATACAGGGAAGCATTCCAAAACTGTTCTCTTCCCTTCAGAGTTCACTTACGCTGAATTGTTGCGGAAAGCTTATATTTTCTCTAAATTCAATCCATATGAGTGTGAAATAGAGTTGACCAGTTGGTTTGACTATGAACATGTTGATCCTTTGCCACCATGTCCAGTCACCGATGATGACGATGTCAGGCTACTTGTTCGTATGAATAGCGAGAAGCCTTTGTCTGTTCCGGTTTGTCTGATTAGAAGGGAAAATAAGAAGAAGAAAAAATACTCTTTGGAGTCAGCTAGTAGCAATCAAGTGATGTTACCAATTAAAAAAGAACCTATCATTGAAGAGTTTATGCCACCTCCGGTGCGTACGACGAAAAAGCGTAAGATCAATAAACTAAAAAGGGCTGCAAAAAGAAAACCAAGTACACTTCCATATTTTGATATGACTATGGAAGACCTTGAGAATGACCCTATGTTTTGGGAGGATGTAGATATGTCAAGTGGCGATGACTGTCCTATTACTTCTGAAGAGAATGATGGTGGTGGTGTTGAAACTATCTACATCCCAATTGTTCAAGAGGATCTACCACTCCCCAACAATAACATCGATAAAGGCAAAGGGGTTGTCAAAGAAACATCTGGTTTTGAAGAATATTTAGGTATGACTATTGAAGACCTTGAGAATGACCCTCTGTTTTGGGAGGACGTAGATAGGTCAAGTGACGAAGATGGTAGTGGTGGTGGTTGTGGTGGTGGTGTTGAGGCAGCAGCAAGGGGGAATGCTAAACTCGGGGGTGGGCACAAAAGTCGTCTAGAGAGTAGGCAAGAACATCAACCAGAAAATCGCCATGATGATGGGCAGGATAATGGTAGGCAGGAGTGTAGGCAAGATTGTGGGCAGTCAAGTGGGCATAAGAATGGCAGTCAGGAGTGTAGGCAAGATTGTGGGCAAAATTGTGGGCAGAAAAGTGGGCATGAAGGTAGGCATGAAGGTGGGCATACTGGGCATGATAGTCAATCATGCAAAAGGAATTCTGTCGAAACTGGGCACAATGGTGTGGGGCCTATTAGCAATCAAACAAGCAGTTGTAACTCTATCTCAAGATGATGATTTACAGGTTGGTCAAGTTTTCCGTACGAAAGAAGAATTTACTCGGCGACTTGCAATAATTTGTATGCTGAAAAATAGACAACACATTGTTAAAAAGTCAGACACAGTTAGACTATTTATGATTGTTAAACTGTTTAATATTTACATTTGCTTAAGCAGATGTGTCTTATACAAATTTTGAATATAGTGGGCAATTGCGTAGGAATAATTGTAGGCAGGATTGTGGGCATTCCTAATTTTAGATCTGTGTCTTATACAATTTTTGAAATAGTGGGCATTTTCGTAGGCAGGATTGTAGGCAGGATTGTGGGGATGCATAATTTTAGATCTGTGTCTTATATAATTTTTTATAATAGTGGGCATTTGCGTAGGCATGATTGTAGGCAGGATTGTGGGCATGCCTAATTTTAGATCTGTGTCTTATACAATTTTTTATAATAGTGGGCATTTGCGTAGGCATGATTGTAGGCAGGATTGTGGGCATGCCTAATTTGGAATTACAAGAATATACAAGTACTAATGTCATATATAATTACGATTGATATACAAGTACTAACGTCATACATAATATACAAGTACTACATTGACATCTAATATAGGAAACAGAAATAAAAGTTTAATCCACACAATATACTTACAAATTAACATCTAATATTTCCTTCTTTGTATAATTCTGAGCAAATTCTGAGCCTGAATTCATCGCACCTCTTGGCGTTGATTTTCATTACACCGCGCCCCGTGACCAAGGACTCCACAATCTTCATGCATATTATTCCACAATCACTGGTATTCAATTGTTGCGGAGGATGCTCATACCGTTCAATATTCCAATCCTTTTGGGTGGGCTCGACCCTGTTGTCCCAAATAATGAGCTTCCTCGCACAAACTTGGTAGCATTAACGCTAATTTACTGAAATTGTCCAATATAAGTATTGAATGACTTGAACTCGGACATTGAATCATATACAACGATCAACTTTTTGTTCAAGTCCAACTCATATACCACCCAATGGTTGCGATGGCGTGGCCTATGCCATAGACCTTCTCAACATCAGCCCATGATTTCCCTACACCGTCTATTGGATATGTGACCATCAAATATTCCAGCATAGTCTCGTCCTCCTTCCACCAAAACCAGAGTTTCTTTTTGTTCTTTGAAGCTTTCACAAACTTGGCACCCCATTTCATAGTCAAATTATTCTGTCAAACAAAAGTAAATCAATGTCATAAACAAATTTATATCAAAAAACAAGATGAATGAAATGTTTGTGTAAATGAATGATGCTACGTACCCAAAATAGCATATCAACGGTTGTCCAGTTCGACAAGAAACGTTCAGGCCATTTTTTTGATTTGTACGCAATGAGGCGCATCAACAAGTCCATTTGCTGCAACGTGGGCACATATGTGGGCACATAGTAAGGCAGAGATGTAGGCAAGTAAAAACAAAAGTGGGCAGGAAGATAGGTGAAGAAGTGGGCAGGAAAATGGAAGTGATTTTATTCACATACCTGATCATCCAGCCATCCTTCTGTGTCACGGATATTCAAGAACCACGAGGCACAAAATTTGTGACCTTACTCAACTAAACAAGGAACAACTACGTCCTTGTTGTCCTTGTTTTCATCAAACAACTTCTCAAATTCTTCAATCAAGGCATGTGGGTAAAGGCCCATTGGATCAAAGAGTTGCAAAATCGAGGAATTTCCGGAGCATCCTCCACAACCACCTTACCCTTATTCCTCGGTGGGACATGATGACTTGGGTCCGTAAAGGTGATTTCTTCGTGGGGCCAGTCTTATCGTCCTTTTACGTTTTGATAAACAATGTCACCAAGTTTTGGAGATCCGAATCGACAGACTACCAATATCAACAAAATCATGCTTGGCATTGTCCCCATCACTTTCGGATGCACCATCCTCACCATCGACAAGAATTGTTGGATTTGAAGCCACAACCTCGGCGGTTTGAACCACTAAAAGTAATGCATCAAGTTTTGAAGGCTTGGCAATCAATTCTTCAAATCCTTTGTGCGGGACATATGTAATGGGTTGGGCGTCGGCGCGGCGAAACAAGGGCAAAAGGACTGGTGTATCTTTCTTTTCATCAAATGTGGTGTCATCACACACAGTCCTGGTATACCTTTTGAGGAAACATCGAAGGGGGATGAGGGGAAGAGCATGGGTTGTCTTCTGAAAGTGGTGCCCACTGCTTCGGAACAATGCCGGGCAGCTTGTCGGCAACGATGTGGGCGAGCAAGTCGGCGGAATGTCGGCAGGCTTGTCGGCAACAATGTCGGCGGCAGCCAAGTCCCGGTCGTCATCGTGTTGGGCAACGCGGCCGCATCCCCGGTCACCATCCTTGTCGCACATTTGTCGGCATCATTATCGGCACTACGGTGGGGGCACTTTCGATGGAGCTTGTTCTTTGCCCACCTCTTGAATTGAGCATCCCAAATGCTCCATTATTAACTTCAAGATGGACTCAATTTTGTCGACTTTCCTCGACAAACCAAACCACCCATGGGAGGATTTGGCCCTCCATCCTCATCATTACCTTCACCCTCCTTTTTTCCTCAAACATTTTTCTTTTCAAAGATTTCTTCTTTTTTTTTCTTCTTCATTTTTCTCTCAAATTCTCTTTCTCAAGTGCATCTTCCCACACAATAAGTTTTTGCAAGGACTCAATATCTTGCTCCAGTTTGGAAGGTTTTAGGTGTTTGTGAACAACGAGCTACAAACATATAAACAAAAGTCAAAAAACATGTGGGCAGTAATGTGGGCATACAAGTGGGCAAACATGTGGGTATAAGCGTGGGCAAATAAGTGGGCAGGTGTACAGTAGTGAATGTCAAATTTAAAGGTGGGCAAACATGTGGGCGTGTGTGGGCATACAAGTGGGCACGATGGCGGACATGCATACACACAATAAAAATTGATTAAAAAGCTTACCGTATCATCATCCCCGAGAAGCAAAGTCCTGAAGATTGTTGTTTTCAATTTATCAAATGTAAAAACCGTGGCTTCGGTTGACCAACGCAAAATACGTGGCACCCGAATCTTGGAAGCTTTTGTTGTGATGGCACACAATTTAGCGATGTCTGGGATCGCCTCATATGCCCATACTTGTAAGGCAGGGTGGAAGCCGTGGATGTCAAAGTTCTCAAAATCGTGTTTTTCTTTTGTTTCTTTTCTTTCCCAAAAACCCTTTACTCATCCGACCATGCAGGCACGTGTTTCTTTCACTAAGAAATCGAAAGCTACTCTTCCCCAAGGATAAACATTAAATGCTTCTAGATCATCGACAAGGTGAATATATTCTTCCACAACCTTTTTGGTTTTACGGTCTCTTACAAGAAGAACACCGTATAAGAAACATAGCAAAGCCAGCTTAAGGGTCATATCTCCATCCCCTTTCTCTTTCTTGGACCATTCTTCTAAAGCGTTTTCCACATATATCAGGCAAAGGGGATTAAATCTCCTAAAGCATTTTTTGAAGATCCCCGAGGATGATGGAATAGTAGACTTGGACCCAAAACCAAGTCCTGTGATCAATGAGAATTCAGTTACTCCAAAATCTGCCTCTTTATTGTTGAAGTGGAATGTTATCTTGTCCAATGACATCGACTTGTCTTGTCGAAAGAGAAGGTGGAGATATAATTGGCCTTGAAATTTAAACTTTTGTACATCCATGAATTGGCCAAAGCACGATTCCCTGAACCTTTGTCTATTCCTAGCGCTCAAAAAACCAACTATTCTGTTTACTTCCTCATTCAGATTGCAACGAGCACTTAATCTCGCTGGAAATTGGTCCTTTTCGTTTTGAACAAGCGCCATCTTTCTTGAACTGCACAATGAAAAGTAGTGTTAGGTACAAGTAGTAGGCACACATGTGGGCGGGAATGCAAGGCAAATAGGTGGGCAAGATGAAAAATTCTCCAAAACACCCAAGTCCATACATATTCCAACCTAAAAGCACATTATAGACTCAACAGAAGATGATCATAAACTCCACACAACACGTCACAGACTCCACAAAGTAGTGTTAGGTACAAGTAGGCACACATGTGGGCAGACTGCAAGGCAAATAGGTGGGCAAGATAAAAATTATCAAAAACACCCAAGTCCATACATATTCCAACCTAAAAACACATTATAGACTCTACAGACTCCACACAACACATCACAGACTCCACAAAGTGGGGAAAGAAGTGGGCACTGAAGTGGGCAACGACGTGGGCACTCATGTGGGCAACGCCGTGGGCACTCATGTGGGCAAAGCACATGGCTAATAGGTGGGCAACAAAAAAATGTTGGAATAAAGCCAAGTACACGCACATTCCAACCTAAACACACCATTAACTCCGCAAAACATGAATCATTTAACGTTAAATCTCGTTTGGAGTCATATAACGAAACCCTAAACTGTTTATTATTTTGTTTTCAAAACAAAACCCAAAATGGTTCAAAAAAACTAACTAAAATAAACATATAAGAGAAGAAAATGAAACAACAAACCTTTTCAACCGAAGAATGACCTTTGATTTTCAAAAACGGAGACATCAAACAATCGCGATGGATAACACTAACTCGTCGGAACAGGTGCTCGTCGGAATAGGTTCTCGTGAGGACGTTCGCGTGTCGAAGAGAGAAAGCAGTGGAGTCGGACGTGAGTCGGACGTGGTTTGGAAGGTGAGAAGAATGGAAGATGAGTCGGACGTGAGAGAGAGAGAGAGAGTAATGGGCAAATGAAGGGTTCCCGCTTATTCATATTCTTTTCCTTTTTTTTTGCTTTTTTTAAATATAAGGGCATTTTAGACTTTTCAGGAGGAAAAAGGGGTATTTTTCATTGTTTAATAATGAAGGGGTATTTTTCCTTAATACCCCCTTGTTGGGGGGTATTTTACCTAATTTCCCTTGCAATAACCCTACAAAAGCCTTAATGAAATCTGGGAGGGGGGGGGGGGAACCACCCGGTGATATTGCTTTGGCTTGAATACTCACACCTTAAGGGATTTTTTTATTCTTGGGGCTTGCATAGTGTAGGCGAGCTTTTGCAGAAAGCTAACAAATGTCAGTGGACTATTTTTGCAGGATTGAAGTTGATGACGCACCATTATCCATATCTTTTTTATATATAGCTTGCGGTTTTGGTATCTTATTAGGCATTTATTTTAGTTAGTTCAATCTGTGTGTATGCCTTGAAAAATGATAACATTGCTAAGTTTTTGTTTTCTAATTATCCCTAATTTTCTTATGCTCTTCATCTGCAGGTTTTGGATTTGAGTTGGTGATTGAATCTTGTAAGCGGGAGGGTTTATTCAGTTCAAGTATGGATATTTACATCTAGTTGAATGACCTCATATGTGCTAAAGGGCCAATTTAAATTTGATTGTTTTTTTTATGTGGTTGATACTTGATATGTAATGTTCAGTTCAAATACTAAACTTGAAATGTAGCCTAGTTACATAAAAAACCCATTTATATTTCAAACTTACGGATATCCCCTTCACGTCCCCTTCACATGTGTTTTTATTTACATGATGTTGAAACTTGTTTTTTGTGTTTAGTTAATATTATTGGTTGGATGAATGCATTTGTATTAGGTAATGTTGATATTGTTGTTAAGTGAACATAAGCTTAAATATTGTATACTTAAATAAAAATAAAAAAATGATAAAAGAGGGTTTTTGTGACGACAAAGTCGTCACCAATAAACTTTCAGAACACAAGCTTTTGAGATGACAAATGTCACCACAAAAGATCACAAATTACTTGTATCAACATTGTCGTAACAAATAAGTTTGACGAAAATACCCCTGACGAAAATTTTGGACTTTTCTGACAACTTTTTTGTGATGACATATTGTCACAATACCATTTGTGACGACGCTGGTATCACAAATAACTTACTTGTCACGAGTTTACGTGATGACTTATTTGAGACGACATGTCGCCACAAAAACTCTTTTGTGACGACATTCAGTCTTTCGTGACAACATTTTATCGTCACAAAAACCTCTTTATCTAGTAGTGTCTCCACGTTGAGCTGGTGTAGTTCCATCTTCAATAATATTTAGTAAAACTTCATATGCTTCACTGAACATCTTTATCAAACCGAATATATATTTCAAATGAGAACTCCAACGCATATCACCCGCTCTTTGTAAAGAACCAATCTGATTAAGCCCTTTCCCACTTTCAAGCTCATTAATTCTGTAGATGGATTTGACATGGATTTTGGAGTATCAACATTTTTTCTTTTAAAGAATGGATCAATTCTTTGTGTCTTTTTCATCCGCAAAGATGAGAGAAAAAAATGAAACTCAACATTTAAGTCAATTTCAACTTCAAATAGCTACTGACCAAACAAATGAAGCATTCTTTAAATATATCTTAAAATGAAGCATTTATTGAGCCAATTAAATGAATCACATAACTATTTTACCGAATTAAATGAATCACATAACTATTTCAAGAGAGTTAAATGAAATGAATTCCACTAATTATTAATATATCCCAATATTTTACTGATTTTTTTAAACCAAACAAATGAAGTTTTGAATCAAATGAATATTAAATAAAACAATTAATATACCTCAACTAACACCACCCTTTTGGCCTTTTCACTATAGCAAATCAAAAAATGACTTTCAGGCTTATGTATTGCAATTTGAATGGAAAAATATAAATCAAAATCTCAAACAACTACCAATTACCAAGAAAAAACAAAACACAAATATATTATCAGGAATCAAGATGACTAATTCATTTATATCAAACAAGCTTAATTACGAGATTTCTCCTACATTTAATAATAATTTTTCATTTGTATTTTATTTAACTAAATTATTAAATAATAGGGTTAGAAATAATATACGATATATCCAAAATGAAGAATAACCCAAAATGTAAATGGAGTACCTGAGAAATTAGTTGTAAGTTAACCCACAATCTTCTCCATTTTTCCTCTTTCAAGAATTCAATAAAATGTAAGTAGACTTTTGTTTTCTAATGCCATGAAAAATTTGAAAGACTGAAAAATATTTTCTCTCTACTGGGTCTGGCCGTCTAGAGAGAGTTTTGATGGGAGAATGTTGGGAAATTTATTATTTAGATTTTGATGAATGCCATGTAAAACTTAGAATAGGAAGTTGGCACCGCATTTTCGTTGTAAACGCATTGTAATAAATAGGGTTGGTCAAGCCGAGTTAAGTCGGCTATGCCTAAATATGCAAGAAGACAAATGGAGACTAGAAGGAAGACTCATTGCAAGACAACCGAGTGTGGCAAAGAAGAGAAGACGAGAACTCGATCAAGGAGCAAAAGATGCGATGCAACAGTAGAATATCGATCAAGTCAACTCAAGATAGCCAAGTCTCAAGTTGAAGTGACGGAAGAGTCATCCAATGATTGGAAGTCGACTCTAAGTCGCTGGGAAAGCAAGGAAATGCGATCAAGTCGAGATAATCTGGAAGAGATCCGTTGCCGCGAAAATCAAGGGAATTACTTAAACAAGTAATACCTCCATACTACCTTTCTCGAAGTGCTCGGTCGAAGCGTGCAAAAGGAATGAACCAATGGGAAGCATGCACCATGTCGAACTCCGAAAAGTCAAGAACAATTCATACGAGGAAGTGGCAATTCCAAGGACTACAACAAGACAAGCCAACGACCACAAGTGACTTTCAAAAATAAGCCTATCTCTTCAACGGCGATTTTTGAAAGATCACTATAAAAGGCGAGGAATGACTGCGAGAGAGGTTACGAACCACGAATATTCAAGTATACATTTGAATCAGTAACCTAAGATATTCTCAAATCATTCAAGATTAATCCTCAAGCCTACACTACGAAGACAATCAATCCAACACTCACCGTGAAGGAAAGATAACTTCAATCGGTTGAAGAGGAAATTGTTGAAGAATCAAGGGGTCCGCATTCCATGGAGGATTGTAGAAAGGTTCAAGGTCGAACCGGTCTCAAGTTTTGGAGGGCTTCGTGATCAAATACAAAGATCTTGAGCAAGTGGGCTGTAGTAGCAAAGGCAAAAGTCGCCCTGTGAAGAAGGCGGGAGTCGTCGAGAAGCCACCGTTTGCATGACCAAGGCATCTCCGCATCGAGTCCCAAAGGATCAAGTCACCGTGTGTGATCAAGACTTGTATCCGGACTATTACCACTCAGTATCTTGATCAATACCTAGTGGATTCCTCCGGAGTTGGAGAAGAGAGGAGCGGAAGAATTACCCCATCTTCGAACCTCTATAAAAACTTATCGTGTCATTTACATTTCAAGACTTTAATTTACGCATCTTACTTATTTAACTCTGCAGAGATAAAATTTGCTATCCACTTGATAATCTCTAAGTACTAAACCAAATTTAAGGGTGTAAAGTCTTTCAATAAAACAAATCACAATCGAGTTAAGTCTTTAGTCAAAACAGCTAAGTTATTCTATCAACGACTCGTCAGTCTGTTGAGTAATTAACTCATTGATTAACTAACTTAGCAAATTTGTCCATCAAGGACTCAATTTGTGAAGTATTAACTCGAATATTTAAAAGGACTAAATCGAAAAGTTGGTAAGGTTTATTCAACCCCCTTCTAAACCTTACACTCACACCCCTTGGGACCTACAAGTGGTATCGAGCGGTTGGTTCATTGAGCCTTCCGCCCAGTTCTTGAACTAGATCTCCAAACGTTTTCAAAGTCCTGTTTTTAGTACTTAAGTTTTCAAAACTCTTTTTATCATCAAAAGTTATTATCATGGAAGCAAATTTGACACGCATCTCTATGTTCACAATTGAAGAATTTGATGATTGGAAAATTCGTATGCGAGCTCATCTATCGGCATTACATGATGAGATGTGGATAGTGATAGAGGATGGGCCACTGCAAATTTTAAAAGTGAACACAATCAGTAAGGAGAGTCATAATGAAGGTGAAGAGGATGTTGCTCTAGACCAGGCTATGGTTGAAAAACCAAGAACCGAATGGACAAATGATGACAGAAAAAAGATATAATCTGGACAATGTGGCCAAGGACATTCTTTACAAAACCTTGGACAAAGCCATGTTCAATAAAGTCAAATCATGCAAAACGGCTAAAGAAATGCAGGACAAACTAACATTGATTTGTGAAGGCTCGAGCAAATCAAGGAAAATAAATTATCGCTGGTGTACATAAATTTGAAAATTTCAAAATGATCGCATGAGAGACCCTAGATCAACTGGATGCTCGGTTCACGAAATTACCAACGAGCTATCTCGCACTTGGAAAAGAATATACACGAAGAAATGTGTATGAAGATTCTAAGAAGTCTCCCAACCGAGTGGGATATGAAAGTCATGGCCATGAGACACTCCATGGACCTATCCAAGACATCCAACCATGAGCTATTCTCGGATCTCAAAGCCTACGAATTTGAGTGAGAAGAAAAGACCAGGGAAGAGACAATCAGTACCCAAAAACAAATTTGCTCTAATTGTTAAGGATGGCAAAAGAGCCGAGGTCAAAGAGGTCATTGACCAAGAAGAAATAGCCCGATGGTTAAAAGGTTTAACAAGTTCTTCAATAAGAACTACAAGAGAGGCAAGGGCGAATCCTCCGGAAGACACTCCTCTCCTCCAAGTCAAGGGAAGATAGGCCAACCAAGAAAATAGAGCATCAAAAAGTCAATATCAAAAAGGTTGAAAATATATCTTTGAATGTAGGCAACCATGTCACTATGCCATTGATTTCCCATATCCTGTAGTCAACAAATACAAGAATGAAGAAGAAAGAAAGGTCTTCGAGAGAAAGAAGACAAGAAAAGAAAAAGGTAATGTTGGCTCAGAAATTTGAGACAAACCCAGTCAAGAGACACAAAATGATTCAGAGAGTAGTGAAGTTTTACTACTCAAGTGATTCTCAAGAAAGCCTTGATCTGTTTGATGGCCAAGGAACAAGATCAACTGACCAAGAAGATGAGGTACACTCTAACTTATTACACTCGGATTCTAGTGATAGTGATCTGCTGACACACACACCTCATCACCCACTGATCTTTATGATTCATTAGGCAAAATGATGAAAGATTTTGAACACATTAAATCCTCACACACACTACTAAATGAGGAAAACAACCTACTCAAAAGTCAAAACTCACAAATGACTAAGGAGCCGAGTACTCTAAGTCAAATAGCCGATGAGAATGAAAGTTTAAAGACTCGAAAATGCTAAGCTAATAGCGAGGAAAAAGCTGCTATAGAAAAGAGGAAAATGACCTCAAAATGTGATTGCCTCATTCACTAAGGCATCTAAATCATTGGATGATCTTATTATGAGTCAAAGAGAATGTGGAGACAAGACAGGCTTAGGATTTAATTCCTCTGTATATGTCAAGCTCCAAAAGTGATTTTGGAAAAGGATCTTCTAGCAATGAAGTATCTCAAAATCCAAAACTCCAAATGGTGCACACACATTTATCCCAAAGCACAATTACAAACAATCTGGCCTTGGTTATAAAGGAAAAGGAAAACAACCGATTGAGTGTCTTTGAGAGGACAAATGAGAAGAAATCCAAAGAGTTCCTCAAAGAAACTCCAAACAGAAATACTCTGTAAAGAAGAAACAGAGCTACCAAACACCCCGGAAGTTCTATAAAAGAAATACATATAATGGGAATGGTAGAAAATACCCAAGCCAAGCTGATTGGAATAATGTGAACTATCGGAAAGACCTAAGGAATATAAGCCAAATGGCAAAGGCCAGAACTCAAAGAAAGGCCATTCCAAAGGTATAAGAGCTTCCATCAAGACACATATGCACCTAGGCACTACACTCGGAGATATCACAACTACCCAAAGAAGGCAATTGTTAAAACACATATACAGCATACGACAAAAGAGACAATTTGTATGAACCTAGAATCCCCAAGCAATTTGCCAAAATTAATTATGATTATGGCATCGATAGATGGCAACCCCTTAGAACCAAATCATTTGGTTATAGGCTGGTTGGATCATCTTACAATACTAATCTGTAGGTCCCAAGGGTGTAAGTGTAAGGTTTAGAAGGGGGTTGAATAAACCTTACCAAATTTTCGATTTAGTCCTTTTAAAAATTCGAGTTGATACTTTACACAATCGTGTCCTTGGTGGACAAAATGATTTAGATAATCAGTAGAGTTAGTCTCTCAACGACTCAACCGAGTTGTTGATGGAATAACTCAAATTTATTAAGTCTAAATTAACTCAACTATGGTTTGTTTTTATTGGAAGACTTAACACCCTTAAGTTTGATTAAGCAAGGATTTAGTGCTTGGTTTAGTACTTAGAAATTATCAAGTGGATAACAAATTTATCACAGATTTAAACAATTAAGATGCGAGGAATTAAAATGCTAAAATGTAAATGACACAATAAAATTTTTATAGAGGTTCAAGATGGGGTAATTCTTCTACTCCTCTCTTCTCCAACTTCTGGAGGAATCCACTAGGTATTGATCAAGTATACAAAGTGGTAAGATCCGGATACAAGTCTTGATCACACAAATGACTTGATCCTTTGGGACTCGGTCCGAGACGCCTTGATCACTCACCGCTTCTCGACGACTCGGCTTCTTCACAGTGGCAATTTTGCTACTTTCTCTGACTCACTTGCTCAATCTTTTTGGATTTGATCACGAAGCCCTCCAAAAGCTCAAGACTTGGTTCGACCTCGAACCTTCCTACAATCCTTCGTGGAGTGTGGACCCCTTAATTTTTCAGTTTTTCCTCTTCAACCGATTGAAGTTATCTTTCCTTCACAGTGAGTGTTGGATTGATGTTCTTCGTAGTGTAGGCTTGAGGATTGAGAATATTTCAGATTTTCTAATAATTGCTTGAACGTTTTTGGTTCTCGTCCGTTCTTAGTTCCTTGATCCCCTTTTTCTCAAATAAACTCCTCACCTTTTATATTGATCTTTCAAAAATTTGCCCGTTGAAGAGATAGGCTTATTTTTGAAAGTCACTTGCGATCGTTGGCTTGTCTTGTTGCGATCCTTGGAATTGCCATTTCCTCGTATGAATTGTTTTCCGGCTTTTTAGAGTTACGACACGGTGTAGTGCTTCCCATTGGTTAATTCCTTTTGCACGCTTCGGTGAGCACTTCGAGAAATGTAGTATGGAGATATTACTTGTTTAAGTAATTCTCTTGATTTCTCGCAACGGATCTTTTTCATTATCTCGACTTGATCGCATTTCTTTGCTTTCCCCAGGTGACTTAGAGTCACTTCCAATCATGGATGACTCTTCTCACTTCATCTTGAGACTTGGCTCTTCTTGAGTTGACTTGACCGATACTCTACTCACCGCATCTCACCGCTTCTTCAATAGAGTTCCCGTCTACTCATCTTTGCCATACTCACAAATGTCTTGCAATGAGTCTTCCTTCTAGTTCTCCGATTGTCTTCTTGCATGTTTGGACGTAGCGACTTAACTCGGCTTGATCATTTATTTATTACAATGCATTTTACAACAAGAATGGGGTGCCAACTTCCTATTCTAAGTTTTACATGGCATTCATCAAAATCTAAACAATAAATTTCCTAACAATTTCCCCATTTTTGATGATGCCAAAACTTAAATCATTCAAAAATGCAAATAGCAAAGATACATACGAGATAGTGTATTTACATAGAATGTATGCGTAGAATCAATCCTTTTATTGATCATGACATTCTTGTTCATTTACACAATCACATTACAAAGTGTATCGAGCAAACATTTGTCTACACAAAAAATGAAGAATTTATAGCTTTATTACGTAAGACTTACATAGTATGTATTTACATGATAAAATACATGAAGGGGTGGACATCTACACTTCATCTTCTTCATTGCCTCCTCCTTTTCATCTTGTTCAAGATCTTCTCGCTTCTTCTTCTTCTTTTTCTCATCGTCACCGCCTTTCTTCTTTTCTTTTCATATGCCTTCCTGGCGGCTTCATCTCTTCTTAATCTCTCTTGTCTTTCCTCCCACAAATGAGTTTGTCTCTTGTTTTCTTCTTCTATTCTTTTCGCATACTCAAGATTACTTTTAGCCACTTGCAAATTTGCTATTTGGTCAAGACCGACCCAAGAGATCCCTCCTTTCTTGCCGGATCTATGTACTCAATATTTTTGGGCGAGAGGCCTGGTATGAAACCTCTTCCTCCACCACTACTTTTTCCTCTACCTCCGGGCGTGTATTGTCAGAGGGTCTTCTTCTTTCCAATGAGTGACCAGCAGAGTGACCCGCAGAGTGACCGCCGTAGTCTCGCTGCTGTCAACTTCTTCACATAACGTGAGACCCTTTTCCCGATAAGTCCCAAGCTTGAGCCATAGACATATTTGCAAAGTATCCTTCGGATGCGAGGCGGCGTTTTAAATTCATCAATCGATCGTGGCTTGCTCTGTCCGACATTTGAGATGGCATAAGTGTCTCTTTCTCTTTGGAATGCCTCCATGTTCTTTCAAGATGTTCATAACTCGGGCATCCATTCTTCCTTCCACTTCCTTCATCCCCGCTTCAATTGTTTTTCTCTTTTCACCATAGATATAGCAGAGTGTTGGAGTGGCGAGTCACTGGGAGTTTGGCTTTGATAATGTCACCGTGACATGACCTTGTTGGGGGTTTGTGCAATCATCAAGGTCACATCCGTCGATCCTTCCCCCTCAACAAGCTTTCCTTTCTTTTGTTTCAACACTTCCCACCGACTTTTCCTTTACAAACCGCTCCTCCTTCTCAACTTCGAGATCCTCCTTCGCTTTTTAGTATTCCTCTTCCCCCTTTTTGGCATCATCAAAGGAGAGAGGAACGCCTGAAAAGACTTGCAAGCGGGAAGTCAAGCCTGGCGATAGTTGAGTTTTGTCTCGAGTCTCGCTGCGGAGTATGCGACGAAATCGGATCGAGTAGCGTTGGACTCTGCTTGAGATTAGCTTCATTTGCGCCATGAGAAGGCTGAATTTTCTATCCATATTTGCTTCCAGGAGCCACGCCAAGATCGCTCTTATTTTGCTCACGCAAATGCCTTATCTCGGCAAAGTGTGAGCTTCATGCATGTGCTCAATGTGTTCTCTCAACTTCGTTTTTGCATCGACATTCTCGGCTCTCCATACCAGCCAGCTTGTTGAACAATGTCCTGAAGTATCTAACTTGTTCCACACGCATTGTTTCTTCTTTGTTGCCACCATTCCCGATCCTTCCGTGATGCCTCTCAAGTCGCCAGATGAAGATTTGCATCTCTATTGTCCATCGCATGTCCATAGAGGCCTCGATGCCTCTCCATTCGTTCAATCTCAAGCCAAATAGTGCCTTGAACACTTCGCGAACTTCACCGATTCTTCCAAGGTGATGGCCCCACGCAGACGTCAAAGTCATAGTCAACAAACGATGGTACTGACGAAATGACAGGAGCTGGTCTATGGTAGCGTGCTGTTCGTTCTCGACTCTTCATGGAGGTCGGGTACCTCCAGGGAAAAAGGAAAAGATTCTATAAAGGATTCATCACCGCCAATCGGGATTTGTTCGATGATGAGCGGTGCGCGTGAAGTTCTTTTTGGAATCGAACTGCTACAACTTGAGGAACCTGCGCGGTGGGCTCTGTTTGGTGGGGTCTGTTGTGAAGTGGACCCGACTTTGCCGAGCCTCAATTTTTTCAATGACCGTTGGTCTCACCGGTTTCTCCAATTGAGTGGATGGTCCTCGGCCTTATCGAAGCGTCATCGGACGATGATGAGATTTCCATTTGTGGCGCATCATCAAAATTAAAGGTTTGACGAGTAGTCTTGGTCGATCGACTTGCTCGTCTTTGGGAACATCCGCAATGAGTCTTTTGGATCTATCACGGGGGATGACTCGGCTTCTTCGTCGCTTTCCGATCCCGGAAAAGTTACATCGGATTATCTAGGAATCATGAAGCGCGCTTATCTCCTTCTCCGATGGATCAATGATAGCAGGAGGGATGTTCTCTACTTGGCTTCTTTATCCCTGGAAAGTCTCAACCTCCCGTGGGCCTTCATTTCCTCCTACAGCCTCAACTCGCAGCGGTGAGGCCTGGACCTCCCTTTCGACATGTCACTGTCTTAGGGTCTTCTCGTGGTGGCATCTATTGGAGTCTCAACCCCATGGATTGCATTTTCATCGCCTGAGTGTTAACTCCCGGGGCTATTTCTTCCTCGTGCCTCGATCGCATCGGCGTCATTAGCCTTCGAGAGCTTGACACCTCGGTGAGACAGTCTCAACTGCCTCCGAGCTTCGTTGATGGCAATTTTTGTTCGTTTGGTGTTTGTACTTTCTCCACTTCGCCTCCTTGATTCGTTGTGGAGTCATCTGCAGATTCTCCGACCTTGCCGCAGGTGGAGGAGTTTCCCCGTCACCGGTGGCGCACCAACCGAGTGACTTGGAATGGGGTCACTCGTCTCCAGACTCCCGGCTGTTTCTATTGAGTGTTCACCGTTGGGCGGTGGTAAGACACCTTCAATAGGGGTTGGCTCGACCGGGTCCCCACTATCCCGCCATCGCCAGTTCCTTATTGCCTTCTTCCGAGTGAGTGGAGAAGTGGTGGCAAAGAACAACAGGCGATTTGCTGAACCACTCCCATTGGATCAATTTCAGTGTGTTCGGAGGACTCTCCTGGTCCCTCCATCAATCTTTGCTCGTGAAGGATTCTCGATTCGTGCAATGCTTGCTGCATTTGCAACTCTTCGTAGCGTGGCAGAGTTCGGATCCTCATCACCGCGAGAAGACATCAAGGAGAGGATGTGTGTGTTCTGTGGTGCCGAGATAGAGGCGGAGATCTTTGGCCTTCTCACGTGCCTCAGCTTCCTCTGCTTGTCTTTCCTTCTCCTTGTCCTTGAGGATCTGCAGGATATCTGTGCAGTTGTCTTCATCCAGTGCTGGGATCACAGTGGTTAGTCCAAGGAAGTTTAACAGTTCCTCTTCTTCTTCTATAAACTCGGGCCGTTGGAACTGTTCCCTTGATTTACTTAATTTCCATTTCCTCCACTCACGCAGACGATTTTGGATGTCTGGGTAAGGTGGGGATAGGATCATCACATCACTATCAGCTCTATCAGCTTCGTCTTGTGTCTCAGCTGCGCGGACTACAGCTATTTCTTCAGTTGGCCTCTGCTGATCGCCTTCAGCAGACTTGGCTGTTTCATCAATTACATCTGGAGACTCTACTTCTCCAGCAGTCTCCGGTATCTGCTCCAATGAGTGGTGACTCAATGGTTTCTCAAGCTCGGAGTGCTTGATGATTCTTCTTCGTCTCCTAGTTTGTACCGAGGGATTTCTCGGTTCGAGACGGTTTCTTCTGAGTCTTGGCGGCGGGGGCCGGTGCTAGTGTTTTTCTTCGAGGAGCTCGCCGTCTTGGCTTATCGTTCTCCTCCTTTTGACGATCGGAGAAGGTATTTGAGAGTCCTTCTCGATCGTCAAGCATCGGGGCAGAGACACGGCTGCGGGGCGGGTGACTCCTGCAGGGGCAGGAAGCGAGGAGCGAGTTTGACTTTCTTTCTTTGCAGGGAGCAAAGATCTTTCTTAGCAAACAAGGGGCTTTCTTTTCTTCTTTGGTGGAGGAAACAGTTGTATCTTCAGGGTCACCGATTCCCCCTCACTCGTGTCGCTCTCTTGGCGTAGGCTCTCTTCTCGTGCGCCCGAGAGGTTTGATCTGAACATCCTTTTGTTAACATGGAACGCCTTTCCATGTCTAAGAGGACTCCTTTCACCTCCATCATCCGCCAACCACCGTGCCATATCCTGGGGATCCTCCAAATGTGCCATCTTCCTTGAAGGATTTGTTCCCTACATTTTGGCATAGTCTGCAGTAGACAAACTCGGCCAAGATTTATTTTCCTTTCTTCAATGATCGCGCCATTACGATCAACTTTGCTTTTGGTTGGTCAAAGCCCAAATTTGATGTCAATACATTTGGCAACTATGTCCAACAAATTTGTGATAGTCCTCCTTCAAAGACCTCTTGTTTCTTTGTAAACTATTTTATCAAAGATAGTCGGGCTTGGCTATTTCCTTCCAAGCAAGATCAAGTTTACATCACCGTTTAATTTCGATGCTCCTTCCGTTGGTAATAAGCGGTGTTCAACCAAATCCTTGCGAGATGGTGAACTCCTTTCCGTGAATGATGACTTTATTCCTTCATCGTGAATCTCGGCGTTCACATAGAATTGTGCGACCTCCTCCACATAGGTCATCGAAAATTCCATCGTCGAAAACGATTTCAGCCGGTCGTTTGGAGTTTTTCAGCTATTTTCTTTATGAGGGCATCATTGGACCCCTGTTTGACCATGCCCTCGAAATCCACTCGAGAGACCCGGTGTGGATTTGCTTTCCTAACTTGATAAAATCATAAGTTGGTGCCATTTTTCAGATTTTATCGAAGAAAACTTCGGATTGATTTGAAGATAGATAGGGTTTTTGAGAGAATTTTTGCTTCGAGAGAGAGAGATGAACAGTTTTGATAGTGTGTGAGAGAAACGGGCGAAAATGGTTTAAGTATGGTTTATGAAAGGGCGTGCGGTGGTTTTTGAAATGTGATCGAAATCAACGGCTTAGATTTTGCGCCTATTTAGCATTTAATGTCTCGTATTTAATGCGGCAAAGATTTATATCCAATCATAAGCTTGGTGTGCATGCGGCTTTATGTCTCGTACACATCATCATTATCTTGACGTCATTCTTAAAAACATTCCCACTTAGTAAAAACGATTGCGTTTTGTCACTTTGCTTATAAGTGACTCAAACATCCTTTAGCCGATTTAACTCCTCTTCTCACGAGTTCTCTTAGTGACTCATAACAACTCGATAGTCATTTCTTCCAATACAAAATGATGTACTTAGATGATTTGTGAGTTCAAACTCTTTCCCTTTTTGTGTTCCATTTCTTTTCTTTGAGTCTTTTCAATGTTAACTCAGCTCAATTAACCCCAACTCATGCTTAAGTTCTTCAAATCTTGACTCACATAACGGTTTTGTGAAGATGTCAGCCAATTGTTTATCGGTTGAGATATACTCCACGATGATGTCCTTCTTTTCAACATGATCTCTTATGAAGTGATATCGACATCGATATGCTTTGTTCTTGAGTGCAACACAGATTTTGAGTGATTGCAATTGCACTTGTGTTATCACATATGATTGGAATTTCTTTTTCTCAACTTTATAGTCTCTCACTGTCTCATCCATAGGACTTGGGCACAACAAATGCCAGCCTATGTATTCTCGCTTCAATTTGTAGAGGTGGCTATTGAATTTTGCTTCTTGCTAAACTAGGAGATCAGCTGTTTCCTAGCATTTGACATGTGCCTCGAGGTGCTTTTTCATCAACTCGCATCCAAAGATAGTCGAGTCTAAATAGCCAATTAGCTTGAATCCACCTTCCTTTGGATACCATAAGCCAACTTCTTGGCTTCCTTTCAAGTATCTCAATATTCTCTTAGCTGGTCATATGGCTCTCTTTTTGGAGCAGATTGAAATCTTGCACATACACCTACAAAGAAAGGTGATGTCCGCCCGCTTCTTTGTAAGATAGAGCAATGATCCAATAAGTGCTCAGATCTTGTTTGATCTACAGGCTTGCCATCTGCATCCATGTCCATTTTGACGATGTATTCATTGGTATTTTCACGTAAGACTTCTCCTCCATACCAAATTTCTTCATTAAGTCTCTCGTGTATTTTGTTTGACTTATAAACGTTCCATCCTTCATTGTTTCACTTGGAGTCCAAGGAAGAATGTCGCCTCTCCCATCATGCTCATTTCAAATTTACTTTGCATGAGGTTTGAAAATTTTTCACACGACTCTTTGTTTGTGGATCCAAAAATGATGTCATCCACATATATTTGAACAAGCAAAGATACTCTTTTTGTCTTGAATTAAAAAGTGTTCTATCTACTTTTCCTTTTGTGAATCCATTTTCGATTAGGAATTGTGACAAGGTATCATACCATGCTCAGGGTGCCTGTTTCAATCCATACAAGGCTTTCTTGAGTTTGTATACCTTATCTCCAAGAGTCTTCTCAAATCCTCGGAGGTTGTTCAACATACACTTCTTCTTCCAATAAACCATTTAGGAATGAACTTTTTACATCCATTTGATATACAATGAAATTCTTGTGAGTCTGCATAGGCAAGAAACATCCTTATAGCTTCCAATCTTGCTACAGAGCAAATGTTTCATCAAAATCTATTCCTTCTTCTTGGCAATATCCTTTGGCTACTAGTCTTGCTTTGTTTCTTACCACGTAACCTTCCTCGTTCATCTTGTTTCGAACACCCATTTGGTACCAATAACATTTTGATGTGTGGGTCTTTGAACTAATTCCCATACTTTATTTCTTTCAAACCGATTCAGCTCTTCTTGCATAGCTTGAATCCAATGTGTGTCATCCAACACTTGTAGCACATCTTTGGGCTCTATTTGCGAGATAAAGCATGTGAACATGGCTTCTTGTTGAGTTCTGGATCTTGTTTTAACACCTCCTCTTATATCTCCAATGACAAGTTCGTGGATGGTCTCTCAGCCATCTTACATCGTTGGAGTAAGTTAGCCGGATTCATGGTCTTGCGTACTGTGTTGCTATGTTCGATTCTCTCGTAATCACTTAGCCGCAAATTTTCCAGTGTTTTTGAGATTCACTATCTCATCTTCATCCGAGTTAATAGTTCCAGCTTCACGGCTTCAGCGTAGGGACTCTTCTCGTATGGTTGGATGATTCAAATTTATCACCGACTCTTTCAATGTCTTCTCTATTTACATTTGGCTCATCGAATACCACATGAATGGATTCTTCCGCAACCATAGTCCTTTTGTTGAGTGCTCTGTAGGCTTTGCTTTCACCAGTATCCCAAGAAGATACCTTCATCGCCTTTTAGCATCGAAAGCCTTTAGATTGTCCTTGCCATTGTTGTGGATGAAGCATTTGCATCCAAATATTCTAAAATATGCAACATTTGGTTTTCTTCCACCAAATCTCATAGGGAGTCTTTGTCACCGTCTGTTTATCATACATCCGTTTTGAGTGTAGCAAGTCGTGTTGATTGCTTCACCAAAATCTTTTTGTAATCCCGCCACTAACATGGTCCTCTTTGCCGCTTCTTTGAGAGTTCTGTTCTTCTTTCGCAACTCCATTCTCATTGTGGAGTCCTTGCTGATAGTTCATGACCAATACCATTTTCAATACAATATCGAGTTATTATTCCATTGACAAACTTCGTTCCTTCCTCTCGATCTTATTTTGATAATGGTTTGGCTCTTCTCATTTTGAATCCTCTTCATCGATTGTGGTAGTTTCAGAGTTTCTTTTCTTCTTGCACATGAATATTGTCCATGTATATCTTGAGTAGTCATCTACTACCACCAAGGTGTATTTCTTTCCACTTATGTTTGGCCGGTTCCACTGGGCCAAATAGATCCATATGTAGCGGATGCAATACTCTTGTTGAAGATGGACATGTCTTTTCTTTGAATGAAGATTTGATTTGTTTTCCTTTCGACATGCATCACATATACTCTCCTCCTTGTATACTCGAGTCCGGAAGTCCTTCCACAAGATTACTTCATGCAAGCTTGTTAATCGTTTTGAAGTTTAGGTGACTCGGCTTTTTTGTGCCACGTACCAACTTGATTCACTTGGGCTCTTTGCTAATAGACAAGTGATGTGTGTAGCGGTTGACCAATCTACTACATACATGTTTTTTGTCGCATCCTTGCAACACAACTTCATTCGTTTCAAGATCCTTGATTTGGCATATACCCATGTTAAATCCAACATTATAACCCTTGTCACAGAGTTGGTTGATGCTTAACAAGTTGAAGTTGAGTCCTTTAACATATGCAACATCCGAGATTTCTAATCCGTTCCTTTTGATAGATCCAATGCCTCTTATTTCACCTGGAGCTTCATTTCCACCAAATATGACTTTTGCTCCTTTAACTTCCTTGAATTTTGACAGATTTTTCTTGTTTCTGTCATATATCCGAACAACCGCTATCCATGTACCAGGTTCCTTGGCACTCACTTGCTCAAACCTGTAATCAAGAAATTAAGTTTTAGGTACCCATATTTGTCCTGGTCCCGAGGGGTTAGAGTTGTAAGATGATCCAACCAACTTATAGCCAAATGATTTGACTCTATGGGGTTGCCATCTATCGCTGCCATAATCATAATTAATCTTGGCAAATTGCTTGGGGGATTTTAGGTTCATACAAATTGCCTCTTTTGTCCGTATGCCTCGTGTATATGTTTTAGCAATCGCCTTCTTTGGGTAATTGTGGTGTCTCCGAGTGTAGTGCTGGTGCATATGTGTGTCTTGATGAAAGCTCTTATACTTTTGGAATGGCCTTTGCCGAGTTCTAAGCCTTTGTCATTTGGGCTTATATTCCATAAGTCTATCTTGATAGTTTACATTATTCCAATCAGCTTGGCTAGGATATTTTCTACCATTCCCATCATATGTATCTCTTTTATAGATTTTCTGGGGTTTTTGGTAGCTCTGCTTTTTCTTTACAGAGTATTTTCTATTTGGAGTTTGCTTTGAGGAACTCGATCAATCTCTTCTCACCGCCCTTTCAACGCACTCAATCGGGTCATTTCCTTTTCCTTTATAACCAAGGCCAGTTTGCTTGTAATTGTGCTTTGAAGTGAATGTGTGTGTAACATTTAGAGTTTTGGATTTTTTTGACTCTTCATTGCTTGAAGATCCTTTTTCCAAAATCACTTTTGGAGTTTGACATAGCACGAGGAATTAAATCTAGCTGTCTTGTCTCCACATTCTCTTTGACTTATAATAAGATCATCCAATGATTTAGATGCTTTAGTGAATGAGGCAATAACATTTTTGAGGTCGTTCTCCCTCTTCTCTATGGCAAAGAATTTCTCTATTAACTTAGCATTTTCAGCCTTTAAACTATCATTCTCATCGCCTATTTGACTTAGAGTACTCGGCTCCTTAGTCGACTTTGAGATTTCGCTCTTGAGTAAATCAGTTTTCCTCATTCAATAGTGTGTGTGAGGATTTAATGTGTTCAAAATCTTTCATCATTTTGCCTAATGAATCATAAAGATCGAGTGGGTGATGAAGTGTGTGTGTCATCACTATCACTAGAGTCCGAGTTTGATGAGTTAGAGTGTACCTCATCTTCTTGGTCGGTTGATCCTGCTCTTGGCCATTAAACAGATCGTGGCTTCTTCTTGAGTCACTTGAGTAGTCAGCTTCATGCTCTCTCAATCACTGTCTCTCTTGACTTAGCTTGTCTCAAAGATCTCTGCAGCCATCATTGCCTTTTTCTTCTTTTCTTTGTCTTCTTTCTCTCAAGACCTTTCTTTCTTCTTCATTCCCTCGTATTTGTTGACTACAGGATATGAGCAATAATGGCATAGTGACCTGGTTGTCTGATTCCAAAGATAGATATTCAACCTTTTGATCACTCTTCTTTCCATTCTTGGATTGTCACCCTTTGATATTCAGCCTTTTGATAATATGTTCTCTTGGTTGGCCTATCTTCCTTGACTTGGAGAGAGCCGAGTGTCTTCCTGAAGATTCACCCTTTCCTCTCTTGTAGTTCTTATTGAAGAACTTGTTGAACCTTTTAACCATTAGGGCAATTTCTTCCTCGATCAATGACTTCTTTGACCTCAACTCTCTTCCCATCTTTAACAATTAGAGCAGCTTATTTTGGGTACAAATTGCCTCTTCCTCGTCTTTTTTCTCACTCAAACTCGTAGGCTTTGAGATCCGAGAATAATTCATGATTGGATGTCTTTGACAGTCCATGGAATGTCTCGGTGCCATGACCTTCATTTCCCATTCACCGAAGACTTTTTAGGATCTTCATACACATTTCCTTCTGTGTATATTCCTTTCCAAGTGCGAGATAGCTCATTGGTGATTTCGTGAATCGAGCATCCGGTTGATCCAGGTTTTCTCCCGAGATCATTTTGAAGTTCTCAAATTTAGACGACCACCGATAATTTGTTTTCTTTGATTTGCTTCGAGCCTTCACAAATCAATGTTAGCTTGTCCTAGATTTCTTTAGCCGTTTTTGCATGATTTGACTTTATTGAACATGGCTTTGTCCAAGGTTTTGTAAAGGATGTCCTTGCTACATTGTCCAGGTTGTATCTTTTTCTCTCATCATTTGTCCATTCGGTTCTTGGTTTTTCAACCATGATCGTCCGGGAGCAACATCCTCTTCTCCTTCAAATGTAGTTCTTCTCACAAACAGTGTTCACCTTTAAGATTTGTAGTGGCCCATCTTCTATCACTATCCACATCTCATCATGTAATGCTTTAGATGAGCCTCGCATACGAATTTTTCCAATCATCAAATTCTTCAATTGTGAACATAGGAATACGTGTCAAATTTGCTTCCATGATAATAACTTTTAATGATAAAAAGAGTTTTGAAAGTTTAAGTGCTAAAGCGGACTTTAAAAAGTTTGGAGATCTAGTTCAAGAACTTGCCATGAAGGCTCAATGAACCAACCGCTCTGATACCACTTGTAGGTCCCAAGGGGTAAGTGTAAGGTTTAGAAGGGGGGTTGAATAAACCTTACCAAATTTTTGATTTAGTCCTTTTAAAAATTCGAGTTGATACTACACTTGTGTCCTTGGTGGACAAATGATTTAGATAATCAAGAGAGTTAGTCTCTTAATGTTCAATCGAGCCGTTGATGGAATAATTCATTTGTTAAGTCTAAATTAACTCAACTGTGGTTTGTTTTCATTGAAGACTTAACACCCTTAAGTTTGATTAAGCAAGGATTTAGTGCTTGGTTTAGTACTTAGAAATTATCAAGTGGATAGCAAATTTATCAAACAGATTTAAACAATTAAGATGCATAAATTAAAATGCTGAAATGTAAATGACACAATAAAATTTTTATAGAGGTTCAAGATGGGGTAATTCTTCTACTCCTCTCTTCTCCAACACCGGAGGAATCCACTAGGTATTGATCGATACAAAGTGGTAATGCTGATACAAGTCTTGATCACACAAATGACTTGATCCTTTGGGACTCGGGCCCGAGACGCCTTGATCACTCACCGGCTTCTCGTCGACTCGGCCTTTCTTCATTGTGGCAAACGCTTGCTACTACACTCACTTGCTCAAGCTTTTTGGATTTGATCACGAAGCCCTCCAAAAGCTCAAGACTTGGTTCGACTCCTCGAACCTTCCTACAATCCTTCGTGGAGTGTGGACCCTTAATTTTTCAAAGATTTTCCTCTTCAACCGATTGAAGTTATCTTTCCTTCACAGGTGAGTGTTGGATTGATGTTCTTCGTAGTGTAGGCTTGAGGATTGAGAATATTTCATTTTCTAATAATTGCTTGAACGTTTTGGTTCGGGTCCGTTCTTAGTTCCTTGATCCCCTTTTTCTCAAATAAACTCCTCAGCCTTTTATATTGATCTTTCAAAAATTTGCCCGTTGAAGAGATAGGCTCATTTTTGAAAGTCACTTGCATCGTTGGCTTGTCTTGTTGCAATCCTTGGAATTGCCATTTCCTCGTATGAATTGTTTTCCGCTTTTTAGAGTTCGACATGGTGTAGTGCTTCCCATTGGTTAATTCCTTTTGCACGCTTCCTGGGATCGAGCACTTCGAGAAAGGTAGTATGGAGATATTACTTGTTTAAGTAATTCTCTTGATTTCGTGTAACGGATCTTTTTCGGGATTATCTCGACTTGACCGCATTTCTTTGCTTTCCCAGTGTGACTTAGAGTCGCCTTCCAATCATTGGATGACTCTTCCGTCACTTCATCTTGAGACTTGGCTCTTCTTGAGTTGACTTGACTAATACTCTACTCACCGCATCTCACCGCCTCTTGAGAGTTCCCGCTACTCATCTTTGCCATACTCACTGTCTTGCAAATGGAGTCTTCCTTCTAGTTCTCCAAAGAGTCTTCTTGCATGTTTGGGCGTAGTGACTTAACTCGGCTTGATCACCCTATTTATTACAATGCATTTTACAAAAGAATGGGGTGCCAACTTCCTATTCTAAGTTTTACATGGCATTCATCAAAATCTAAACAATAAATTTCCTAACACTAACCCCTCAGGACCCAAACAAGTATGGGTACCTAAAACTTAATTTCTTTGATTGCGGGTTCAAGGAACTCGGCCGAGTGCCAAGGAACCTGGTACATGGATAGTGGTCATTCCGGACATATGACAGAAACAAGAAAAATCACAAATTTCAAGGAAGTCAAAGGAGCAAAAGTCATATTTGGAGAAAATGAAGCTCCGGAGAAATAAGAGACATTAGATCCATCAAGAAAAATGGATTAGAAATCACGATGTTGCATATGTTGAAGGACTCAATTTCAATCATGAGTATTAGCCAACTCGCGGACAAAAGGCTATAATGTTGATTCAACATGGAATATGCCAAATCAATGACATCAATCCAATGAGGTTGTGTTGCAAGGATGTATACAAAAGAACATGTATATAGTAGATTGGTCAATCAAACACCAAGCACTTGCCTATTAGCAAAGAGCACAAACAATCAAGTTGGTTGTGGCACAAGAAGGTCGAGTCACCAATTTCAAAAGCGATTAACAAGCTTGCCGAGAAGCAATCTTGTGAAAGGACTCCCAGACTCGAGATACAAGAAGGAGAGTATATGTGACGATGTCGAAGGGAAAACAAATCAAATCATCATTCAAAGAAAAGACATGTCCATCTTCAACAAGAATATTGCATCTGCTACATATGGATCTATTTGGTCCAATCAACCACAGCTAGCATAAGTGGGAAGAAATACACCTTGGTGGTAGTAGATGACTACTCAAGATATACATGGACAATATTCATGTGTAAGAAGAAAGAAACTCTCTGACGTAAACTACCACAAATTGATGAAGAGGATTCAAATGAGAAGAGCCAAACCATTATCTAAATAAGATCCTACGGAGGAACCGAGTTTGTCAATGGTATAATAACTCAATATTGTATAGAAAATGGTATTGGTCATGAATTGTCTGCAGCAAGGACTCCTGAAATAAATGGAGTTGCGAGAAAGAAGAAATAGAACTCTCAAAGAAGCGAAAGAAGACCATGTTAGTTTGAAGCAGGGGGGCTACCTAAAAGATTTTGGGTGAAGCAATAAACACAACATGCTACACTCAAAATAGATGCATGATAAACAGACAAAATGACAAAGACTCCTATGAGATTTGGACAGGGAGAAAACCAAATGTTGCATATTTTAGAATATTTGGATGTAAATGCTTCATCCATAACAATGGCAAAGATAATCTAAAGGCTTTTGATGCTAAAGTCGATGAAGGTATCTTCTTGGGATACTCACCGAAAGCAAAGCCTACAGAGTACTCAACAAGAGGACTATGGTTACGAGAGAATCCATTCATGTGGTGTTGATGAGCCAAATGTAAATGGAGAAGACGTTGAAGAATCAAACATAAGTCGAATCAACCAACCATGCGAAGAGTCCCTACGCTTGTCAAGTCCGGAATTATAAACTCGATGAAGATGAGATAGCCGAGTCTCAAAAACACCGGAAAATTTGCGCTTAAGTGATTACGAGAGAGCTGATCAAAGCAACACAAACGCAAGACGATCGAATCCACTAACTTATCATTGGAGATATGAGAGAAGGTGTCAAAACAAGATCCGAACTCAACAAGAAGCTATGTTCACATGCTTTATCTCACAAATAGATCCTAAAGATGTGTCACAAGCATTGATGACACACATTGATTCAAGCTATGCAAGAAGAGTCAATCGCTTTGAAAGAAATAAAGTATGGGAATTAGTTCAAAGACCCACCCATCAAAATGTTATTGGCACTAAATGGGTGTTCGTAAACAAGATGAACGAGGATAAGGTTCAGTGAGTAAGAAACAAAGCAAGATTAGTAGCCAAAGGATATTGCCAAGAAGAAGGGATAGATTTTGATGAAACATTTGCCCCTCGTAGCAAGATTGGAAGCTATAAGAATGTTTCTTGCCTATGCAAACTCACAAGATTTTATTGTATATCGATGGATGTAAAGAGTGCATTCCTTAATGGTCTATTGGAAGAAGAAGTGTATGTTGAACAACCTCCAGGATTTGAGCGGAAGACTCTTGGAGATAAGGTATACAAACTCAAGAAAGCTCTATATGGATCGAAACAGCACCCGAGCATGGTATGATACTTTGTCACAATTCTTGACTAAAAACGGATTCACAAAAAGCAAAGCGGATAGAACACTCTTTCGTAATTCAAGATGCTAAGAGTATATTGCTTGTTCAAATATATGTGGATGACATTATTTTTGGATCCACAAACAAAGAGTCATGTGATAAATTTTCAAACCTCATGCAAAGCAAATTAAAATGAGCATGATGGGAGAGCCGACATTCTTCCTTGGACTCCAAGTGAAATAGGCCGAAGGATGGAACCTTCATAAGTCGGACAAAATACACCAGATTTAATGAAGAAATTTGGTATGGAAGAGAAGTCTTCACGTGAAAATACCAATGAATACATCAAAAATGGATATGGATGCAGATGGCAAGCTCCGTAGATCAAACAAGATACTGAGCACTTATTGGATCATTGCTTATCTCACAAAGAAGCGGGCCGACATCACCTTTGTCTTTGTAGGTGTATGTGCAAGATTTCAATCGCTCCAAAAGAAAGCCACATGACTCACGGCAAGAGAATCTTGAGATATTTGAAAGGCTAAGAAGTTGGTTTATGGTATCCAAAGGAAGGTGGATTCAAGCTAATTGGCTATTCGACTACTGACTATCTTGGTTGTAGAGTTGACAGTGAAGAGCACCTCGGCACATATCAAATGCTTGGAAACAAAGCTAATTTCATGGTTTAGCAAAAGCAAAATTCAATAGCCACCTCTACACCGAGGCGAGAATACATAGTCGGGTGGTAGTCATGCCCCAAGTCCTATGGATGAGACAAATTGAGAGACTATGAAGTTGAAGAAAAGGAAATTCCAATCATGTGTGATAACACAAGTGCAATTGCAATCACTCAAAATCTGTTGCATTCAAGAACAAAGCATATCGATGTCGTATCACTTCATAAGAGATCATGTTGAAAAGAAGGACATCACCTTGAATATATTTCAACCGATAAACAAATTGGGTGACATATTCACAAAACCATTATGTGAGTCAAGATTCGAATAACTCAAGCATGAGTTAGGGTTAATTGAGTGGTGACACTCGAAGACTCAAAGAAAAGAAATGAAACACGAAAAGAGTCAACTCTCAAATCTAAGTGAATCACCATATCGGAAAGACAGCAGATCGAGTTAGGCGGACGGTTGAGTCACTAGGAGAACTCGAACTGTGAGAAGAAGAGTTAAATCAGCTAAGGGTTAAGTCTGAGTCATTTATGAGCAAAGGGACAAAAATGCAATCGTTTTTACTAAGCGGGAATGTTTTTAAGAATGACGCGGCAAGATAATGATGATGTGTACAGCAAAAGTCTTGCAAACCAAGCTTATGATTGGATATAAATGTTGCCGCATTAAATACGAGACATTAAATGCTAATCGGCGTGCAAAATCTAAGCCGTTGATTTCGATCACATTTCAAAAACCACCCGCACGCCCTTTGAGGAACCATACTTAAACCGTTTTCGTCCTGTTTCTCTCACACAAACTGCTCATTTCTCTCTCAAAAGCAAAGGCAAAAACTCTCTCAAAAACCCTATCAATCTTCAAATCATCTTCTAAGTTTCATTCGAGAAATATCGAAAAATGGCATCTACTCACGATTTTGTCAAGATGGGAAAGCAAATCCACACTAGGTCTACTGTGGGATTTCAAGGGTATGGTCAAACAAGGGTCCGATGACGCCTCATAAAGAAGATCGCTGAAAACTCAAACGACCGGGCTAAAACCATTTCTCGACGATGGACTTTCGATGACCTATGTGGAAGAGATCGCAATAGAGTTCTACGTGAATGCCGAGATTCACGATGAGGGATCAAATCCTCTGCTCACGGAAGGAGTTCATCATCACCGCCAAGATTTGGCGTAACACCGCCATTACCGGCGGAAGGAGCACCGTAAATCAACGGCCGGCGTTGACTTGGTGCCGCTTGAAGGAAATAGCCAAGACCGACTATGTTGAAAAGTCGATCTACACGACCAACAAGAGGTCGCTGAGAGGACTACCACAAACTGTGGACATCGTTGCCAAATGTATAGACATCAAATTTGGCAGCTTTGACCAACCGTCAAAGCAAAATTGATTGTAATGGTTGCGATCATTGAAGAAAAGAAAGTGAATTGGCTGGTTTGTCTACAAAATGCAGACTCTTTAATGTAGGAATAAATCCTTCAAGGAGGGTGGAATGTTTGGAGGTTCTCTAGGATACGGTCCGGTGATTGGCCGGTGATGGAGGTAAAAGGAGTCCTCTTCGACATGGAAAAGCGTTCCATGTAAACAAGAGGATGTTCGGGGATCAAACCTCTCTCGGCGCCTAGAAGAGAGCCTACGCTAAGAGAGTGAGCTACGAGTGAGGGGGAATCACTGACCTTGAAGATACAAAATTGCCTCCTCTCCACCAAAGAAGAGGGCCCATGCTAAGAAGATCACGCTCCTACAAAGAAAGAAAAACAAATCTTCTCCGCCTCGCAGCCGAGTCACCCCCCTCGCAACCGTGTCTCCTCCCGCAGGCAGCAGAGAAGGAATCCCAAATACCTTCTCCTGGTCATTAAGAAGAGGAGAATGGATAAGCCAAGACGGCCACTCCTCGAAGAAAAAACAACAAAGACGCCCGCGCCCAAGACTCAAGAAACTTTGTCGTAACCAAATCCTCTGGTTCAAACAAGAAGAAGGAGAAGAATTTGCAACCGTTCAGAGCTTGAAAAGCCTGGGTAGTCCGTCACTCACTGGAAAAGATACCCGAGACTCGCTGGAGAAGTAGAGTCTCCAGGCGTAATTGATGAAACAGTAAAGTCAGCTGAGCCGACATCGGTGGCAACTCGATGACCCACCCAGACATAACAACCGAGAACAAGGCACACCAGGCAACTGAGCAGTCACTGTGGGATGGGTTGTTTCTCCACTATAAGAGGTCAGCCGAAAGGGTTGAGCAATGAGTCCGCTACTTTCAATACCTGAAACGAGGGCCGCAAAGAGGATGATGAAGACGATTTAATCATGCACTCTTCATTGTATCCGCACATCCAAAATCGTCATGAGAGTGGAGAAAATGGAAGTCGAGCCTATCCAGTGCGGTTTCAACATCCGAGTTCATTCTTTGAGGAAGAAGAACTCTTCGATTTCTTGAGGTGGACATAGTCGCAAGCCCTTGATGAGATAATTGCATAAATATACTCGAAATTCGGAAAAGAAATGAACGGGCTAAAAGCAAACAGGACGCGAAGCACGTGAGAAGGCCAAGATCGCCGCTCTATCACCGCACTGAAAGCATACACATCCTCACCTCGACGCCCTATCAAAAAGTGATGAGGACTGACCTCTTGCCGCCGCTACGTAAGAGTTGCAAATGCAAAGAAGCAATGGAAGAATCCAGGATCCTTCATGAGCAAAGAATGATGGAGGGACCAGAGAGTCCTCCAAAACACAAACGGAGATAGACCCAATGGGAGTGGTGCATATTGCCACGTTGTTGCCGCCACCACTTCCCCACTCACCGGAAGAAGGAATTAAGGAATCTGGCGATGAACCGGGATAGTGGGACCCCACGAGCCAACCCCTAATGAAGGTGTCTTACCACCGCCCAATGGTGAATACTCAATGGGAACAGCCGAGTCCGGAGACGAGTGACCCCAATCCAAGTCACTCACCGGTGTGCCACCAGGTGAAACTCCTCCACCGCAAAAAGTCGGAGGATCTGCCCGGTGACTCCACAATGAATCTAGGAGGCGAAGTGGAGAAGAACAAACCCAAAGTACACAAATAAGTTGTCATCAACGAGGCTCGCATAGCTTGAAACTATCTCACCGAGGTGCCAACTGCTCTGGCGGCTAATGACATCTTTGATGCGCTCGAGGCACGGAAGGAATGTAGCCCGGGAGTTAACACATCGGCGATTTAAGTGCAATCCATGGAGTTGAGACTCCAATGGATGCCACCGCAAAGACCCTAAGACATACTGACACCGCCGAAAGGATGTCCAAGGCCTCGCCTAGAGCTTGAGATCGCAGAGGTAATGAAGGCCAACGGAGGTTGAGACTTCCCGGTAAAGAAGTCAAGCAGAACATCCCTCCTACTATCATTGATCTATCGGAAAAAGGAGATAAGTGCGCTTCACGATTTCCCGGATAATCCCGATGTAACCTTTCGGATCGGAAGGAGAAGATGAAGGCCGAGTCATCCCCGTGGTCGATCCAAAAGACTAAGCCGAGGATGTTCCAACCACGCAGTAAGTCTGACCAAGACTACTCGTCAAACTTTCAACTTTGATGAGCCACCAATGGAAATCTCATCATCGTCCGATGACGCTCCGATAAGGCCGAGACCAGTCAACTCACTTGGAAAAACCAACAGACCAACGGGCTGGAGACAATTGAGGCTCGACAAGTCGGGTCAACTTCACAACACCACCAAAACAGTCCACCACCGCGCAGCTCCCAAGTCCGGCAAAGAGTTCGACTCCACAAGGAACTTCACGAGCACCACTCATCACCGAACAAATTCCGCTTGCTCGTGATGATCCCTTTGTAGAATCATTTCCCTTCTCTCTAGATGTACCCGACCTCCTCGGTTCGGGAGGTGTTCAAAGCATTATTTGACCATGACTGGCAGCGTCACCGCAACAGAGGGAACATCCGAAGTTCGGGAGGTGTTCAAAGCATTATTTGCTGAAATTGAACGGATGGAGAGGCATCGTGGCCTCGATGGACATGAGATTGGATAACAGAGATGCCAACCTTTACTGACTTGAGAGGCATAATAGTCGAATCGTGGAGTGGTGGCAACAAAGAAAAAACAATGCGCGTGGAACAAGCTAGATATTTGAACATTGTTCAACAAGCCGTTGGTATGGCGAACAGAATACCGATGCAAAGACAAAGTTGAGAGAACACATTGAGCACATGCATGAATCTCACACTCACGAGATCAAGCTGCTGCGTGAGCAAAATAAGAATGAGCTCCTGCGTATGGAAGAAAACATGGATCGAAAATTCACCTTCTCATGGCCGAGATGAAGTTAATTATAGTGAATCCAACGCTACTCGCTTCGAAAGTTTCGCGCCGCATACCCGCAGCTAGGGACTCGGCGAACTTGACTATCGCGATTTCGACTTCCCCGCCGCTAGTTTGTTTCGGGGGTTCCTCTCTCCTTTGATGATGCCAAAAAGGGGAAGAGGAATACCTAAAAGCGCAAGAGATCCGGGGAAGTTGAGAAGGAGGAGCAAGCGGTGTGAAGGGAAAGACAATGAGGAAGTTTCAAGAGAAAAGAAAGGAAGTCTGTTGAGGGGGAAGGATCGAGAGATGTGACCTTGATGATTGCACAAACCCCCCAACAAGGTCTTGTCACAAATATTATCAAAGAAACTCCCAGTGACTCACACTCCAACACTCTGTTGTACCTATGGCCGAAAGAGAAAGACAATTGAAGCGGGATGGAGGAAGTGGAAGGAAGGATGAATGCCCGAGTTATGGATATTTTGAAACAACATGGAGGCATTCCAAAGAGATGTGAGACACTTATGCCATCTCGTATGCCGGAATCGAGCCAAGATCGGTTGATGAATTTAAAAACGCCCGCATCCGAAGGATACTTCGCAAACATGTCCATGGCTCAAGCACCCGGGACTTGTCTTTAGGAAAAGGTCTCACACTATGTGAAGAAGGCCGACAGGCGGACTACACGGTCACTCTGATCACTCCGCTAGTCACTCACCGGGAAGAAGAAGACCCCAAGACAATACACGCCTGAAGGAAGAGGTAGAGGAAGAAGCGTGGTGGAGGAAGAGGTTTCGGACCTAGGCCTCTACCCAAAAACATTGAGTACATAGATCCGTGCAAGAAAGGAGGGATCTATCAATGGGTTTTGACGAAGTAGCCAATCTGCAAGTGGCTAAGAACAATGCCGAGTATGTGAAAATAATTGAAGAAGAAAATAAAAGACAAACTTAGCTATGGGAGGAGACAAGAGAGACTAAGAAGAGATGAAGCGCCTTTGTAGGCATATAAAAAAAGAAGAAAGAAAGCAAACTAAGATGAGAAAAAGAGAAGAAGATCGAGAAGATGACAGAATCAAGAAGATGAAAGAAGGAGGCGTAAGGAGATGAAGTGTTGTTGTCCACCCCTTCATGTATCTTACTATGTAAATACATTTTATGTAAGTCTTCTCAGTAATAAATCAGAAATTCTCTATTTTTGCGTGAGACATAAATGTTATGATCAATAAAAGAATTGATTCTACGCATACATTCTCTGTGAATGCACTATCGATGTATCTTTGCTATTTACATTTTGAATGTTTTAAGTTTTGGCATCATCAAAAGGGGGAAATTGTTGGGAAATTTATTGTTTAGATTTTGATGAATGCCATGTAAAACTTAGAATAGGAAGTTGGCACCCCATTTTTGTTGTAAACCGCGCATTGTAATAAATAGGGCTGGTCAAGCCGAGTTAAGTCACTATGCCTAAACATGCAAGAAGACAAATCGGAGACTAGAAGGAAGACTCGCTGCAAGACACCGAGTGTGGCAAAGAAGAGAAGACGAGAACTCGATCAAGGAGCAGCCGAGATGCGGTGAGTAGAATATCACTCAAGTCAACTCAAGATAGCCAAGTCTCAAGTTGAAGTGACGGAGAGTCATCCAATGATTGAAGTCGACTTTAAGTCGCCTGGGAAAGCAAGGAAATGCAAATCAAGTCGAGATAATCGGAAGAGATCCGTTGCACGTAAATCAAGGGAATTACTTAAACAAGTAATACCTCCATACTACCTTTCTCTCAAGTGCTCACCCTCGAAGCGTGCAAAAGGAATGAACCAATGGGAACCGCACCATGTCGTAACTCTAAAACTCAAGAACAATTCATACGGAAGTGGCAATTCAAGGATCGCAACAAGACAAGCCAACGACCACAAGTGACTTTAAAAATAAGCCTATCTCTTCAACGGGCGATTTTTGAAAGATCACTATAAAGGGCTGAGGAATGACTGCGAGAGAGGGTTACAACCACGAATATTCAAGTATACATTTGAACTCAGAACCTAAGATATTCTCAAATCATTCAAGATTAATCCTCAAGCCTACACTACGGGTAAGAAAATCAATCCAACACTCACCGTGAAGGAAAGATAACTTCAATCAGTTGAAGAGGAAATTGTTGAAGAATCAAGGGTCCGCATTCCACGGAGGATTGTAGAAAGGTTCAAGGTCGAACCACGGTCTCAAGTTTTTGAGGGCTTCGTGATCAAATCCAAAGAGTTTGAGCAAGTGGTCAGAGTAGCAAGGCAAATGCCTGGAAGAAGCTAAGTCGAGAATCCAAATACAATGACCAAGGCATCTCTAGACTGAGTCCCAAAGGATCAAGTCACCGTTTGTGTGATCAAGACTTGTATCACTGGGCTCATACCACTCAGATCTTGATCAATACCTAGTGGATTCCTCCGGAGTTGGAGAAGAGAGGAGAGAAGAATTACCCCATCTTCGAACCTCTATAAAAACTTATCGTGTCATTTACATTTCAAAGATTTTAATTTCTGCATCTTACTTATTTAACTCACTGATAAAATTTGCTATCCACTTGATAATCTCTAAATCTAAACCAAATTTAAGGTGTAAAGTCTTCCAATAAAACAAATCACAATCGAGTTAAGTCTTTAGTCAAAACAATGAGTTATTCTATCAACAAATTTCGAAAGTCCATGAGTAACTAATCTCACGATTAACTAACTTAGTTGTCCATCAAGGACTCACTGGCAGAAGTATTAACTCGAATATTTAAAAGGACTAAATCGAAAAGTTGGTAAGGTTTATTCAACCCCCTTCTAAACCTTACACTCACACCCCCTTTGGGACCTATAGAGAAAAATAAATTTTTTTTGAAAGGAGAGAAAAGAAAAGTTAAAGTTAAAGAAAACTTAAAGTTGATATATATATATATATATAATATATATACGTGTGTCTCAGTGTGTGTATATTTACATAATGTTGGTTACTTTTTCCTTAATATAATATGTGTTATGTCTTAAGTGGCAAAACCCCACTAATTTTAGTTAAAGAAGATGTTGGCCCATGAAGAATTAATTTAGGCATGGGGGGAGGGACACTTGAAAAAAATTACATATAAAAATATTAAAAACGTTTGGGGGAGGGAGGGGGGGCAAAGGCCCCGTTCTCACACACATACCTCCGTCTCTGGTTTCCTGGACACCTGATTTTTTGGTTTTAACATTTTTTATAAGCATTTATGCACAAGAAAAAAATTGTATAACTAGGTAAGTCTATCATGTAGAACAAGTGGCTCATGTGTCATTTTCATAAAAAGAGAAAGATTCCCAATTAATTCAGCAAACTCAAATTTCATCACTTTAAGCCGAAACGCTAGTTAAGTATTAAGATTTCCTTAATCAGAAAGGAATAGCTTCGTTGATGGAATGAGTATATATAGAATATTAAGTTAGGTCCCTAAAAAATCTTCCTTCTTATTCAGATACACCATCAATACAGAGATATGAGAGATTTTAGAAGTTTCTAACAAAAGAAGAACTTCAAAAAATTCAAAAAATAACTCAATCTCGAGATTTTTAGATTCAACTGTCAGAGGTAATATCAATCCAATTAATTTTCGCATTTTGATCTTAGGGGTGGGCATCGGGTCGGGTAGTCGGGGTTTCGGTCGGGTGCGAATTTATCGAGTAGCAAATATAGTTACCGTCTCGACCCGATAATATCGGATACCCAACTTTTCGGTGTGAAAACTCCGTGCCAGTAGTGGGTTTCGGTACTAAGTTTGAAAAGATTTTTTTATATCTAATTATCCTTTTCGGATTGCATAAAGCTTCTGTGTCATTTTAGTAACATTATATATTCTTTCACTCTTTTTCATCGTTTTCTTATTCAAATAAAACTAACTTTTATAATTTTTCCTTCTTTTATACTTTTTCCCTTCTTGTAAGGTCTTGAGCCCCCTCCCCAAAGAAAGCATGTTGTCGGCTAAAGTGAAAGCTAGCAACACATGGGTTTTGGGCACCCAATTTGATCAATTTATATATATATATATCTATAACTCAAGACAAAAGCTAAGAGGTAAAAAGACAAAGGTTACCATTTTGCAATCTGCAAGTCTCTCTACCATACAATTACACAAAAACACATGTCGCGCTTAGAGAGGGGAAGGAATTGAGAGATAAAGAGAAAGGGGCTTACCTTCTTTGCCGCCAGTCGCTCACTGTCCGCGCCGTGAACGGAAAGTTAAATCGGATTCTCAAGAATGACGATAGAACTTAAGCTTAGCCTCAACCATTGCCCCTTTTATTTGTTCTGTTTTTTAAAAATAGTGGGTACCCGATCGGGTAATCGGGCGATAATTACACTACCCGATCCCCACCCGCTTCATTAAGTTCGGTATCGGTATCCGCTAACCGATTTTTTCAAAAATACCCGCTCAAATTGGGTATTACCCATCGGCCGATCGGGACCACTCGACTACCCGACCCCAAATGCCCACCCCTAATAACTATTGATTTAAATACATATTAGATCATGCCTAAATACATCTAACAATTGGTATTTGAGCTACAAATAAGCATTGTCTTGATAATTATGCCATCCAAGACTTGAGAATTGATATATGTAATAGCCAAACAAAATAGAACAATCAATTACAAAGTCTACAACTATTCAAGATTTTAAGCAATAACTCAACTTTTATTTATTTCACCATCAGCACCACCATCAATGGGTATAACATGATAAGCTGGAATTGTTTCGTAGTTATTGAATTCACCTTCTTATTCTTTTTTTTCTTCCAAAACGATGGTAATTATATTGAAAACTAACGACAAATTTACATTGCCAACTGGGAAGGGCCACCTTAATCAGACACGTCAAGGGGAATCTCCTCATGGGAGTAAAACAGACAACTCCTCAAGGGAGATAAATAGACACTAAAAAAACAAAATGTTAATGTTTTTATTATTGGCAAATTTGGTCTTTGTGCACAATACAAAATCTGATGTTGTAAATCTGGGATGCAACACTGTTAGCACAGAATCTGGGCGGATTTTATGCCAGATTTTATGTTTCTAGTTTATGGCATATTTTCTATTATGAGAAGGTTGCTGATAATCTTGGATGTATTATCTAGACTGATTCAGGCTATTTTATTGCCATTTAATCACTTTCCTTATGTATTTGTTCTCACCCATAAGGAAAGGATTATTTCTTGTTGTCTTTCTTGTTAACCTCCATCTGGGAATCAGGAAATCTCTTGATTTCAGCCACATAGGTTCGGTTTTGATCTATATAAAAGGAGAGGTCGGCTCCTTGAAGACGATATCGAAAAAGCATTTTTCGAGCTATATTAGTTCTTCAAGAAACCATTTGTTCCATTTTTCTATTCTTCGAGAGAAGAAGGTGAAGATCTACAGCGTGGATCGACTCAATCGTTCAAGGATTTGAAGTTGGAGAGATTCCAACAAGGTTGAGATTTTGGAAGACACAATAAAGAGATTAGTCTAATATAAGTGTTGGTGAATTGATAAAGATGGAGCTTTTATGCTATTGGTAAATCCAATTGTACTTGTAATAAGCTTTGCTTTTCTAATATTGAATTATTTCTTCTCTAGGCGTGGCCTCGTGCATTAAGAATGAGAGATCTAGGCACATTAAATATCATCGTGTAATTTCTATTTCCGCTGTGTGCATGTGTTGTTTGGTTCAGTGTTACAGTATTAATTTACAACACCTTAAGAATCAATCATAAAATGTACTTTACGGCCTCGTATTCTTTTCAATTGGCATCAAGAGCCTTCCACTAATTCTTATTAGTGTGATCATGTTATTTCTTTATTTATTACTAACATGGACAACTATCACGAGGGAAGCTCTATTTCTCGACCACCTCTTCTCATCGGAACAAATTTCTCTTATTATAAAGCAAAAATGCGAGTATTCATCAAATCTATAGATGAACGGGCTTGGAAATCCATCCTAACTGGATGGACACCACCTACCCACGTTGTTCACGGTCAAGATGTTCCCAAAAATGAAACTGAATGGACAACTGCAGAGGATCAGTTAGCAAACTCAAAGGCACTCAATTTCTTCAGTGCGGTAGATGAAACCAGTTCAAACTTTTTACCTGTGAAACCTCAAAAGAAGAATGGGACATCCTACAAGTTGCCTATGAAGGAACTGAAGTT